>JANFCV010000279.1:0-397402 GCA_024500475.1 Phthorimaea operculella
AAAAAAATATTTAGTATTTTCTCCACAAAAAAATTAAACGTGTTTATTGCAGCAGTAGCTCCATCTATGTTCATAAAGTGGCGACATGGTTTTTACAGAGAAATCTGATGGCTAAAAAATTATTTGTTTTATTTTGCGACAATATTATAGAAGCACGGGACTTCCCATCAAGATTTTTAATCATATTTTTGTCTCATTTTAAGAATAGTAACTCCATTTTAACTTTTGTATGGAAAACGATCACCTTAAAGCGTTTGACACACACACACCACACACACACACACACAGATCATAATATTAGTGTGGATTATTTGCAGGATTTATACTCGCTGGACTTCGACGACAGCGGCGAAAACTGTGCAGATGGCGCTGGATGACGCCGAGGTGAGAAACGCTCTCTTTTTGAAATAAATAACGAATGGTCCAAAAGTTGTTAACTTTGCGACGAGTCAATATTGTCTGCCAAACTTAAAATGGCGGCAAATTTTGTATCAGATATATTCAATTTCAAATTTTAAAAACTTCCCGTATTAAGTATACAATTATACCTAATTCGTTGCAAAACTATCTCTAGGTGGGGCAAAACTCTTGCTTCACTGCCATAACCCGTAGCGGACTAACAAAAAAGTAAATTTAAATTAATTAAAAAGTACCTATCAGATATGTTGCCCATACAGAAAAACTACCATTTTTGTCTCGTGACTCTCCTCGTTGCTGAGTGCAAAATATCGGAACTTTCTTATTTTGTTTTAACGATTTAAACAAACCTAAGATATGTGCTTTATTATCAGATTCGTGATGAAGCCGCAGCGCGGGGCGGCAGAACAACATCTATGGAGCTGAAATAAGAGCAACTCTCACCAAAATGAGGCACTCCCGGAACGATCTGCTTATATACTCGCGGAGAGGGATACCGCCATTAGTAATACTCATCGAACTTATTATTATATTATTGTTATTATATTATATACTAAATAGAGACGCTCTCACCAAAATGAGCACTCCGAGAACGATCTGCGTACATACTCATGGAGAGGATACTACCGCCATTAGTAATACTCATCGAACATTATTATATTATTGTTATTATATTATATACTAAATAAGAGACGCTCTCACCAAATGAGGCACTCCCGGAACGATCTGCGTACATACTCATTGGAGGGATACTACCGCCATTAGTATTACTCATCGAACTTATTATTATATTATTGTTATTATATTATATACTAAATAAGAGACGCTCTCACCAAAATGAGGCCTCCGAGAACGATCTGCGTACATACTCATGAGAGGATACTACCACCGGTAGTAATACTCATCAGACTTATTATTATATTATTGTTATTATATTATATACTAAATAAGGGCAGCTCTCACCAAAATGAGGCACTCCGAGAACGATCTGCGTACATACTCATGGAGAGGATACTATATTAGTAATACTCATCAGACTTATTATTATATTATTGTTATTATATTATATACTAAATAAGAGAGCTCTCACCAAAAACGAGGCACTCCGAGAACGATCTGCGTACATACTCATGGAGGATACCGCCGTTAGTAATACTCATCGAACTTATTATTATATTATTGTTGCTTATATTATATACTAAATAAGAGAGAGCTCTCACCAAATAGAGCACTCCAGGAACGGTCGCGTACATACTCATGGAGAGGATACTACCGCCATTAGTAATACTCATCAAACTTATTATTATATTATTTATTATTATATTATGTATATTGAAATAAGAGAGACGTTCTGACCAAAATGAGGCCTCCAGGAACGGTCCTTACATACTCATGGAAGGATACTACCGCCACTGTTAATACTCATCAAACTTATTATTATATTATTGTTATTATATTATATACTAAATAAGAGACGCTCTCACCAAAATGAGGCACTCCGAGGAACGGTCCGCGTACATACTCATGGAGAGAATACTACGCGCTGGTATAGGTAATCTTAGTCTCGTGAATGTACCGTTTTATTCTTTATTATTATTGTAGTTTTTTGTTGACTTAGTCGTCGGTTTTCTACATTTAGACGTAGGATTCTAACACAGTTCTCATAAATGCAGAAGCTTCCAAGATGGTCTTTGGTTTCTTTCAAATGTATATCTGTGTTTGCTCGTCTGGCTGGACGTCATTGTAAGGAGCAACCTCCACAGAAACGATGCGTAACATGACATCCGTCAGAAAAGCGATCGTCAGCCGTTATCGATGGAACGCACGTCTCACGTATGTAGTTTTGTTCCCTTCTGTTTCATACATATTAATTATGTAGAAACGGCTCACGTCTCCGACGATCACTTATTTGACAGTTGCCATTTTACGTCTCACTTCTACTCTATGGCTTAAAATTGTCTCAGAATCATATTATGACGTTCTTGTATCAGGTTTTTTATTTTGATATTATTCTACTTTGAGATTTTTGACAGTTACAACCCTGGCTATACCGGGAGTAACAAAAAGGGTATAACAAGCTGAAAGGAGGTCAAGGTACGCATGAAACTGAACAACTTTTCCCATGTGACTTTCGTCGAAATATGAAAAAAAAATTTGGACCTCCCGTAGTAAATCAGTCAGCTGATTTGTGATTTTGTATGGGAGGTCTAAATTTGTCTTTCATATTTTGACCCATGTTCCATAGGGAAAGTTGTTCAGTTTCATGACTACCTTGACCTCTTATCGGCTTGTAATACCCTTTTTGCTACTCCCGGTATAATAATATAAAGTGTATTCCTGTGTTTGCTCGTCCGGACGTGATTGTAACGTCATTTCCTTACGCAGGTGCAAGGCTACGTGGTGCGCCCCGGGGCTCCGGTGCCGCCGCCGATCACCGACCTGGTTTCAGAGCTGGGCATCTTCGGAGTCATCATTGCGTAAGTTTACCTCTATTACTATTATACATACATACCTATCAGGGATGTTGCGAATCTCCGCATACGCGGAATATCCGCATCAATTTAGACATCCGCATCCGCAAAAATCGATGCGGAGCTGATGCGAATGCGGATGTGGAGCAGGACGGGACAAGAAAGAAAGGGGCGGGTCCGATGATTGGCGCGTGTCGCGCGCTCATGATAATTGACCAATAAGTAATCAATAATTTTAATTTCGGTGTCTGTTATTCGCTGGGTTAATATACGAACCCTTGCGAAACAGGCTGGATCCCGAAAAGGCAGCCATTCTACTTTTCATGAAAAATAATGCTCCCTTGTTTAAATTTCATTACTAAAATAAATAAATTGTACATAATAGTACTTACTTTACTACTTTATTATTAAAATAATAAATAAAGACTTATAATTACTGATTATTTGACTTGTCATTTAAATTTTTCTCCCAATACTTAAGTTTTTTGTACACATCCGCATCCGCATCCGCGGACGTGTGCCCCCAGAAATCCGCATCCGCAACCGCATATGTGAAAAAATCTGCATCCGCAACAACCCTGATACCTATTTCACGCCTATCTATATCCTTTGCGGGGTTGACAAAAAACGGCCCTTACACCACGTCTGACAATAGTTTGAGAGTCACTCAGAGGACGGTATCATGAATTATTATTATGAAAAATAAAATTATCTAAATCTCTTTATTTGCTTTTGCTTTACGTTTATTAGTCCACTAACCCCATGACACTAACTTGTCATTTAATATTACTTTCTACTTTTGATTTAAATCTTCCATTAATTTGATTTGATTTAAAAGATTTACATGATATGTTATTATAAAGTTATAATTACTCATAGACTCAAATTATTATTTGGAATGGACTTACTATGAAAAATGATAACCCCTTTCAGAATAATAATCTTTCTAATTAAAAGCCCCGTTCAAAATAGTGTTTAATTGAAAACCTCGTTCATGAAAGTATTTTTAATTAATAACCCCGTTCAAATTTTGTTTTTAATTAGTAACCCTGTTCAAACTATTTTAATTAATAACAACGTTACAAAAAGCGCTTTAAAATAACTCCGTTTAAATTGGGTTTCTAATTAGTAACCCCGTTCAAACTAGTGTTCTAATTATTAAACACGTTACAAAAAGTGTTTTAATTTATATCGCCGGCCAAATTATATTTCTAACTAGTAACGCCGTACAAACTAATTTCTAATAATTAGCCCGTTTTGTTTTTAATTTCATTTGTTACCCCGTTCAAACGAGTTCTATCTAATTATTAACGGCATTTAAACTGCTGCTCTCTCTAACTAATAATAATAACCCCGTTACAAATAGGGTTTGAATTATTTTACTCCATTCAAAATGTGTTTTTATTTTAATTTGTAACCCCGTCCAAACAAGTGTCCCATCTAATTAATAACCCCGTTATAAATATTGTTTGAATTAATAACTAAAATTAATAATTCAAATTGTGTTTTTATTTTAATTTGTAACCCCGTGCAAATTTGTGTTCTGATTAATAACCCCGTTACAAATAGTGTTTTCTATTGAATATATAAAACTGATGTTAATTTTTTCCACCCGCAGCACCCGCGAGAAGATAATGTGCAACAAGCAGGTCGGGCACATGCTGCGCACTAAGCTCGCAAGCGCGGACGAGGGCGGCGTCGCGGCCGGCCTCGGCGCGCTCGACTCGCCCTACCTTGTAGACTTGTAGCCAACAATAGATAATGTGCAACAAGCAGGTCGGGCACATGCTGCGCACTAAGGACGAGGGCGGCGTCGCGGCCGGCCTCGGCGCGCTCGACTCGCCCTACCTTGTAGACTTGTAGCCAACAATAGATAATGTGCAACAAGCAGGTCGGGCACATGCTGCGCACTAAGGACGAGGGCGGCGTCGCGGCCGGCCTCGGCGCGCTCGACTCGCCCTACCTTGTAGACTTGTAGTAAACAAACTATGTTAACCTACTGTGAACCTAATAAATTGTACAGAGAATGAAGCAAAATTAACCTACTGTGAAATAAAACAATAAATTGTACACGGAATAAAGCAAAACGACTCGTGTGGCAGGTCAAATTATATTTCAAAATGAATAGCTTTACAGTGACACGAAAAGTTTGGCTACAGGTATGTTTCGATAAACAGGAAAATTACGAAATTAGTACTGGGACATTTAATTGTAGCAATATTAGTTATATTATTATTATTGTGGGGGCGCGCTCGACTCACCCTACCTCGTAGACTTGTAGCAAAATACAATGATAACTGAACTTAATCAATAAATTGTACAGAGTAAATTGTAGTAAATAACAGATAGCACTTGGCCGGTGCACTGTAGTGCGCTTTGATAATTTGTAACAAGCAGGTAGCGCTAAGTTCGCCGACTTGTAGTAAAAAAACTGTGTTAACCTACTGTGAAGTAAATCAATAAATTGTACAGAGAATAAAGCAAAATGATGCGTGTGGCAGCTCATTTAAAGTAACAAAATAAAAACTTTCATGTTTTTACTGTTATTTAATTGAATTAAATAAAAAGTAAATAGCTTTTCATTCACTGTGAGACAGAAAGTTTTGCTTTATCTTTAAAAAACATAGGAAAATTACGAAATTTGTGCTGAGACATTTCGATCTTAGAGATGGGCGGTGGGTATATAACCAATCTACCCATTTAGGTAGGTATTTACCAGGGTATTTGATCATGTTAAGGCTGGTCCATTATTCATGTCACTGTGCCGGCAATTTACCAGAGAAGCACAAAGTTTTAAACTGAAGCAAAAAGCTATTTTTGGTGTTTTTAGAATTTGTTTTAATCAATTTAATTTACTTATTATTAAAAATAGTTAAATATGAAAATCATGGATAATAAATACCCCAAGATAAATAAGTAGTTCCTAATTATCTAAAATTGTAGTAAAATAATAAGTGGTATATTACCTATTTGACTCCACCGCTTGGCTGCATTGCCTTACTTATTGTAAAAATAGTATTCCTTACGGTTAAAATGTAAAATGTAGCTGTTAAAGGCGACAATTGTGTACAGTATTTGTGCTCATAATTATTTTATTTTAAGACACGTCCCAAGGCCAGGTGAAGCCCTTATCTCTGAAAATCTCATTATTTGAAGAAAAATTATGTATTTTTAATTTGCGAGCCTGAATTGTATCGCAATGATGCTTATTTACAGCTTTGGAGCACTATTTTAAGATTTAAGATATGAATTTGATAATGGTAGCACCTAGCCTAGGGAAGCGTCATAACAATTCTGTAGTATGTTTTAATTTGATATAGTTTTAACGAATTTAACTGTATTTTAATAATGATACAAATTATTTTAGCATTTTATTATCATTTTATTAATTTTGAACATTCCAATCTCACAATTTTAATTAATGACAGGGGCTTTGATACTTTGTTATTTTGTTTTGATCCATAATTAGTATTTTAGGTTCGTTCTTGAAATCTTTGTTCTTAGAATAGATTGTGCTATACAGGGTGTTTGGAAATTCAGTGAGCATACCGAGGCGTGTTCAGAAGCGAAACTAAACAAAGTGAACTGAACAACTTATTGTGGAAATGTGAAAAAGCTTTTTCATACAAAGTGTTTTGTTTATTCAACATTTTTACTGAGGATGGCCTTTATTTTCGACATAACTAAGAACAGTTTCACGTCAAGTCAAATAATCGTTAAAATTTAATGTTCTCACTGAATTTGCTAACAACTCATACAGGACAGCTCTCTGAATACTGATGGGGCGCATTCAGACCATGAAACTGAACAACTTTCTATTAGGTGTTTTTTTCAGGAATCGACATAAAAATTTCGACCTCCCATAGGTACAAAGTCAAAAATGTTCACGTTTCCTGAAGTGTTTTTTATATGAGAACTTGTTGTCTTTCATTTTCTGAATGCATCAGTATTTAGATAGTTGTCTTAGTGCCCGTTCACACGTGCGACTTTTTGCCGCGCGACGGCCGGTAATCCTTTTCACTCTCTATAGGATAAATAGGAAGTCCGATTGTCACGTCGTCGCGCGACAAAAAGTCGCATGTTTGAACGGGGCAGTATACATCCCTTGTATTTTTGTATAACTGAAAACAATAGCTTATTTTCATAGGTATTATCCATGTAGTAACAAATCGTATCAAAGATTTTAAGCACTTTCTTGCATGTATTGGTTACGATGGAATATTGTGGTGCTGTGTAAAATATTTGAAATTAGGATAAAAGTGATGTGACTAAATAAATAATAGGCATTTTTATATAAGTTTTTATTGCAATAAATTATTTTACAATTCACTTGTTTCATATCTACCTAAAATACCTTCACAGTAAATTCATTTCGGATGGTAGGTATTCTTAACTAAAATTTTCTATTTTAGTTCAGTCAATGTCTAGAATGGGCACTAAAAATATTCTAACCGAGTTTCGAAACACTAATGAAAATCAACTTTATTACCTACGCTGTAATACAGGGTGTTTGGCTTTACGTGAAAGGAAAATTCTCTAGGTTCTGGCTGGACGTGTAGCTATCAATCTGGAATATTATTTTTAATATTCATAGTAAATAATGTAGCTTCCATATTAGTAATGCTGAATTATGGAGCATTTTGTAAGAAATTCCAGAATCATTTTTTTTCTTTGGGCCACTTAAAGGCGGACACCTGGTCCCTGCATAGTATAAAGTAAGGTATAAAATCAACTGCAAATATTTTAAGGTGAACCATCCCGTGAAACTGAACAACTTTTCTCAAGGAACATAGGTCGAAAAAAATTGAAGTCCCTTACAAAACTCGCCAGGCATTACCTACATTTTGTATGGGAGGTATGGTTTTTCATTTATCCACCCTTGTTTCGTAGGAAAGTTGTGCAGTTTTATGGGCTGGCTCACCCCTAAACTATTTGCAGTTAGTTTTACACCCCATATACAGGGTGTTAGGGACGGTGTACGAAAACTTTGCAGGCATGATCAGACCATCAAACTGAACAACTTTTACTATGGAGCCCATGGTGGGGAACGAAAAATTTTTTTAGAACTCCCGTACAAAATTCACGATCAGCTGACTGACTTTGTATGGGAGGTCGGAAAATTTTCGTTTCACCATTAACTCCATAGTAAAAGTTGTTCAGTTTCATGGTCTGAGCACGCCTGCAAAGTTTTCGTTACACCGTCCCTAACACCGTATAGGTGTAATTTTATTAGTGGCGGATCCGTTATGTGTTCTGTCAATGAAACTGAACAACTTTCCCAAGAAACATAGGTCGAAATATGAAAAAATTGGCCCTCCTTACAAATTGACCGGCCGCCAACACACTTAGTATGGGGACCAAATTTTTTCCTATTTCGACCTATGTTCCTGGGGAAAGTTGTTCAGTTTCATTGACAGAAGACACAACGGATCTGACCCTTGACCGATAACAAAACCTCAGAACCGGCTGGTGATAAGGAACAACTTTCCATATGAAGCACCATAGGTCGCGAAATACAAAAAAATTACCTTCCATAGTACCTAACTCAAATCAGCTAATCGGCAATTTTGTATGGGAGGTTCAAATTTTTTTAAATCGCATTTCGACCTATGTTCCTTGGGAAAGTTGTTCCTTATCACCAGCCGGTTTTAATTTTCGCTATCGGTCACTAGACTCACTAGTAAAAATTCACCTATATAGCTTTTTACTGATTAGATTAGTAGGATGGAATGTTGTTGAGCTAACTGTGTAAAATATTTAAAATCAGGCTAAAGTGATATGACGAAAATAAATAATCGCATTTTTATATAAAATTTTATTGCAATATATATTTGTACAATTTGTTTTAGTAGGTATCTGACCTACCTACATAGTAGGTAAATTGCATTGTAACTTGGAGATAAAATAATACCAGTGAACGTAAAAAATCAGAGTGCAAAACTGCTGAGTTTCTCTATTATATTTTCTGGATGACCTGAAACTAAACAAAACATTAGAATAAAACTAATAAATAACTTAGCCTAAATGAAATCTTGTCATGCATTATAGTGGGAATCAAAGGATTCCGACATTTTAGTACTGAGCCTGGCATATCTACAAGAAAAAAACTCAATCTGGAAGCTGAAACATGTTGCAATCGATTAAACATAAAATACAAAGCAAAGTGAACTTTGATAAAAAGTCGTAATAGTTGCATTTTCGGAGATATATGGATTACAAGTCATCGAAAATACAACTATTACAACTTTTTATCAAGGACACTTTTTTTGCTTTGTATTTTATGCTTAATCGATTGCAACATGTTTCAGCTCTGGCCACCAGCTGAGTTTTTTACTTGTTAGTATGCCAGCTATGTCGGTTGCTCTTTACAAATCTTTTCCTGATAATTATAAAAATTAATACTTGGAATTTGTTACCTAGCTCTATTTTTTTAATTTCCCCTTGATCTTCCCTGGCGATGCCGTGCTTCTCAGTCAGATGCTTCTTCAATGTGCTTTTTAGGGCATATGTGGCATCACAGAGGCTGCAGTCATATCTGTACATTCTGTGATGTATGCTGTTAAAATGTTTGATCAAAGCGGCCTTGGTGTGACACATCTTGGGGCACTGCGGGCATTGTATGGTTCTCTCGAAATGAAGTTTTTTATGGTTCTGTAATGACTGAATTCTAGGATAAGTCATTTCACATTTATCACATTTGTAAGGGCGTTCACCTGTATGCATTCTTTTATGTGATACAAGTTGCTCTTTTGTGGCACATTTGTACTTGCACATCTCACATCCATATCTTTTCCGTTCATGTTTAAAGGCAAAATGTCTTTTAAGCTCTGCTTTAGACCAAAATTTCATTGCACATCGGTCACATATGTGGTTTTTTTCTTCTGTGTGACAGCGTTTCATGTGGGTTATCAAGTATTTAGTATCACTAAAAACTTTCAAACAAATATTGCATTCAAAAGTTGTAGTGTTTGAAAAGTAGTTTATTACTCTGTCATCATTCTCCGAAGTCAAGTTGGAGTCGCTCATGACACTGGAGTCCTCATCAGGTTGGTACTCATCCACTTTTTCATTTTCTGAGTTGGTGAGAATATCTAAACTTAATATCTTTTGTTTTACTGCTTTTCGCTGCTTGTCCTTTCTGTTTAGGCTTTCTGTAAGTTGCTGTTCAGTCTTTGCTTTCTCACCATCAGTGTCCGGCCAGTAGAAATCACTATCTGAATTCCATTCATCACAAACTTTGTGCTCAACTTGTTTTTTCACCTTTTCAGATTTTGTAACCAATGGCTTATCACTTACAGAAATGAAGTCACTCATGTTAACATCACTGCTCTGTGGATTATTATCGCAGATTGCTTTGTCTGTTTGGTTACAAAATGCATATGAGTGATCATCATATTTTATTTTATTATCTTTAGTCGCTTTTTTCTTGATTTGTTTGCCAATTTCAGTATCTTGTTCATTCATGTCCAACAAGGATTCCGAACTTAATTCTTGAACTAAATACTCAGGACTTAAATATTCAATTTCTTCATAATCAGATAATTCATCGCCACTGAAATTGTTATCAACAATACTTTCCACAGTTTCAGAATTATCCAATGTTTTAGAACTGCAGGTATTTTTACATGTCTCTGGTAAGCTGTTCAAATATGCACATAATTTGTCTTTGAAATCTACAGTTGTAGCTGTACAAGATAAATAATTGTGCACGAATTTTATCAATCGGAAATTGCTACTTTCGCACCTTCTTTTAAATATTATAGCTTGTTTAAGATCGTAAAAACATTTGTCACATATTTTTTCGGGTAAAGCTAAGGCTGGTGTATCGTTTTTAATAGAAATACCAGTTAGGTTGCTCACTGCTTTACCGTAAGTACCATAACAACTTAACCCATCATCTTCAGCAGTGGTATCAGCCAGACACACCATATTTTCAGTATTCCCGTGAGTAAGACATAGTCGACATGTAGTTTCAAAAACATTTTCACAGATTTTCATAACGAGAAAACTAGACTACTAGGTAATACAATAATTAATCCAAAATAATCCTTATTACATACAAATACAACAAATCCACGAGACGAGCGAGACACAAAAAAAAAACCTATGCATGCTGTGATAGATAACAGTTGTCAAAATTCAATGTTACCAACGTACGATTGGCCGATGTTAGCGACGGAAGGGGGAACCACAATGCACGACATACTCAATGCACAGCAGGTTAATGCACGGCAGCGTATTGTACAAGTGGAGCGAACGAAGTGAGCGACCAAGCTTACTAAAGGATATATTTAATATAAAAACAATATCGATTAAGTTATAAATGCATATAATATAATATTATCGATCTAGTCAAATCACTATTCTACCACAACACGTGATGTCTCCAACCATCATGTCGTGCAATCCACCCCCGTGCACTTTTGGTACGGGGCCGGGATGATGGATGGCGACATTGGTGTACAATACTATGTTGTACATTGTAGGGACTCGACGGAAGTAACAGGTTTGGTGGACATGCTGAAGGGGTCGCACACCTATTCGCAGCCAGTGTGACCATATTAATTTGTTGTTATGATAGTTAGCTATCTCGGTTACAATCTACAATGCAATCTAATATGATATGACCAAAATAAAAATTTGCTCTTTGAAACTGCGTCCATACAGACTACTGGTGCGAATCTGCGAGGCATCGGTCTCATGAGTGTCTTACGACAACTCGGTATGAGTTTCGTCCTCTACGATAGGCTTCTTGTACCCAAGCGGGGCAATCGCTAAACTTAATGTAGCTTAGCTCAGTTTTTACACTGAACTAGTGAAGAACGAACGAAAGTATATTTGCAAAATAAGTAGGCAACTGTTTCGATTTCACTTCATCTCTTCAGGTAAGTAAGTGACCTTACGACAGTTGGAATTTGAAACTGCGTCCATACGGACTACTGGTGCGAATCTACGAGGCATCGGTCTCATGAGTGTCTTACGACAACTCGGTATGACCAGTAGTCCGTATGGACGCAGTTTCAAATTCCAACAGTCGTAGGTCACTCCTTACCTGAACAGATGAACTGAAATCGAAACAGTTGCCTACTTATTTTGCAAATATACTTTCGTCTTTCGTTCTCTCACTAGTTCAGTGTAAAACTGAGCTAAGCTATAAAGTTTAGCGATTGCCCCGCTTGGGTACAAGAAGCCTATCGTAGAGGACGAAACTCATACCGAGTTGTCGTAAGACACTCACGAGACCGATGCCTCGCAGATTCGCACCAGTAGTCCGTAAGGACGCAGTTTCAAATTCCAGCTGTCGTAAGGTCACTTCCTTACCTGAAGAGATGAACTAAAATCGAAACAGTTGCCTACTTATTTTGCAAATATACTTTTCGTCTTTCGTTCTCTTTCACTAGTTCAGTGTAAAAACTGAGCTAAGCTACATAAAAATTCGCACATTTATACAAAATTTTATTGCAATATATTATTTGTACAATTTGTTTTAGTATCTGAACTACCTACAGGTAAATTGCATTGTAACTTGAAGGTAAAATAATTTTGTGAATTTCGGATGGTAAAAATCAGATAGCAAAACTGCTGAGATGGGGATCCACAATGCAATGCACAAGCTTTTGATTCCATCCACCATGTCGTGCTTCATTATGGTGTACATTACTCTGTCGGTCAGTAATATGCTGTGCAATACTATGTCGTACATTGTAGGAACTTGCTGAGATTCTCCATTATATTTTCTGGATGACCTGAAACTAAACGAAAAATGAAATGTTGTCATGTATTTTAATGGAAATCAAATATAGAATTTTTTTCCGGATATAACAATTAATACTTGGAATTTGTTACCTAGCTCTATTTTTTTAATTTCCCCTTGATCTTTCCTGGCGATGCCGTGCTTCTCAGTAAGATGATTCCTCAATGAGAAACTTAGGGCATACGTGGCATCACAGACGCTGCAGTCATATCTATACATTCTGTGATGTATGCTGTTGAAATGACTGATAATTTCGAACTTGTGTGACACCTCTTGGGGCACTGCGGGCATTGTATGGTTTTCACGGAATGATGTTTTTATGTCTAAGTAATGACCCAGATCTGTGATATGTCATTTCACACTTATCACACTTGTAAGGGCGTTCACCTGTATGCATTCTCTTATGCGGTACAAGTTGCTCTTTTGTGGCACATTTGAAATCGCACATCTCACATTTGTATGTTTTCAATTCATGTTTATGGACCTTATGTCTTCTAAGCTCTGCTTTAGACCAAAATTTCATTGCACATCGGTCACATATGTGGTTTTTTTCTTCTGTGTGACAGCGTTTCATGTGGGTTATCAAGTATTTAGTATCACTAAAAACTTTCAAACAAATATTGCATTGAAAAGTTGTAGTGTTTGAAAAGTAGTTTATTACTCTGTCATCATTCTCCGAGGTCCAGTTGGAGTCGCTCATGACACTGGAGTCCTCATCAGGTTGGTATTCAACCACTTTTTTTTTTTCTGAGTTGGTGAGAATATCTAAATTTAATATCTTTTGTTTTACTGCTTTTCTCTGCTTGTCCTTTCTGTTTAGGCTTTCTGTAAGTTGCTGTTCAGTCTTTGCTTTCTCACCATCAGTGTCCGGCCAGTAGAAATCACTATCTGAATTCCATTCATCACAAACTTTGTGCTCAACTTGTTTTTTTTCACCTTTTTCAGATTTCGTAACCAATGGCTTCTCACTTACAGAAATGAAGTCACTCATGTTGACATCACTGCTCTGTGGATTATTATCGCAGACTGCTTTGTCTGTTTGGTTACAAAATGCATATGAGTGATCATCATATTTTATTTTATTATCTTTCACTTTTTTCTTGATTTCTTTGCCAATTTCAGTATCTTGTTCATTCATGTCTAACAAGGATTCCAAACTTAATTCTGGAACTAAATACTCAGGGCTTAAATATTCAATTTCTTCATAATCAGATAATTCATCGCCACTGACATTGTTATCAACAACACTTTCCACAGTTTCAGAATTATCCAATGTTTTAGAACTGCAGGTATTTTTACATGTCTCTGGTAAGCTGCTCAAATATTCACATAATTTGTCTTTGAAACTTAGAGTTGTAGTTGTACAAGATAAATGATTGTGCACGAATTTTATCAAAAGGTCATTGCTACTTTCGCACCTTCTTTTAAATATTGTAGCTTGTTTGAGGTCGTAAAGCATTTTCACACATTTTTCAGGTAAAACCAAAGCTGGTAAATCGTTTGTAATAGAAATACCAGGTAGGTTGCTCACTGCTTTACCATAAGTACCATAACAACTTAACGCATCATCTTCAGCAGTGGTATCATCATTGGTGGCATCAGTCAGGCACACCATATTTTCAGTATTCCCGTGAGAAAGACATAGCCGACATGTAGTTTCAAAAACATTTTCACAGATTTTCATAACGAGAAAACTAGACTACTAGGTAATACAATAATTAATCCAAAATAATCCTTAATCTCCTTAATACATACAAATACAACAAATCAACGAGACACAAAAAAAAACTATGTTGTGATAAGATAACAGCTGTCAAAATTCAATGTTACCAACGTACGATTGGCCGATGTTGGCGACGGAAGGGGGAACCACAATGCACGACATACTCAATGCACAGCAGGTTAATGCACAGCAGGTTAATGCACGGCAGCGTATTGTACAAGTGGAGCGAACGAAGTGAGCGACCAAGCTTACTAAAGGATATATTTAATATAAAAACAATATCGATTAAGTTATAAAGGCATATAATATTTCGATCTAGTCAAATCACTATTCTACCACAACTAGAGATGGGCACGTACCCGGGTATTTACCCAACTACCCGTACGTACCCGGTAAATACCCGTATGTACCCAAATAGGTGGGTAGATAAAAATGTATGGACAGTCGAAAATTTTTTCTCGTTTGCCATCATGGCCTCCATAGAAAAAGTTGTTCAGTTTCATGGTCCGAGCATGCTCGCAAAGTTTTAGGCAAACCGTCAAGTTCACGCGTAAAAGTTGTAAAAAAAATAACTGCAAATATTTGAAAGGATAAACCAGCCCATGAAATCGAACAACTTTTCCTAAGGAACATAGGTCAACATATGAAAAAATACAAATTTACCCTTTTCTCCCTATAACTTAACTCCGCCTGCTCGTACAAGGCTCTCTATATATTATTAATCATAGTATTTATATTATCTAACGAACCGTCATGGTTAAAATCAAAAATAATGAGAATTACGAAAAAATATTACTTTTCAATCTACCCACCTATTTGGTACATATGGGTTTACCCGGTAAATACCCAATTACCCAGTATATACCCAAATGGGTAGATTGGGTATATACCCACCGCCCATCTCTAACCACAACACGTGATGTCTCCAACCATCATGTCGTGCAATCCACCCCCGTGCACTTTCGGTACGGGGCCGGGGTGATGGATGGCGACATTGTCACAAAATAGAGAATTTACAGAAGGCCAGCTCGCCCCTTCTTTCGATCACTTATGCCTACTCTTTAGGGTTGCTACTTGTAATTTCTGATTTTTTTATGAAGTTACCTATCGTTTGTAAGTATGAATTAGGTATATGCAATTGATAAACTCCTAAATTACCTGGCCGATATGAAATATTTTTTACAATATGGAAGTAGGTAGTACCTGAGTAGAAAGTCATATTTCTAATAGGAAATAAGTAGGTCCACACCTAAATCGGTAGATAGGCAATGGGTTTGGGTTACGAGACTAGGTGGTAAGCTACCATAAGTAGGCAGGTAGGTAAATAGGTAGTAGGTAGGTAGAGGACCGGCTGGCGGCGATGACTGACACGACAAAGGGTTCCTCATGTCGTTCGTCGGTGTTTCCCACGGAAAAGAAGTCTATCTATCTAAAAGAAAGGCCTAAAAAAATACCTATCTTGCCGTCACGAACTTTAATAGGTTAGGTACCTATGGTTGGAAGGTAGGTATTTTTGAACAGGGAGTCAAGCCATCATGAAAACGTACCGTCACTAGTCAGTCGCACACAGATTACCTACCTACCAATGTATTGGCGGGCGGGCGGTACGCGCTAGGAACGGTAGGCAGGTAGGTTGGTAAGTAGGTACCTATCATGACATGAACATGACGACATGATCACATGACAAACGCCGGGACGCGCCCGGAAAAAAAATCGGTCATGGAAGCTGTATCTGAAGCTGTAAGTTGGTAGGTAGGTAGGCAGATGCCTACCTTAGTTTCGAAGTATACCTACTATAGTTTCGAAGGTCACCAGCTGCCGTGACGAAAAGTGAAAAATATCCAGGATCATAAAAGTCCATTTGGACTACCATAGGTAGGTACCTACCTGATTGTCGGAAATGAAGATGACATAACCTGGACCTTTTGCTATCGGTATTTTGGTACTCATCGCTTCACCTCAAATGCGGACTAGGTAGGTATCTATCTACTGTGGGTAGGTACCTACCTAAACCCATTTAACCTACCAAATCAAACTATAGCGCAACCTACCTACCTCTACGTACGTACCTAAAACGCTAAAGCACATTACGAACGAAAAATTAGATTTTTAAAAAGAAATCCCTCCATTTCTAGTGTTTTGAAGTAGGTATCTATTTATTTATCAATTAAAAGAGTTCTACTTACTTTATTCATTATTGCGTGGGAAACTGAAAAATGACAATGCACAATTTTCTGTGGTGTTATTACACCCAAACACAACACAAAAATATTTTTCTTTACTCGCCATTCCGTCCGCCCGCACCAAACGCGCCGTTCACACTAAACCATTACCGGTTCGACACGGTTCCACAGAGCGCGTAAACGACGCGTGTGGATGTCTGAGTGAGTTTAGCCGCGTTTGCTCGAAGCCGACTCTCTGGATTGCGCTAGCCAATACTTACTTTTTGACATTGTTTTGATTCCATCCACCATGTCGTGCTTCATCACGTCGTACATTACTCTGACGCCCAGTATTATGGTGTACAATACTATGTTGTACATTGTAGGGACCCGACGGAAGTAACAGGTTTGGTCAAGGTTTGGTCACAAAGTAAGTATTGGCTAGCGTGGTGGACATGCTGAAGGGGTCGCACACAAGACGCACACCTATTCGCAGCCAGTGTGACCATAGTGTGACCATATTAATTTGTTGTTATAATAGCTACATATCTTGGTTACATACAATCTACAATGCAATGTACCAAAATATGTTAATATTTTATATTGACCTATTCAATAAGCTCCTTTAGCTTATTAAATAGCTTAAAATCTTAATATCTGCCAAAATCTGTAAACTTAGCTTTTAAATCTGATCTGCTAAAGTTCTTCTATTCAAAAAAAGAAAGCTGCTAAATATGATCAGACTAACCGCAGTGCTGATGACGTCATCAGAGTCGGCTAGGGAATTTGTCAAAATGCGGCTGTGCTGACAGATGTGCGAGGTTCGGTTCCATAGATAGAACTACATACAAATAATTCAAAATGCGGCGCGTGCGGCCGTACCATGCTGCACAACGCACACTTATACGCAGCCAGTGTGACCATATAAATTTGTTGTTATGATAGCTATCTCGGTTATAATCTACCAAAATATGTTAATATCGGGTGAAATTTAACTAGTGACCGATAGCGAAACCACAGAACCGGCTGGTGATATGGAACAACTTTCCCTAAGAAACATAGGTCGAAATACGACAAAAAAAATTTGACCTCCCATAGTAACTCAAATCAGCTGATCGGCAATTTTGTATGGGAGGCCCAAATTTTTTTTTCATATTTCGACCTATGTTCCTTGGGGAAAGTTGTTGTTTGTCACCAGCCGGTTCTGAGTTTTCGCTATCGGTCACTAGTAAAATTTCACCCTATATATTATTTTGACCTATATAATAAGCTCGTTTAGCTTACTAAATAGCTTAAAATTTGCCAAAATCTGTGAACTTAGCTTTTAAATCTGCTAATCTTCTTCTATTAAAAAGAAAACTACTAAATATGGTCACACTAACCGCAGCGTCCGCATCGTGCTGATGACGTCATCAGAGTCGGCTAGGGAATTAGTCAAAATGCGGCTGTGCTGACAGATGTGCGAGGTTCCAATGGTTCCATAGAACTTCATACAAAGATTTCAAAAGCGGCGCGTGCGGTGCGGCTGAACTGATAAATGTGCGTTCAGCTAAAAACCTCGCACATCTGTCATACACACATACGGAGCCAGTGTGACCATATTAATCTGTTGTTATGATAGTTAGCTATCTCGGTTACAATCTACAAAATGCAATCTAATATGACCAAAATAAAAATTTGCTCATTTATACAAAATTTTATTGCAATATATTATTTTGTACAATTACTACCTACATAGTAGGTAAATTGCATTGTAACTTGAAGGTAAATAATTTTGTGAATTTCGGATGGTAAAAATCAGAGAGCAAAACTGCTGAGATGGGGATCCACAATGCAATGCACATGCTTTTGATTCCATCCACCATGTCGTGCTTCATTATGTTGTACATTACTCTGTTGGTCAGATTTATGTTGTGCAATACTATGTCGTACATTGTAGGAACTTGCTGAGATTCTCCATTATATTTTCTGGATGACCTGAAACTAAACAAAAAATGAAATGTTGTATAGCCGTGATGGCCATAAATGATAAGATTAACTTCAATGGATGATCTTTATTCAAAGATATGGACCCTGCAGACGTAACAAACATTAACACACTGTGATGTTGGGTATGGAGGTGAGCAGATGGTTGTCGGGAATGATTTGAGGCTTACCTTGGGTGGGTCCATTAATGTATCACAAAATATATAAGATAGACAAAATGTTCACTTTCACTTTTTGGACTGTTTCGGGAACTTTACTTGGTTAAATACAGTTGCAAAAATATGCGAGAGTACAAATTAACAAGGATAGGTGTTGACTTCACCGTCAGTTAGAGAGGAGTGCGTCAAAAAAGCCAAGAACGGTGACGTTTCGGTGCCGTGTTCCAAATTTAAGTTATAAAATGATTCGAAAAGGGAGATGTGAGGGTGGCTTAGGAGGATGTCCATGCAGAGTTTGCACTCTGCTACAGTACCCAGGGGGCGGAAAAAAAAATTGATTGTCCTATAATCAATTTTTTTTTTAATGTAGAAGTATTTCAATATGTATAGGATGCTGGTAAAATTTTGGTGTGTGTTCCGAAATATTGTGTGTTAATTAGTGAGTGTGATGTAAGTGTAAATAAATTAATTGAAAGTGTTTTAAAGTTAATTAAAAATCAATATTAAATGTAAGTATGGGTCGTGAGTGATCAAAGATTTTGAGTGTATGTGATATCTACAGTGAGTATGTACATGGTGGGAATTCTAAGTCAATCATACGTCATATCAAGCATTCATCATCGATCAAGGTGTCTGATTCCTATTACACGAAATCATGCCCTTACGAAATGGAGAGCAGTTTTGTTTGTATTAACTGTTCTCGAAGAGTTTCCACCAGGGTGGTGTCGGTTTGTAAGTCACAACCGACTCTGTAATCCTTAGCTTTTGGCTTGTTTATCGTGTCGCTAGACCCGCACGGTGGTGTAGTATTTACAAGTTTGAGAGAAAATATTAAATAATTACGAGAATCGTAATTGAAAAAAAATTGTATACGAGAAATAGTTGGCGTATACGTTAAGTTCAAATTGTGGAAATCGTAAGGTAGGCTAAGTTAATATAAACTTGGTTAGAAGCAAGTTTAATTAAAATTGAAGTATATATTTATTAGAAATTATTAATTTATTATTAGGGCGTCAACTGCCCTAAATGTACTAAAACTCCAAAAAACTAAATAAGGAGGAGCCCGTTCAACATGACAATTCCAAATTCGATAAACAAGATTGGACAAATTGGTTAAACTCACTTTCGATATTTTTCAAGTCTTACCACGTAAACCTTCTCTTATTCGATGATAACGATCACGAGCGACCATTTGTCACAGTAAAATTAATAACTTACATCTGAACGGCCTCCTCGACAGCGGCAGTACTATTACAATATTAGGTAAGGATTCTTACAAAATACTACTAAAACAAGGCCTCAAATTAAACAAAAACATACGGATAACAGGTACAGTAGCCAATAACCAAAAAATAAACTCCATCGGACTAATCACTCTTCCCGTAACCTATAACAATAAATTTTCACTAATATCAGCTCACGTTATACCTGAGGTATCACAAAATTTAATTTTAGGAATCGACTTTTGGAAAGCATTCAACATTGCCCCAAATGTCTTACACAAAATAGCCTCCTTCCAATTTCCTAAAACCACTACCTTCCTAATAAATAAAACCCAAGAATCAAAATTGTCAACTCCTTCAAAACCTTACTGAATCCCAACAAATTACAGCAAACCTAATAATAGAAAAATTCAAAAATATTTCTACGGACACAAAACCACTAGGTAGGACACACCTGGTAGAACACCGCATCGACACTGGTGATCACCCACCAATAAAGCAGCGATGCTATCGTTTATCCCCTGAAAAACAAAAGGCCCTTCACAAGGAAGTTGATGACATGGTACGCCTAGACGTAATTGAACCTTGTGAAAGCCCATGGCTTAACCCAGTATTGATTACCCCTAAGAAGGACAATACCTGGAGATTTTGCGTCGACAGCCGTAAGCTCAACGCAATAACAAAAAGATGCCTACAAACTACCACTCATTTCTGATATCATAGATAACCTACGCGATTCCAAATACCTTTCATCCATAGACATCGCCAAAGCCTTTGGGAAATCCTTTGCGAGTTGAGGATAGACCCAAAACCGCTTTTCACGTACCCGGTCGCGGAATGTATCAATTTAAAGTGATGCCTTTCGGTCTCACCAACGCCCCGCTACCCAACAAAGATTTCTGGATAGCTTACTATCAGATCTCATGTGCGACAACTCAGTATTCTGCTACCTCGACGATATAGTCATAGCCACCTCAACCTTCGAACGTCATGTTGAAATACTCAACAAACTTCTCACTAAATTAACAGATGCCAACATAACCATCAACTTCCCAAAATGCTCATTCTTCCGTAACGAATTAAAGTATCTCGGTTTCATCGTCAACAGTCAAGGTCTCCAAACAGACCCGGACAAAGTCAAAGCTATCCTGGACATTCCGGTACCTAAAACAGCAAAGGATGTCAAGAAATTCCTTGGCACCGTAAGCTGGTACAGACGTTTCGTCCCAAACCTAAGCACACTAGCTACACCTTTAAACAAACTAACCTCCACCCACAAAAAAGCACCACCCTTCAAATGGACACCAGAAGCTGAATCAGCATTCAACTCCATTAAACAAGCCTTAGTTAGCACCCCCATCCTCGCCTGCCCTGATTTCACGAAGCCTTTCGCCGTCCATTGCGATGCCTCGTCCTTCGGAATCGGAGCGATGCTCACACAAGAATTTGACGGCAAAGAAAAGCCAATTGCTTATATGAGCAAATCGCTCACCCACCCACAGCGAAATTACTCGATCACAGAACGAGAACTTCTTAGTGTCATAACAGCACTAGAGCACTGGCGCTGCTATCTAGATAATGGCCACAAATTCACCATCTACACCGACCACTCAGCACTACAATGGTTCCTCCGCCTAGACAACCCCACAGGTAGACTGGCACGTTGGTGCATACGCCTATCTATGTTTAATTTCGAAATAAAACATAAAAAAGGCTCCGAAAATCTAGTACCCGACCTGCTATCACGAAACATCCCCAATGTTAATATTATCAATTCCAGTAGTACCAAGGACGAATGGTACATCTCCATTTTTAATAAATGTAAAAATAATCCCTCATCTACTCCCGACTACACAATTAAAGATAACAAACTTTATAAATACACTAATTCGCTAACCCCATTCAACTCACAATACAGCTGGAAATTGGTCGTCCCTCAGAACACCGAAACTCCATAATTGCACAAAATCATTGCACACCAACCGCAGCTCATTTCGGTACCTTCAAAACCTACCATCGTATTAAGCTAAACTATTTCTGGCCTGGCATGTACAAAGATGTGGCAACATTTATCTCACGCTGCGACACATGTCTCGCATATAAACATCGTAACCAAAATGCTATCGGTCTAATGGGCGAACCTAAACAATGCTCACGACCATTTCAGTGCCTTTCAATCGATTTTATTGGACCACTACCCATATCGCGTAAACTAAACAGATACATACTAGTAATAACCTGCTGCTTTTCTAAATACTGCCTATTATTCCCAATTAAACGCGCAACTTCCTCGGTCATCAAACATGTCCTAGAAGACTTAGTATTCATGAACTACGGTATTCCAGAAACAGTCATTCTAGACAACGGTCCCCAAATGACAAGCTCAGAATTAACGGACATGTTTCACTCATACAAAATACCACACATACACTTTATACCACTTCATTGCCCTCAGGTAAATACTGTTGAAAGATACAACAGAACCATAATTACGGCAGTCGCATCATTTGTTAATGACGACCACAGAACCTGGGACAAACACCTCCATAAGATACAATTCGCTATCAACTCGTCTGTTAACGAATCAACCAAGTTTACCCCAGCTTTCCTAGTATTCGGTCGCGAACTAGTACCGTGTGGTTCTATCTACTCCCAAAGGACACCACGGACGACCTCATTTTCGCTCAAGAGATATATATGCAGAAAATCTCGGCCAGCTTATCCCCATTTTTGATAAAGTACAATCACGACTACACTCCATTCACCAAAACAACGCATCCCACTACAACAAACATCGTCAAAACTTAGAGTTTGAACCTGGCGATATAGTTTGGAAACGCAATTATCCCATAAGCTCTTCCGACAAAAACTTCTCAGCTAAATTAGCACCAAAATACATTAAATGCATCGTATCCCAAAAGATTTCTCCTTTAGTATATAACCTAACCGATACGAACAACAACAACTTAGGACGTTGGCATATCAAAGATCTAAAACCAACCAAAACCGCAAAACAACCTAACTAAACTAAAATTTATTCAACCTATAATTATCCATAATTGGATAAAGCGTACTACACTAGAAAGTAGTCACGCACACATTTTATTTTTTTTGTAAACCTTTTCACCTCATCACGCTTTTCGGCTTTACCATCAAACATTGACGGATGTCAAACACAACTTATGATAAATCATTTTATATTTAACTATTTTTCTTCTTCACTTGTTACAATTAATTATCTAATTAAAAAAATTAGATACACCTTATCGACAAAGATAATGTCGTAATTATCCACTTCTCAATAATAACAATTTCTAATAAATTTATACTTCAATTCTAATTAAACTTGCTAACCAAGTTTATATTAACTTAGTCTACCTTTTGATTTCCACAATTTGAACTTAACGTATACGCCAACTATTTCTCGTATACAATTTTTTTCAATTACGATTCTCGTAATAATTTAATACTTTCTCTCAAACTTGTAAATACTACATCACCGTGCGGGTCTAGCGACACGATAAACAAGCCAAAAGCTAAGGATTATAGAGTCGGTTGTGACTTACAAGCCGACACCACCCTGGTGGAAACTCTTCGAGAACAGTTAATACAAACAAAACTGCTCTCCATTTTGTAAGGGCCTGATTTCGTGTAATAGGAATCAGACACCTTGATCGATGATGAATGCTTGATATGACGTATGATTGACTTAGAATTTCCACCATGTACATACTCACTGTAGATATCACATACACTCAAAATCTTTGATCACTCACGACCCATACTTACATTTAATATTAATTTTTAATTAACTTTAAAACACTTTCAATTAATTTATTTACACTAACATTACACTCACTAATTAACACACAATATTTCGGAACACACACCAAAATTTTACCAGCATCCTATACATATTGAAATACTTCTACATTAAAAAAAAAAAAAATTGATTATAGGACAATCAATTTTTTTTTTCTCCGGCCCCCCCGGGTACTGTAGCAGAGTGCAAACTCTGCATGGACATCCTCCCTAAGCCACCCTCACATCTCCCTTTTTCGAATCATTTTATAACTTAAATTTGGAACTCGGCACCGAAACGTCACCGTTCTTGGCTTTTTTTGACGCACTCCTCTCTAACTGACGGTGAAGTCAACAGTCAACACCTATCCTTGTTAATTTGTACTCTCGCATATTTTTGCAACTGTATTTAACCAAGTAAAGTTCCCGAAACAGTCCAAAAAGTGAAAGTGAACATTTTGTCTATCTTATATATTTTGTGATACATTAATGGACCCACCCAAGGTAAGCCTCAAATCATTCCCGACAACCATCTGCTCACCTCCATACCCAACATCACAGTGTGTTAATGTTTGTTACGTCTGCAGGGTCCATATCTTTGAATAAAGATCATCCATTGAAGTTAATCCTATTATTTATGGCCCTCGCGGCTATACTGGCGCCCAACGTGGGGCGTTGCCGGCCGTCAGAAACGCCGTTGGGGGTTTAAAGTTAAAATTGACACTAGCTGAATTGCTCGTGGGCAAAAGTCGAAGTTATTAACTAATACTTGACGTTGGCAAAATCCGTTTGGTCGGAGCCAAAAATTAAAAGAAGTCCAATGACTATCTTTGGTTACTGACACTGGCTAAGTTCTGTTAGCAGATGCCAAAAAAAATAAAATAGTAGAGAAATGAAATGACAACCTTGGTGTCAACTGAGTGGCAATGACAATGAGTGTTTGACTTGACACTTGTTTGTTTGATCGTATCTCTGGGCAGTGTCAAGCGTGTCAAACTTGTCAATCTAATTTATTCTACGTTTATTTATTTTGAAAATTATTTAATTATTTTGTAAATTTTATTTAGTTTCTGAATTAAATTTAGTCTAATTATTTATGTGTGGTGTAAAGTGAAATCAGCGGAAGGTAAGTGAGTAGGTACTGTAATCAAAAATGAATTGGTATTAGCTTTTAAAATTTTATCGTGTTATTTAGTGGACGTATTGTCCACTGTTGGACATTCAGTTTTATGAAATAAGGGTCGCTCTGTACAGCTAAGGAAAACAGAGTGGGTGTACTTATCAAGGATAGTGTGTGTGTTGTGTTTGATGTGTAATTTAGTTTTGGGGTGTGGGAAAGGGTGAAAGTTTTATGCCGAATTACTTTGCCGAAATTAGGTCAGGGGTGCCGATGCCCGTTTTAGAATTTTGAAAAATAAGCTAGTTGATGGGGTATGAGATGGAGTATGTATTGAGTTGTGGAGTTGGGGTCTGGCTGTCGGTCTCGAAGACCTGCAGAACCCCGCTAACTACTCGTATGTCCAATTCCTAGGATATTGTCCTAGGTATTGGTGTGAATTATATCTCCGAGTGAAAGATGACTTTCGTCTAAATCCTACACTCGAAAGATATTGTTAGCTACCAATGGGTAGCCGTGATAGTGTCTATTGTCTGTATTATGGGGTGTAACGATTTGATTTGTGTACTGTAGGTGTACTGTAGTTAATGATGATGATGATAATGGGAATTTATTTACAGATTTATTTATTTATTTACAGAGTTGGACGTCGCGGTTCTGGGTGGCTGACGCTTATTATTATAAGATTGGAATTGAAATTGGAGGACTGCAAAGTTTTACTATCTTGTACTATTTTGCCTATTAAATTACCTAATAAATGAATGTGATTATTTGGATTCTTTTTTATTTGCCAAATGGGTCCGAAAATAAGATAGGATAATTTTGAATTTTTTGGTAGTGTATGAATTTGATGATGATGATGATGAACACAAAAAAGGTAACACAATTAATTGAAACAAAATAAATAAAATATCTTGATGTTGAGGTGGTCTTGAGGTGGGTATCTTCTGTCTTGAGTTGTTCTTGTTGGGTAGAGGATCTCAGGGTGGCAGTGGGTCTTGAAGTAACCGGGGCTTCTACCGCGTTGGCGCCAGTATAGCCGCGAGGGCCATAAATAATAGGATTAACTTCAATGGATGATCTTTATTCAAAGATATGGACCCTGCAGACGTAACAAACATTAACACACTGTGATGTTGGGTATGGAGGTGAGCAGATGGTTGTCGGGAATGATTTGAGGCTTACCTTGGGTGGGTCCATTAATGTATCACAAAATATATAAGATAGACAAAATGTTCACTTTCACTTTTTGGACTGTTTCGGGAACTTTACTTGGTTAAATACAGTTGCAAAAATATGCGAGTACAAATTAACAAGGATAGGTGTTGACTTCACCGTCAGTTAGAGAGGAGTGCGTCAAAAAGCCAAGAACGGTGACGTTTCGGTGCCGTGTTCCAAATTTAAGTTATAAAATGATTCGAAAAGGAGATGTGAGGGTGGCTTAGGAGGATGTCCATGCAGAGTTTGCACTCTGCTACAGTTGTCATGCATTTCAGTGGGAATCAACCATACAAATGTTTTCCTGATATGACACTAAACACTTGGAATTTGTTACCTAGCTCTATTTTTTTAATTTCCCCTTGATCTTTCCTGGCGATGCCGTGCTTCTCAGTCAGATGATTCCTCAATGAGAAACTTAGGGCATACGTGGCATCACAGACGCTGCAGTCATATCTATACATTCTGTGATGTATGCTGTTGAAATGACTGATAATTTCGAACTTGGTGTGACACCTCTTGGGGCACTGCGGGCATTGTATGGTTTTCTCGGAATGATGTTTTTTATGTCTAAGTAATGACCCAGCTCTCCAATATGTCATTTCACACTTATCACACTTGTAAGGGCGTTCACCTGTATGCATTCTCTTATGCGGTACAAGTTGCTCTTTAGTGGCACATTTGAAATCGCACATCTCACATTTGTATGTTTTCAATTCATGTTTATGGACCTTATGTCTTTTAAGCTCTGCTTTAGACCAAAATTTCTTTGCACATTGGTCACATATTATGTGTTCTTTCTCTTCATCATCTGTGTGACAGCGTTTCATGTGGGCTTTCAAGTTGGCAGTACTACATAAAAATTTCAAACAAATATTGCATTGAATAGTTGAAATGCTCGGCTCTTTCTTGTTTGTTTTCCTTTTTTTTATTCTGTCATCATCCTCCGAGGCCCAGTCAGAGTCGCTCATCGCACTGGAGTCCTCGTCAGGTTGGTACTCATCTACTTTTTCACTTTCTGAGTCAGTGAGAATATCAAAACTCAGTATCTTTCTTTTTGCTGCTTTTCTCTGCCTGTCCTTTCTGTTAAGGCTTTCTGTATGTTGCTGTTCAGTATTTGCTTTCTTACCATCTGTGTCCGGCCAGTAGAAATCACTATCTGAATTCTGTTCATCACAAACTTTGTCCTCAACTTGTTGTTTTTCACCTCTTTCAGATTTCGTAACCAATGGCTCATCACATAAAGAAAACAAGTCACTCATGTGAACATCACTGTTTTGTGTCTGTGGATTATTATTGCAGATTACTTCGTTTATATCATCACTAAGTGCATGCGAGTGATCATCATATTTGCTTTCATTATGTTTAGTCGCTTTTTTCTTGATACCTTTATGTTTAGTCATTCTTTTCTTGGTACTTTTATGCTTATTAGTCGCTTTTTTCTTATTATCTTTGCCAATTTCAGTATCTTGTTCCTTCATGTCCAACAAGGACTCCGAACTTAATTCTTCAACTAAATACTCAGGGCTTAAATATTCAATTTCTTCATGATTAGACAATTCATCGCCACGGACATTGGTATTATCAACAATACTTTCCACAGTTTCAGAATTATTCAATGTTTTAGAACTGCAGGTATTTTTACATGTCTCTGGTAAGCTGTTTAAATATTCACATAATTTGTCTTTGAAATTTAGAGTTATAGTTGGACGTAGTTTAGCAGAAAGGACTCAATCCACAAAATTGACAAAAATGAGTTAGTGTTACCAAAGAGGTCTATAAGGTCAGGTCTTTTATTCAGCAGAAAAGATTTACAAATAGGCAACCCAAAGGCAGAGTTTTATATGCAAGGGACCAATCCACACAATGAAGGGTACTTATTTTCAATCAACAGTAAAGACCCAAACTCCTTGACTCGTTTTTAATATATTCGGTTGCAGTGAATCAGTTCCATTAAAAATATATCTAAAAGGATTCAAACCACCTGAGTCGTTTTTGATAAAATATTTTTTTTAGAAACAGTAGCAAAAAATATTCATCAAAAACGACTCAACCGCTTTAGGTCATTTCTCATAAATTGTGTATGGTATTATACAGGCCGAAGTTTATTCAGTTGAAAGAACTCAAACTATCTAGGTCACTTCTGATAAATTTGACCTGAAATAAACGAGACAATTTTTCATTCATCTGAAAAAACTCAAACTAAATCAAATCTGATAAAATTGGTTATTAATGACAGTCATCATCATCATCATTCATCATCAGTATTAAAGTCATTTTTAATTATTGTGGAATAGATTTTAACTTTTTTTCGGTTATTAATAATAGTTTTAAAAGACATGTTAGTGGAAGCACCACGTGCGATACCAAAAAAGACATAAGCTACTTAGACGAGAAACACCAGAAGATGCTTTGCCAAATCTTCAGTCATTTAATAAAAGTTCAGAAGTTCAGATGGTGAGTGAGACGCGACCACCAAAGCTGGCACACTGGACTAATACAGGAGGCGATTGAATTCGGGTCGTAAGTCTTCAAACAAAATTCTGGGATCATACGTTAGAAGCCTGCTACATGGTAGGCAGTTGAAAAACTATGACACCAGGATTTATCGGGTCTTTGGACGACACGGTGTCCACACAAAACAAAAAACTGAGAAGAAGTCATCTATAACTACCTCAACTGGTGATACCGTTACATCAGTTCCAAAGATTCTTGCCGAAATTGAGGACCTTCATGGAAATCTGTATGCCTCGCAATAGGCCCAAGCCTACGTCTGATGCGACAGACTTCAGAGCTCCTCTCCACCACCGCTTTATGGACGTTCTCCCGGACGTAGACATAGATGAAATCGGAGTGGCTCTCTGGCAGTTTAAGATGGAAAGGCTCTCGGAAAGACAGAGTGGCTTCTGAACTGCAAAACCAGTGGGAAATTGGTCTTTAAGGACCTGAACAGATTTTTTAACTCAGTGATATCCAATGGTACAACCCCTTAGGCACGAGATAAGGTGACAAGACAAATCGCTCCTGAATAAATAACCGTAGACCAAACACATTACAGCGGAGTAGAGCCACGTCTATAAACTTTTTTCAAGAACTGTTACAAGTCACCTGCTAACAAGTTTTGAGGCCTTCTAGACACGTAAACAAGCCGGATTTCGTAAGGACTTCAACACTGTGGACCAAATTCGTACTCTATGGCAGGTTGCACAGAAGTCAGAAGAGTATAATCAAACCAACCGCTGTGTATGGCTTGTGTAGACTACAAGTAACCCTGGGCTGCTATGAAGTCCTTGCAGCATTGCCAAGTCGTCTGACGATATGCGTAGATGCTGAAAACCCTCTATCAAATGGCGCCGACGATGGAAAACAAGACCACAAAACAACATCCTTTCAATAACTTTGAAGTGTAAAACAGGGTAAAGTTATATTCCTGAAACAGAAACTCTTCAACAGAGATGCTTCAAGACCTTACGTTGCGATGAACTAGGCATCAACTTCAAAAATCTCACACATATTCGATGGTCGAATACTCGAATCGCTGCAGGTCTTGCTATCCAGTCTAAATACGGCTATGAGGCGTGTTGGACTCGGGAAAAAAGACCAAGGCCATGTTTAATCAGCTCGTTATCCCTGAGCCAGTCTCCATCGAAAGCGTAGACCTTGAAGTTTTCCAGAAGTGTATACCTTGGGCAAGCATTGCAGCTGGGAAGGCGCAACTTCCTGGCTGAAATCACAAAGGAGTGCAGCTGGACTGGCCAGCATTTGGAAGTAGCGTTATATTCTGGAGTAAACCTTGCTGTAATTTCTTAAGACCAAGGTGTTCGATCAATGCGTCTTACCAGTCATGACATGATAGGTCATCAGGCCGAGGCCGTGAAATGGAACCTGACAAAAATCTGGCCCACCGGCTACACGTCACACAAAGAGCTAAAGAGAGGCCTATGCTATGCTTTATCTCGCTAATGGATAAAGTCCTAGACGAGATTATCTGCTAGATGAATAAAGGAACGGACATGGTCTGGAAGTGTAGCAAGTTAATGTGGCAGTGAGCTGGCTGGCCACATCTGCTACAGAACCAATGGATCGTAGAGTAAGGAATAAGTCGGGAATAAGAGGGTTCCCGAGTGGAGGCTTAGCCGTAGCATGTGTAGCGTTGAAAGTCTTCCAGCCAGATGAACCGATGACTTAAAGAGATCGGCTGGTAGCAAAAACGGGAGATCGTGCCTTGTGGCGTACATGCCCTAGTTAACTTTGTCTAGGAAGCGTCACATTGAAAACCTGTGTTAAAATAGGATTCCATTCAGTCGTCACAAAGAATCCACTCAATTTTGTAAAATGTCTTAAAGGATGTCCATCGACATGGACATGATAATGTGGATAATGATTTCGGGGAGGAGCCTGTTTTTTTGAGATAATCATGTACACTTATTTTAATTATGCTCATTATCACAAATTATTGATCAAAATACTCATTTTCCTGCAATTTGGGCAATATTTTTATAAAAAAACATATTTTTTTACTGCAAGTTCTATTCTGGGTCATTTTCAAGAAATATTTTTAGTGACTTGTCTCATACAAATGCTAATTTAACAGAAAGGACTCAACCCCGGTTTTATTAAAATAGAAGACACACGCATAATAAAATTGACATTCTTTTTATTGATAAACAAAGTAAAGTTAATTAGTAATTGATATAAAACAGAATAAAAAAACTATGAATACGAATATCCTGAAGAATACCAATCCGAACTTTAAAACGTCATTGCTCAAAAGTGACCTCATGTGGGTTGAGTCCTTTCTGCTAAACTACGTCCAGTTGTACAAGATAAATGATTGTGCACGAATTTTATTAATAGGTCATTGCTACTTTCGCACCTTCTTTTAAATATTGTTGCTTGTTTGAGGTCGTAAAAGCATTTGTCACACATTTTTTCGGGTAAAGCCAAAGCTGGTAAATCGTTTCTAATAGAAATACCAGTTAGATTGCTCACTGCTTTACCGTATGTACCATAACAACTTAACCCATCATCTTCAGCAGTGCTTTCAGTCAGACAAACCATATTTTCAGTATTCCCGTGAGAAAGACATAGTCGACATGTAGTTTCAAAAAGATTTTCACAGATTTTCATCATTTTCATGACGTGAAAATTCCTAAAAAAACACGAGAAAAGAAAGCTGTTGTTGTTTGTTGTTTTAAAATTCATCCATCAGGATAGGCAATGGTACTAGCCATACAGCCTAGTCTTTTATTAGTTCTTTCTGTTATCTTTTCAAAAATAAGGCATTAAATGCCAATTCTTCTATAGTTCATTTCTTATTTCCAATAAAAACAAGGCAAAATGCCATTTCTTCTATATATTCTTGTGTAATTTTCAGGTTCATAAAATTCCATGTCCGGGTTAAATCCATGTCAAAGCTCTCCAGCCGTGGAGTTAATAAAGTCAAATATTGGATTAAAAGTGGCAGGGTTCGATAGAAGTTCTTGAAGCGATGGCGGGATACTGTCTTTGTAAATATCTTGCAGCTTGTCAATTAATAAAATTCGGTTAATATTTAAAGGGACAGTTGAAAAATATATGTTCCAGCGTTTGATTTTCATTTAGATAGCAAGCTGTACATAAAGGTGAGTTAATAATTTTCATGCGGTGTAGATGGGCTTTAAATTTACAATGACCAAATCGTAACCTGCATATTTGTGTGAAGAATCTTCTTTTATAAAGGTATTATTCTTAGCGAACCAGGGTTTCTCTCCAAGATTCTTATTGATTGCAGCATACCATGCACCTTTTTCTTGTATTATAATTTGATGTTGATTTATCCAGCTTTGTCTAATTTCCTCTTGAATCAATGGGATTAAATCTCTCCATGGAACTGACATTCTTCTGGGTTGTCCAATTAAGCTATTGTTTATTGTTCTGGCAAGGTAGTCAGCTGTTTCATTACCTGACACACCTTTATGTGCTGGAGACCATAAAAATTCAATTGAAACATTGGCGTTGTATAGTGTTTGCCACAGCTGTTTAATTTTATAAATAATATAATTTGTACTCAGAGTGTTATTCTTTAAAGCTGATAAAACTGACATACTGTCACTAATAATAAGCCATTTAGGGAAAGAGTGATTTAAATTGTTTATATATTCTAAAGCGGCTAGAATTGCTGCAGCTTCTGCCGTAAATATACTGCAGGTTTTTGGTAGTTTATATCCATTTCCTGTCTTCAAGGCACTGTGATAGTATGCAAGAGAGACACCAGTATCAGTTTTCGAGCCATCAGTGTAAATATGCTGGTATTGTGGCCATAATGATAGTTTCTCATATAGCTCTTCTCTAGTTCTAATGGAGTTATCTATAACTATATTCATATTGCAAAATTTGCTTTCAAAGCTCCTTCGTAACATGCCATCTTGTCAGATTTGTGAATGTTATGCCTTTCATTATAAACTTTTATTTATGGTTAATTGAACTTACCTAAGTGAACTTCAACCAAAATTATACGAGTTGCTGCATCCGTAGAGATTTAATAAACCATGTAGTACGTTCTTCGTCGTACTGCACCATCACACGTATTTTTAGATATATTTTAAAAGAAATAATCAAAATCAAGTAAGTATTTTGACTACCGCCGTACTCGCCGTTCCCCAGATGGCGTGGCGCTCGCGTCATTATTTTTAGAGTAAGAGAATCAAGGCACATTCTGCAATGACAATAAGGGTTTTACGAAGTAAAGACGGGAGGGTGGGATCTTAAATCTCTACGGATGCAGCAACTCGTATAATTTTGGTTGAAGTTCACTTAGGTAAGTTCAATTAACCATAAATTATACTTCGTTGCTGCATCCTATGAGATTTAATAAACCATGTAGATGTTTAGCGCTCTACTTATTGCAGAATGACTTGCCAAGAATATTTGAAAAGAACTTTAGGCTTTACACACAAAATTAATATGTAATACCTGTATTAAGTGTTCGCCTACACATACAAAATATGTAGGTAGGTACTAAGAATAAACAAATTATTATCGACGTCACCAAATGCTCAAAGCTTCATCTTGATCAAACTCATTAAAAGATATCAAAAACAAAGAAAGGTACAGTTAAGTTAGCCGTGTGCTGAGGCTAATTGACATTAATCATAATAAATACCTTTTTTAAGAATAATCGAATGCAATGTTAAGTCAATGCAATATTTTCTATTATGGATAGGCTTTCGTAGCATAAGTAAGTAACCTGTCAGTAGGTACTGAACTCATTGCGGAGTTAAATTAAAATACTAGATTTTAGTTACATATATCTTTTTGGGTAATTCATGTACCTATAGTGGTAGCAAATCAAGTTATGTTAATATTACAAAAAGTGTTAATGTTCGAATACGATGTCCTGTCGCGAATAGGGAAGTTACAAGCTTCAAATTCTTTTTAAAATGCACTTGGATGTTGTTTGAATGTTTTTATTGTGATCTGAAACAATACCCATTAGGGTTCTAGAAATTTTATAAGGCCTAATCCTAATGTAATCTTTTACAAATTATTCAAAATATTATTCAGTTCATTTTTCTTTCAAAGAAAGTTTTGACCTAAGTTTAACTTTATGTTGTGTAAATTTAAGTAGATAAGTACTTAAATCAGGTAGTAATACAAAAATATCTTTGGATGTTATTTTGTTTACAAAATAAACACCACGGCTGTTAAAAGGTTTAAGATTTCAATCTATTACCTACGATGTCATCACTACTCCTGCCGTATCTTTTTCTGATTATTGTTAGAAAAACACTATCTTGAATTCCTCACACTTCAAGGTCATAAAAAAAAGGATAATACAAAATTTTTGTCTAGTCCAGACAAAGTAGGTACACAATATTATGATAACAGGTGTATCTATATTATTTTAGATTTACAGAAAATTATGGGAAAAACATGTAAGAATAAAATATTCTTATCCCATTTTAGAGTAAAAATTTCGATTTCAAATGCATGTTTTTACTGAACCTGTGTGGATATTGTTTGAACAAATCCACATGACGTTATGTTATACAAAATCCTACTTTGTTTGCTCGCAGTACAAGATCTTTCTTGTTAAGTTACTAATGTGAGAATTGTACCCCACTATTCTAATAACAGGACCTACAAAATTGTAATAAGTAAGTAGGTATGTTATTTATCGGTCAGTCTAACGTCCTTGTACTAAATGTAGGTAATTAACAAACCAAGTTTGAGTTATATAAATGCCTGAAATAAAAGTACTAAAATATTTTAATTTCTTACATAAACATTACCTACAGTTCCACGAAGGCAGTTCAAATTTTCATTAGAAACTATTCTTACTTCGCCGGTACAAGATGAACAGAATCCAATGCCAAAAACGAAAAATCTGTAAAGATTTCTATTTGAAAATGTCCTAACCGTGATAGGGTTGTCTATTTAAAAGTACATGCTATTAAACATAGTTTAATCCAACACAAAATTTATTTTACCATCCCAATTCCCAGTTATATTGATGTATGACATTCTAAGGCCAGATATTGTGGTCTTTTCATTATTCTAAAGGTTTAGTGTATGTAAAACCAAACTTAGCTAAAACTAACGGGTTTTTTACTTACGAGTGCTAATAATAACTACGAAACTTAGCTACTTGGGTCTATAGGTAGCTACTCGTACTGCAGGCAATCAGTAAAATCATACCTATATATTACCTATGCAAATTTTAATAATTTGATGTTTGCTTTGTTGACACATTTTGTAAAAGTTCATAAAAGTTTATGGTATTTTTCGGCAGATTGTTTTAAATTAATATTTTGAGAATTATGTTCAATGCTCTAATGATTTCAATAACACCAGACCCAATAAAAAATGCTTTTTTCGTTTGGTACTAAGTCGAAGCTTAGACGAAATAAACAACAGTTATACGCATTATAAGAGCATACAGGATACATAATTTCCACCATAATATGTATGATAAGTCATCTAAATCACAATGGCCTTTATTTTACAGCGTCAGGTAGGCAGGTAAACACAACTTATTTAGTAAAAGAGAACAGAGCTCACCACTGACAATGGTAAACATGTAACTTCATTGTTACATTGACTAGTTAATCAAAACATAATCGCAGATACCTACTTATTTAGTTGGATCGTTCATCGACTCAAGCGGTCGATTAACATTACAAAGGAATAAAGATCATTTTCTTTCAATTTGGACAGTTAGCTATAAGTTAGATAGATTAAGCTGGTAGGTATAGATAGCAGGTCTATTCCGCCGCGTATGAGTATGAGTCATCGGCAAAGTCACATAATTTGACACAAAATAATTGTTTGTTTTGAAACTACATCTTAAATGTTGATATTTAGTTTAGCTTTGTGTTTACATTAAGAATGAATCTTAATCGTCCACTGCAGTGCTGTGGAATTTGAATTAAGAAAAGTAGGAAACATACCTACATGTAGAAGATTTTGAATACAATCTAATCACATTTCATGTAGAAAAAACATTTCTTTACCTCTAGTGGCTGCAGTAGGCCGCTTGGTTCAGCAATGGGGTGATGCTGTTGGATGCCTTTCCTTCGCAGCGGTGAAGAAGCGCGACTGCGCAAGAGCAGCACGCCCTGCTGCTGTTGAACATTTTCTCAGCAAGGCTGACTGTGCCTTGGGTTCAGGGCCTTGTCAGAGTAATTTACACGCCGAGTCTTCCTACGAATTGTGTTATTAAATTTTTCTTCTGAGTACCCACCAAACAAAACATTGTCATGTCAACCAATGTTGATATTGTGACTTTTAGTCTGATAAGACTTTTGTTTACATGGTTTACTGATATGATATATCATTATTCAGTACAAAACGCAGATTAAGGAGAATGCAGATAATTTCAGATATTCTTATTAGAATATGCAGGTCCGTTGTAGATTATTGAGTTGTTTATTGATAAAACAATAAATACGTTGTCTGGCCTTTCTAAAGTACCATGTTTTTAGAAATAGGTTTCTGAAAATAGGGTCTTAGCCAATTGCTCAATTACCTTTTACTGATCAGCAGCCAAACCTATGAGGATCTTCCCCCAAACGTTCAGAGATCTCATGAAAAGGCTTTTAGCCATTTTTGAGTCTATTGACAGTCACACATACCTCGGAAACATTTCTCCATTACAAAAATTAAGTTAATATGTGTTTGAAAACACCAGCAGCCCTTAAATCAGAGATAATTGGAATAACATACGATTTTACTTGAGGTTGACTTGGTTCCAGCTAAAATGAAGGCTCCATTTCCTTACAGTGCAGCAGTTCATTCTTAAGTGGTTCGTTTGAGTTCATCAGCATACTTGTAAGCATTGGTGTCATCTTACGATCTAGGTGAAGAAAATCCAAATCTCTTGAGTTTTATTTTCTATTGCGACTTAATGGATAATATTTCGTGAAACCACGTAAGAAAAACTCATACGCATTCAACTATTTGTTTCATGCTTCATGTATTTACTTTCTTGGTTGCACATCTTGCCACCGCAAGAGGAAAACAAGTAAGTAAGTGGTTAATATTATCACATATTATCATGTTCCATGTATCTACTTCCTGGATGACATCTCGTGTCACCACATCAGGAAAGTATTCAATAACTTGCTTTTAGTTTCATGTTCCATGTATTTACATCCTGGATGACATCTTGTGCCACCACATCATTAGGAAAGTATGCAAGAACTTAGCTTTTAGTTTCATGTTTCATGTATTTACTTCTTGGATGACATCTCGAGCCACCACAATAGGAAAGTAAGGAGTAATTTCCGGATAACATCTCGTGTTACCACTGAGGAAAAGCGTCATGAAAATTGGATTGCGGTAATGGCAGCAATCGACAAGGGACAGGCTCTCGGCTTGGTTTTACTACGGTAATTCCCGGACGACATCTCGTGCCGCCACTGAGGGAATACCAACAGAAATTCCCGGACGACATCTCGTGCCGCCACTGAGGGAATATCAACAGAAATTCCCGGACGACATCTCGTGTCGTCACTGAGGAATATCAACAGTAATTCCCGGACGACATCCCGTGCCGACACTGAGGGAATAACAAAAGATTTTTGAAAGAACCAAAGACATAGGTTTTTCAAAAACTAACCTCCATTTTCTTGTCAAATCCATTTCCAGTCGTGTTAATCGAAGTTTTCACTAGTCCTTCTTTCGTTGCACTTCTAAAACTTCACTTTTCACTTATTTTTACACAAAAAAATAATTATTTTTTACGGAACGCGTTGACGGTGCGTCACACGAAAAACGAATGACGCGAGCGCCACGCCATCTGGGGAACGGCGAGTACGGCGGTAGTCAAAATACTTACTTGATTTTGATTATTTCTTTTAAAATATATCTAAAAATACGTGTGATGGTGCAGTACGACGAAGAACGTACTACATGGTTTATTAAATCTCATAGGATGCAGCAACGAAGTATAATTTCAGAATAATCAAGCAGAATAAAGGGGAATTTAATTGAAGTAGATGCAGAGGCCAAAGTTTGATTTTCAGCGATTTTCTCTAATAAGGAATGGTGAGTAAAGGAAAATAATTTCAGTAGAAATCTAAATTTGAGATATTTAAATCTTAACATCAATGGAGGTATATTGCATTCAACTTGCATAGAGACAATAGGTGTTGTTTTCATTGCACCTGTTATTAAACGTAAATTTTTATTCTGTAAAGTTTCTAACTTTTTAACCAAAATAGGATTGGAAGCATAACAAAGAAAACTATATTCAAAGTGGGAACGCACCACAGACTTATATAACATAAGTAAAACTTTAGGATCAGCCCCCCATGATGTTCTAGCGAGGGATTTAAGAATATTAAAAGCTCTAGAAGCTCTATCTGACACATAACTTACATGCTTATTCCATGATAAATTTCTAGTAAAAATTACTCCAAGAAATTTTGCTTCATCTTCTACTGGCAATAAGCTACCATCATACATAATATATATGAGATATTAAAAGTCTAGATCTACTAAAGATCACAACTTTAGTTTTCTCTAGACTAACACTTAAATGTAAATAATCAAAGTATGTTTTTAATCTTTCTAATGCTAAATTTAATTTGATTTCTGTTGCTTGCATGTTAGACCCAATACAATATATAGCTAAATCATCAGCAAATTGTAAATTTCTTACTTCGGTACCCAGTATACTATTTAATTTATTAATATACAAGATGAACAGCAAAGGACTTAAAATTCCACCTTGACAAACACCTAAATATGACGATTGTGGTCCATATAAATTATTTTTAAACTTGACATATACTTGCCTACCATTTAAAAAGTTGAATATCCAACTAATTAATTTTCCAGGTAAACCTAACAACTGTAACTCCGCAGCAAGCACATGGTGATTAACATTATTGAAGGCTCCAACAATATCAAAGAAGACACAAACAACAAATTTATTAAATGAGAAGGAATGATGAATGTCAAGAAAGAGATTATTCAAACTTTCGATTGCAGAGTGACCACGTCTAAAACCAAACTGATTTGGAGGTAATAAATAACTTATTAGATTCAATAAAAAATTCCAGTCTTTGTTTTAGTACTTGTTCAAAAACTTTACCTATACAGGATGTTAATGCTATAGGTCGATAAGAATTACAATTATCCGCATCTTTACCAGGTTTCAAAACTGGAATTAAACAATCAACCTTCCATTCAGTGGGAATTATGTCATTAGACCAAAGAAAGTTAAATATGTCCAAAATCATTTTTTTACTTGACAATGAAAGGTTTTTTAATAACTTATATGGAATATGATCTAAACCAAAAACAGTATCTCTTCTAGAGTTAAGTGCACTAATAAATTCATTTAAAGTAAAAGGTGTAATTAAATAATCATTACCACCAGTGACTGGAGAGTTAACAGTAGTAGTGACAATATTTGGAGAAACGGTTGTGTACTTATTTAAAAATGCTGGTATCCAATCTGTGTTAGAAGACCGTATCACATTACATTCAGAAAAAGATTTATTAAACACTAGCTACCCGTCAGCGGTTTCACCCGCTGCAACCTATTATTCCGCGGGAAAGAAGCATTATTCGCCGAGAGATGTCGCTGTTAGTTTTCGGCGAAAACGTTTAAAACGCGAATCGGCTCAGTCACGCCACCTATTTCAAAAATATTGGAAAATGCGTGATCCCGTGGGAATGAGACATTTTTCCGTGGTAAAAAGTATCCTATGTGTTATTCCAGATGCCCTTTTATATTTCTGCAAAGTTTCATGTCAATCTAATCAGCCGTTTTAGCGTGATGTCGTAACAAACACACACACAAACATCCGTCTTTATAATATTAGTAGGATGCGCATTGTTTTCCATATTACAGACAGAGGTGTTTGCCGGTTAAATGTTTCACACAAAGCCATCCATGAAGCTTCTCTTTCCCTTTTAATGGTAAGTTTTTTAATAGCTTGTTGTTTTTTAAAATAGATATAATTTTCTAATGTTGGGTCATTTTTAAATTGAATGTAAGCAGCTTTAGAATTATTTACTGCTAAAGTGCAGGCATTATTCCACCAAGGCAAACATGGTCTTTTCCTACGTGTTAAATTTGGCTGCACTGAATTATTTCTGGTTGTGGGATTAGCCTCAAATGCACAATTTAGTAGTAAAGAGCAGAGATTAGAATAGGATTCCTGGGGTCGTTCAAAGTCAAAGTTAAAGTAGTTAATTTGTCACTAACTATTTCTTGATATTTTTTCCAATCGACATTTGAAAAATTTGGACGGATGTAATTTCCTTGATTTAAATTGGAATTGTTAATTCTATTTACAGAACCAAGGATACTAGTAACAGTGGGAAGATGATAACTCCCCATTGGATCATCATGAACTGACCAGCTACAACGTAATGATAATGAGGAAGAAACGAGAGTAAGATCCAATGCATTTGGTTTCCACACGTGTGAACCCACAGTAGTTGCTTGGCCGTCATTAAGGAGGCATAAATTATTATCATCAATCACATCTTGCAAAATTATACCACGCGCATCAGTTGACGTGCAACCCACGAAGTATTGTGTGCATTGAAATCCCCAGCCATAATAAGAGGCCCCGGTACAGATTTAATCAAACTATTGTGACGGGTGACCCTAAGTGGATAAAAATAAGAGAGGGTACTCGTCATCAGTTACAAAGATTTTATTCAAATATCAAATAAAAACAACCGGAAGGGTCGCGGTGGGTACGGCCTAAGTAGTCTGTTTTCGCTGGCGTAGAACGGTACTCCCCTGGCGAAGAAGGTCGACAGGCGGCTGGGTCTTCACTTCAGTGTAGAGGTCTCGCAGTCGCAACTAATAGTGAGCTGGTACTGCAGGAAGCGTCTTCACTTCGGAAAGTCCACCGTCATGGGTGTAGTGCGTAGCGGAGATATTCTTCTGGATGTTTCTTAACCCGTAGGGTAACAGTTCCGTGGGTAACAAACCCGAAGGTAATCCCCTGTGAATAAATGTTCACGCTGTAGAATGGTGCTAAAATTCCTCCGCTGATAGTGAACCCATGAAGTGCGTCTTCTTAATAAAGGAAGTAGCCGAGAAAGCAGAAGGTGTAAGCGTTCACTATCAGAACGGAGATTACAAGGTTGCAGTTTGAGTGACTTGCAAATATTAGTAGGTACTTGAGGAAAATGCTAGAATGAACAGTTTATCGATGCACAAGCATTAAATGGAAATAGCATTTCTACTTATCTATGCATTAATATAAAATGCACTAATATAAAATTACGGAATAACTCACTAATAAATAAGTAGCGGTTAGGAACATTTGAATAGCTAGCCTGTGCTCTGAGCGTTACGGTACTTGTTACGGTAAAATAAAATTACGGAATAACTCACTAATTAATAAGAAGCGGTTAGGAACATTTGAATAGCTAACCTGTGCTGAGCGTTACTGTACTTGTTTGTTACGACATAAAGTATATAGGTACCTACGCCGGGGCTTGATGCTTGGTAGCAGAGATAACATAACATATAACAAAGCTTACATAAGCCTACAGCAAAAATGCTTCCGGTGGAAGCCACAGGTATTTAATATGAACACTAAGTGGTGAATTCTAGAACTAGTACATGGAATATACTTGATCAACACTTACCCAATTGGGGTTTCCTGTTGCGCGTAATAACTATATAAAACTATGGCAATAACGTGCCGATGTCGAGGTACGTTACCGGCGTCTTTACGATAACGGTTTTATTTGTTTATGGGAGCGCGTCACGTCCTAGTGCGTGAGGCGAGATTTTCGGAATGGCCAGTAGCGGTCAACCGTAGCTCCGACACAAAGGCACGGAGACAGCCGAAACATGTCGATAGTTTCCGAATGTGGACCCGGCGGTTGTTAAGGGCCGTCTTGACCAATCAGCTTGCTTAAAATATCACGCCATGTTTTAGACAAAGGCTGGAATGTGGTACCTGGCATCTACTGACGCCGATCGGTTAACAAAGAACTCGACGGCCTGAGCATTATAGCCGCATCTCGACTTGGAATTTGTAAACAGTGACGATTTCAGATTTGATAATATCCTACTATGAAATTATTTTGTTACTAAGGTATTAGGTTTGTAATTAGGTTTAATTAGAACACTTTAGGTGTTTAAGTTAAATTAGTAAGAATATGTAACTGCAACGTTACATTACCCCGCGCCACAAAAGGATTTTATTGCATCTTTCCGCAATAAAATCCGTACTATACAGTTGCTTATTCGTGTTAGCACTTTCATATCTAACTTTCATACTTCTCACAAACAAAAACAAACAATAGGAACCACAATATGGGTTTCTAACGCATCCATTCATTAGGTTAGGTTACTAATATATTAACTGATTAGAACCCGCACGAATATGTTTAGTACTTCCGGATAGATAACCTGCGCGATAGGTAAGTAAGGACAGTTAGTTAGTTGCCTAATGATACCGTGCCAACGCCAACCGACCCTTCTGAATTGTCCTATAGTCGCCTCTTACGACACCCACAGGAAGAGTTGGGGTGGTGCTATTCTTAACCGACACCACACGGGAAATGAAAATCAAAATTATTTATACAAACTAACCGATTTAAGATCTTTAATATGCCAAGTTCCAATGTTTTTCTTGACATATCTTCAAGCACATAGACCAGAGGGGACTTCTTTGCAATAACTCGGCACTTAATGAATTTGGGTGCGAGTTTTTTGCAAAAATACTTGTCTTTGTTACTTAAAACGTAAGTACGTTTCATCACAAGATCACCTACTCTAAATTCCAACGGCTTCCTGCGAGTGTTGTAATGAGATGCGTTTTTTATGTGAGCGTGCCAGAGTTTTGATTGAACATTGGTGAACAGTTCCGACAGGCAACCCAAGTTTTCTGCATAGATGTCCCGTGGGAGAAATAGTATTTCATCACCTAGGTCATTATCAACGTAATGTGAACCGCAGGTTACAATTTCTCTGCCATAAACCAAGAAGGAAGGCGTGAAACCAGTCGCCTCACTGACGGAATTGTTCATGGCAAATTGAATTTTGGCAGGAAAATGTCCCAAGACCTGTGATCATCATCAACATATGTTGACACGCATGTTATAATTGTGCGATTATAACGCTCAACGGTGTTAATTTGTGGGGTATATTTAGGTGTGAAGAAAATATTTGGGATTTTATACCTTTCAAAGAGTGACTCCGTGTGTTTGCTTATGAACTGGCTTCCATTGTCCAAATAAACCGTTTGGGGAATTCCGTGAACTAGAAATACCGAGTCCTCCAGGAATTTGCAGACGGAAACTGCTGTTGCAGCACGTAAGGGAGTAATAAGACAAAACTTCGAAAAGCAACAAGTGACAACCAAAATGTAGCTGTTTTGCTTCCGAGTGACGGGTAGTGGGCCCATGAGGTCAATGGAGATAACCTGAAAGGGCGACTGCACTGTTTTGGACGACCCATTTCACCTAAAGTCTGATGATTTTGTGCCTTATAAGAGAGACACTTTGAGCATGTACTGACGAATTTTACGACGTCTTTGTGCATACCCGGCCAGAAATAACGCAAAGCAAGGCGATTATATGTCTTAAAGATACCAAGATGACCCGCCGTGGGCTCTGCGTGGTTCTCATTAATTACCTGCTCACGCAACTCGCAAGGAACAACCTCCTTCCAAGAGAACTCCGAAAGTAAGCCCGATTCGTGCTTGTTCTTCGTGAGTCTGTACAGGGCATTGTTCTTTATTAGATAATTTGAATAATTTTGTGGTTTTGTTAAACAGGAATTGTATATATTTTTATACCATGGGTCGTTGGTTTTAGTGAAGTAGTCAGAAGTGCTTATGGCATTCACAGAAACAGCCCTCGATAAGGCATCAGGAATGACGTTATCAACGCCTCTGCGGTGTTTGAGCTCAAAGTTGAACGCGGACAATCTAACGCCCCAGCGAGCTAGCCTCCCAGTAGGATTATTTAGAGACAGGAACCACTTTAAAGCGCTATGATCTGTATAGACCGTGAATGGCTGTCCGTTCTCCAAATAACACCGCCAGTGCTCTAAAGCGATGACAACGGCCAAGGTTTCTCGTTCTGTGATGCTGTAGTTCCTCTCTGCCGCTGATAAGGATTTGCTCATGTAAGCGATTGGGTGCTCCTTACCGTCTATGACCTGGGTGAGCATAGCGCCTACACCGTAATTACTGGCATCGGTATGCACCTCAAATGGCTTGCTATAGTCAGGACAGCAGAGAACGGGAGCTGAGACAAGGCATTCCTTCAGCTTCTTGAAGGCAGCGTCAGCTTCTGGTGTCCAAACGAAAGCTGGACCACCTTTTTTATTCGAAGTCAGCTTGTTAAGTGGGCCTGAGATTGTGCTGAAATTGGGGACGAAGCGTCGATACCAAGTTGCGGTCCCGAGAAAACGCTTAATGTCCTTTCGACAAGTAGGTGTCGGATAGTTAACAATAGCTTGCACTTTCTCTGGATCGGTACGAAGCCCACTACTGTCAACAACATAACCCAAATATTTCAGTTGACTTCTGAAGAATTGACTCTTTTCTTTATTAATTGTTAAGTTTGCCTGTTTCAGTTTCTCCAGGACACGAAGTAAAGAGAGACGTGGGTATTGAAATCATTTGAGACGATAATTATGTCGTCTAAATAAGCAAATACTTTAAGATCGAATTCCCTAAAAGTAGGTCCACGAGACGTTGCTGCGTAGCAGGGCATTGGTCAACCCGAACGCGGTTCGTTTAAAGCAAAATGTACCACGACTCGGAACATAGAATGCTGTCTTTTCTCGATCTTCGGGAGCTATGGGTATTTGCCAAAAAGCCTTAGATAAATCTATGCTGGATAAGTAGCGAGCATCACGTAGATTATCAAGGATTTCGGACACGTAGGGTAAATTGTACGCGTCACGTTTAGTCACCGAATTGAGCTTCCGGCTATCGAGACAGAAACGGGCTGTCCATTCTTCTTGTTGACGATTAATACCGGGAAGACCAAGCGCTTTCGCAAGGCTCAATGACGTCGAGACTCAACATTTCGTCTACCTGTTCGACAAGAATGCGTTGTTTTTCGGGAGACATTCTGTAGTAACGTTGCCTAACAGGCAGAACGTCCCCTGTGTCAATCCTGTGAGTGACCAATTTTGTTTCACCCAAACCCTTGTTCTCTGTAGAAATATCATTAAATTGCGCAATAATATTGTCAGCTATAGCCTTCTCTGACTGACTCAAGTGATCATAAGCTTGTAAACAGGAAGAAGGAGCTGAATCAATGCTTGCAATAGATGTCACGTCCTTGAGAAAGAAATGCTCTTAAGATGGTTAGGAAAAGTTTGAACTTGAGCCAGAAATCAATGCCCAAGATGAGATCTATTTTTATGTCAGGCACAACGAATGCCTCTATTAAACGGGTGGTACCTTCAAATTTGGCGGGTAAAATCATATGACCAATACTATGCATACGTTGGCCACCAGCAGCGGTTACAGTAAGACTTTGGCCTTGTTGTAGTTTAAAACCTTGCTTTTCAAGATCAATATGCCTATTGTTACCTATAATTGTTACTACTGCACCGGTATCCAATAGACCTAACATAGAAATGTGGTTAACGTATATGGTCGCATACGGACGGGGATCATCAGTTGGTTGATCCTGCAGAATTGTACACACTTTATAAGAATTGAAATAAAATTTTATAGTTTGTAACCATTTAGACCAATCTTCACTGTCTGACTTATTTTTTTTTATTCCGGTGTTACAATTCTGCAGTCCCACTAGTTTTTTGACGGAGGGCTATGTTTACTAGTATTACATTTAGGGCACGATGGGGTCTTGTAACCGACCTCACCACATACGAAACAGATTATTTTACTCCTATCTGCCGTGCACTGGCGTAAATGGTGTGTGTTATCACGACACCGTGGGCAAAATTTAGGTTTTGCATTTGAAGTGTGCAGAGCATGTACATAATTATTAGGGTTTAGCTTATTTACATTTGCTCTGTAGTTTGGGTAAGACCTGTTTCTATCATAATTATTACCAACATTAGAACTTGGTTTGTAATTTTGATTTGAGTTATGAGACCTATTAGATGAATGACCATTGTAAGCGTACTCCGGTGCCAATGTTTCTGACGAAGGTCTTGGTGGTTCCTTATAATTAGCAAGGCGAGCATGGATGTTCTCATAATTACGGCAAAGAGACCTCAAGGTGTCAATATCTGGGATTGTAGTTGCCGATGCTAATGTACTAGCATAACATGGTTTAATGTTATGGAGGAGGATTTCTAATTTATCCTCGTTGGACAATTCGGAAGATAAACGCGAAAATAGTCCGGACATAATAGAGAGATATATGGTAATATTCTCATTTTCACCCTGAGTTCTAGCACGTATTTCCGAGAGCAGCCGGTAATCGTAATCTGTTTGATCGAAATCTTTTTTTAGACGAGTAAGTAAGGCATCCCAATCAGAACTGTCATCCTGACCGTCAAGACCACGGAACCAATGCAAAGCGTCACCCGTGAAAATCTCTGTTGCATAAGACAACAATTTCGATGATGAGATATCCCTAGCTTTGCGAAATTCCGTAATTCGCTGAATAAAGGAGCGAACACACGACTTCCCGTCGAACTTAATCTTAGTGAGTTCGCCAGCTATAGCACGCTCGCATGAAACGTTAATATTTAAAGGTCGCATAGACGAGTGTAGATCTAAGTTTATGTTTGCGATAGGTGTAATTATTTTGTCCTCTACTGGTGCTTCTACAGCTGCATTGTACCGAGTGAACAGAGACTGATACTCCCGTAAGCAAGCATTATGAGCAGAAAGTGTACTCTCATCAGGACTTAACCTGTTAAAACGATGATATAGGTGGTGCAATAAATTTTGGACACGAACTGACGTCTTTTTCCAAAGGAGCATCAAGAAGTAACTTTATCTTCGTTAAAACATCGGAAATACCCTTTAAATCTTCCTCAATTTCTAAGGGACTGTCTGTAATATCCTCTGAAGGAAATTTGGGACCCAAGTCCACGATTTGTTTACGCAATTCAATAACCGTCGAACCAGGCTCGCTGCCTCTAATGAGCACCTCGTATTCTAATTCCGTCTTTTGTAACGATAAAAATTTTACTGGGTATTCCATAGTTATAGGAAAAAATGAGATTGTTTAAAAGAGAAAAATAAAAATGTGTAGCCTCTCAATTAACGTAAGTGTTGATCAAGTGTCCCTACTCCGTTCTGTTACAGAAGACTAACTAAATAACGTTATGGTTGATTTAAAATTAAAAATCTGAAAATGTAAAAACACAACACAAAACCAAAAGAAAAACAAAACATAAAATTCAGCTAGTGTGTACACCAACAGTACAGTGTATAATTAAAATACAGCTGCTGTGCGTAACAAAAAAATTGAGACAGAGAGAAGAAATAAAAAAAAATATGACGTGAAGAATTTGGTGGTGACTTCGACGACAAGTTTCCTCTGCCGGTTCTTACGGCACCCTCGGATTGAAAAGGGTGGTACTATTCGTACCCGGTACCACACGGGAAAAACGTAAAAATACATTCGTTAAAAAAAAAAAAACAAAATCAAAAATTTTACTGAGACGTTACAATACGAAACAAACAAAAAATAAATGCAGTGTACACCTAGCTGACGGCAACCAAAAATAACGTTTCACAAACACAAAAACAAAAGAACACTTAACACACAACTACTACTACACAGCAAAACAGACTCTTGTATACCACGTTAAAGGGCGCCAATGTGACGGGTGACCCTAAGTGGATAAAAATAAGAGAGGGTACTCGTCATCAGTTACAAAGATTTTATTCAAATATCAAATAAAAACAACCGGAAGGGTCGCGGTGGGTACGGCCTAAGTAGTCTGTTTTCGCTGGCGTAGAACGGTACTCCCTGGCGAAGAAGGTCGACAGGCGGCTGGGTCTTCACTTCAGTGTAGAGGTCTCGCAGTCGCAACTAATAGTGAGCTGGTACTGCAGGAAGCGTCTTCACTTCGGAAAGTCCACCGTCATGGGTGTAGTGCGTAGCGGAGATATTCTTCTGGATGTTTCTTAACCCGTAGGGTAACAGTTCCGTGGGTAACAAACCCGAAGGTAATCCCCTGTGAATAAATGTTCACGCTGTAGAATGGTGCTAAAATTCCTCCGCTGATAGTGAACCCATGAAGTGCGTCTTCTTAATAAAGGGAAGTAGCCGAGAAAGCAGAAGGTGTAAGCGTTCACTATCAGAACGGAGATTACAAGGTTGCAGTTTGAGTGACTTGCAAATATTAGTAGGTACTTGAGGAAAATGCTAGAATGAACAGTTTATCGATGCACAAGCATTAAATGGAAATAGCATTTCTACTTATCTATGCATTAATATAAAATGCACTAATATAAAATTACGGAATAACTCACTAATAAATAAGTAGCGGTTAGGAACATTTGAATAGCTAGCCTGTGCTCTGAGCGTTACGGTACTTGTTACGGTAAAATAAAATTACGGAATAACTCACTAATTAATAAGAAGCGGTTAGGAACATTTGAATAGCTAACCTGTGCTGAGCGTTACTGTACTTGTTTGTTACGACATAAAGTATATAGGTACCTACGCCGGGGCTTGATGCTTGGTAGCAGAGATAACATAACATATAACAAAGCTTACATAAGCCTACAGCAAAAATGCTTCCGGTGGAAGCCACAGGTATTTAATATGAACACTAAGTGGTGAATTCTAGAACTAGTACATGGAATATACTTGATCAATACTTACCCAATTGGGGTTTCCTGTTGCGCGTAATAACTATATAAAACTATGGCAATAACGTGCCGATGTCGAGGTACGTTACCGGCGTCTTTTACGATAACGGTTTTATTTGTTTATGGGAGCGCGTCACGTCCTAGTGCGTGAGGCGAGATTTTCGGAATGGCCAGTAGCGGTCAACCGTAGCTCCGACACAAAGGCACGGAGACAGCCGAAACATGTCGATAGTTTCCGAATGTGGACCCGGCGGTTGTTAAGGGCCGTCTTGACCAATCAGCTTGCTTAAAATATCACGCCATGTTTTAGACAAAGGCTGGAATGTGGTACCTGGCATCTACTGACGCCGATCGGTTAACAAAGAACTCGACGGCCTGAGCATTATAGCCGCATCTCGACTTGGAATTTGTAAACAGTGACGATTTCAGATTTGATAATATCCTACTATGAAATTATTTTGTTACTAAGGTATTAGGTTTGTAATTAGGTTTAATTAGAACACTTTAGGTGTTTAAGTTAAATTAGTAAGAATATGTAACTGCAACGTTACACTATCAAGACGGGAATAAGTAAAGTTGGAAGGAGAAGCCAACGTGGGACTATAGAAACTAATTATTGTAATAATTTCATTGTTGAAATGTAACTGAACTGCCAAATTTTGTAATGAGTTATCAGAATGTGTGTTTAACAAATTGTAACGCAAATTATTTTGTATTAATATAGCAACACCATTGTGTTTAGTACCTATATCTAATCTTTCGATGTTAAAACCTTTAATTTTAATTTTTTTCCCTGGTTTTAACCAGGTTTCAGAAATAAGTGCTACATGAATATTATTATTATATAAAAAATAAGTAAAAGCATGTAAATTACTAGACAAACTTTGAGCATTCCATTGAACAATATTTAACTGATCCATAAATTAGAATTTACTTAGTTTTATGGTCTGTGGTTTTATTGATACTGAATGAATCAAGTAAAGCGCTTTTATACTTTGAGTAGAGATTGGGATGGGATTTTCAGCATCTTTACTAGCGGAAATAATTTTTATAATTGAAGAAATCAGAAGATTCATGAATTGTTCCGATTTAAACAATTGTTGAACTGGGTCTACTTTACTTTTTAGTGGGGAAGTTTTGTTATTAAAAACTTCAGAATACGAGGCCCTGCGCATCTGAACTTTTATCTCCTCTGCTTTTTGAATTTTCACTGGGCATGATTTGGCAATTGCAACATGTTTTCCTTTGCAGTGAACACAGACTGCTTCTTCTGGCCGTTTTACGCAATCTTTATAATTGTGGGAATCACCGCAGATTGAGCACCTCTGGGCGTTTTACAGAATTTACCAATGTGCCCAAAGCGCAGGCATCGCAGGCATTGGCTCACAGGAGGCGTGTATGGCCTTACTTCGAAATACCAGCTGTTAATATCCACATAATCAGGAAGTACTGCACTAGCGAAAGTTATCGATACCGCTTGTGTTGGTACCAAGCAGGAGTTACCTTCGTCGTCTTTGGAACGTCGCATGAATCGGCGTACAGATACAACATTTCTGCAACTAGAAATTCCATCATATATTTTTGTTGCTCATGTATGTTGGAACGTTTGTTATTACCCTGTCACTTCCGTTAATCTTGCTGGAATAGTCGCCCTCAACTTTAGCTCTTTTGAGACTTGAGATTATTAAGAGCTGCATTTGCTAACCCTGGTCGCTCAAATATAACCGCTATTTTGTAACGATTGATTCTTTTCAATTGCTTGATACCTTTGTTACTAAGCTTCAATGCGCTTCCCAAGCCCATCAAGTCTCTCTCACCTATCGGCGTCTTGTCGTCCGCGCTCTCGTAAATTACTATATATTCAAACTCACCGCCATCCTCCGGATACTGACGAATGTAGTTTTCGGTCTTGTATGGCTTGTATTTGTCTACATCGTCGTCGCCCGCATCATCGCTCATAGCGGGGTCCTCTCCTTCGCTTACCTCTCCGCCATCGTTTCCCTTTTTACGTTTGCCTTTGCGACCCATGGCTGGGCAGCAAAGCTGTGTTGCTTTTTTATTGCACTATTAGAATATAAGTTACTAGTAATTAAATTTACTAAGAAATTATCAATTTATTCTGCAAAAAGCAATTTTAAAATTTTCTTTGAAAAATTTTCACCCTCTTGATTCAAATTCCCGCCAAAGAAATCCGAAAAGAAAGCTGTAAAGAATGTCAAAGAGTTTCAATGTTACCAACATACCGAGCCAACATATGATATGATTGGCCGATGTTGGCGACGGAAGTGATAGGTTTGGCAGACATGTTTTGCCGAAAAAAGTGACAAAAATTGTCTATGCTTGATCAGCCGTCATATATTACTAATCTGTGGTCATCCGTGCCGTCACCCACCTGTCAAACAAAATACGAACCATGGCGAGTGTAGCAGAGTCGGAAATTATGAAAAGTGATAAATATTCCATATTATTACCAACTTACAACGAAAGGGAAAATCTTCCGATCATAATATGGCTTATCATCAAATATATGGATAAAACGTAAGTCTTCAATTGCTTATTTACCTAGTTAGAAACAGCTGACATCATATCGCTAACTCGCCGACTCTTATTTTTTACGTTTTTTACTAGAATTATAGTGATTCCTGGTGTAATATTAGCCCTGGCCCAACCCAAACAAAATGGGCTTGCGATAAATTAATGTGTAATTTCGACAACTACCATAAATGCATTCAAAAACAGACTAGACGAACATCAAAAACAGTGTCGTGGCAAATCAAAAAACCAAACAATACCTTACTAAAAGTGCTACCTATTATAAGGTTACATTGAATTAAGTACAAATATCTTGAAGGTGTGATCTACTCACAAAACTAAACAACTTTTGTTAGAAACTTTTTTGGAAAACACATTTGGACCTCCCATACAAAAATGTTGAAAAAGTGTGTCACTTAATATGGGAGGTCCAAATTATTTTTTCATATTTTGAAGAAAAAATTCTTCTCTTCTTAAGAGATTTGTAATAAATTAAATGTCACCTTGTATCAACAATGAAGCACTATAACCTCCTATCTTCATGTGATTAACATGTAAGATATAGTGACGAACTTGAACAGGGATCAGGAACCTTGTAAACGGCTTAGTACCATTCTATATTCTTATAAACCCATTTTCTGTTAATATAGCTTTAAGATTCCATAAAATAAATATTATTATTTTTATTCTTGATACACTAGCAGCACATTGTGCTAATGCATGTATAACACTGCACTTGAGTCAAATGTTTATCTAGTCTGTTTTCAAAAGAGTTCACTGAGGGAGCACTGATCACAGATTGCAGTAGTTTGTTCCACGAGTCCACTACACAATTTTGCAAGAATGGTACCTAGGATTGCTTGCACTCAAGGAGCGTGACAGTTTTAGTGAGTGTCGTCTCAGATTCTTGTTCTGGTTAAAGACGAAGATACCATTAAGTTCTGGGAAATTGTAATGATCTGTTAATATCTTGTAGGTTTCAATGAGATCTCATCGCTGTCTTCTCTTATCTAACGTTGTCAGTCCAAGCTGACTGAGGCGCTTGTCATACTCGGTGTTAAGTATGCATGTGACCATTTTGGTTGCTCTCCACTGTACCTTCTCTAGAAGGTTAATATCTTTTTGAAAATAGGTTAGTTAGTTAAAATAGGTTAATAAAATAAAATCAAGATTCAAGTTCAACAGGCATTATCAGTTGTTTAAACTACCTGTCTCTCCAAATAAATAATAAGTAATACCTTTACCTTTATTTAATAGTATCCTACTAATATTATAAAGGCGGATGTTTGTGTGTGTGTTTGTTACGACATCACGCTAAAACGGCTGATTAGATTGACATGAAATTTTGCACAAATGTAGAAGAGTATCTAGAATAACACATAGGCTACTTTTTACCACGGGAAAATGTCTTATTCTTACGGGATCACGCATATTCCAATATTTTTGCAAAGGTGGCGTGACTGAGCCGATTCGCGTTTTAAACGTTTTCGCCGAAAACTAACAGCGACGTCTCTTGGTAAGTAATGCTTTTTTCCCGCGGAATAATAGGTTGCAGCGGGTGAAACCGCTGACGGGCAGCTAGTTATCTAATAATAGGCGAGCAGCCACTAGCTGATGTGCCTTTATCTTGGCTGCTGTGTGTAAAAAAGTTCAAAAGTTCACATTATAGTCTTCAAAGTTCACATTATATTCACATAAAATGAATGTGAGTTGTTTCTCCAGCGGCTACGACTACGAGGTCATAGTGATAGACGACGGCAGCCCGGACGGGACGCAGGATGTGGCGAAGCAGCTGCAGGAGCTGTATGGAGCCTCGCGCGTCGTGCTGCGCCCCCGGGCTCGCAAGCTCGGCCTGGGGACTGCCTACGTGCATGGAATTAAGCATGCCACTGGGAACTTCATCGTCATCATGGATGCGGACCTCAGCCATCACGTCAGTATTGCATTCAGTTCTTTGTTTAGGTCAGCACTTGGGCTCGCAAGCTCGGCCTACGTGCACGGCATTAAGCATGCCACCGGGAACTTCATCGTCATCATGGACGCGGATCTCAGCCATCACGTCAGTATTGCATTCAGTTCTTTGTTTATGTCAGCACTTTACAGGATCAAGCTCGGCTTAGGAACTGCCTACGTGCATGGCATCAAGCACGCCACTGGGAACTTCATCGTCATCATGGACGCGGACCTCAGCCATCACGTCAGTATTGCATTCAGTTGTTTGTTTAGATCAGCACTTGGGGTCGCAAGCTCGGCCTGGCGACTGCCTACATATATGGCATCAAGCATGCCAACGAGAACTCCATCGTCATCATGGATGCGGATCTCAGTCATCATGTCAGTACCTATAACCTCATAGAAGAACAACGTAAACCTATGTGTCAGAACTTTCCAAGCACTGATCTAAATAAAGAACTGAATGCAATACTAACCGATTCAGAGAAGAAAAGGGGACCCGAAATGGCAAAATCTTGCTCTTGAACAAAATGCAAACAATAATGTTATCTATCACATGGAAAATACTGAATCTAGGTTTATGGGGTTGTTCATCATCTTGATGTCCCGAACGATGATGACGAACATAATATAGCAATTTTGTAGATGTTAGCAAAGCGCATGACCCTAGGCTGGCAATGCCGGCATTATACTGAGTGCAGCAGGCTCTGGCAGTTAATTAAGGTAGTTTTGAGGACTATAATTAAAACTAAAATTTTATAAGGTCCTATTAAATTCACTGCAAATATTTTAAGGGCATGTGTAAATATGTTTAAGAAAAACATCTAAGGCATTTAAAAAAAAATCGACAAGCTAGTTTTATTTATTATTTTTAAACAAACTTTTTAATTAATTACGTGAAGATCCTTTCACTGACCCGACTGACGTTCCGCCACGTAGACAGGATTCACTTACACGGCACGCACACCAACAATCAACCAATCACAGCACCTTATTTTGGCGCGTAAATTAAACGCGATTAGTGGTGTATTTCTAGGACAAACAGGATGCACTTTTTCGTTTTGTTTTTTTTTAATTTAATGCAATTTTCTCGAAAACTAGCGTGTAGATTTTTTAAAGAATTTGCCTAGTACATGCTTATATTTTATTTGATCTGCCCCTAAAATATTTGCAGTGAATTTAATAGGACCTTATATAAGATAACTTTTGTTCGTTTTTATTACTTCTGCTCTACAAGAATGACAGTCCTACTGACTTACTTTTCTTATCTTTGTTTTCAGCCAAAATTCATCCCCGAGTTCATCGCCCTCCAGCGCTGTAAGGACCTGGACGTGGTGTCGGGCACGCGCTACGCGCAGGGCGGGGGGGTGCACGGGTGGGACTTCAAGCGGAAGCTGATCTCGCGCGGAGCAAACTTCCTCACACAGCTGCTGCTGCGGCCCGGCGCTACGGACCTGACCGGCTCCTTTAGGTATTCACAGGTTTACAGCAACAATACATATTGTAACTGATCCCGGCGCTACGGACCTGACCGGCTCCTTCAGGTATTCACAGGTTTACAGCAACAATACATATTGTAACTGATCCCGGCGCTACGGACCTGACCGGCTCCTTCAGGTATTCACAGGTTTACAGCAACAATACATATTGTAACTGATCTCGCGTAGAGCCAACTTCCTACGGACCTGACCGGCTCCTTTAGGTATTCACAGGTTTACAGCAACAATACATATTGTAACTGATCTCGCGCGGAGTGTACTTCCTCACACAGCTGCTGCTGCGGCCCGGCGCTACGGACCTGACCGGCTCCTTTAGGTATTCACAGGTTTACAGCAACAATACATATTGTAACTGATCCCGGCGCTACGGACCTGACCGGCTCCTTCAGGTATTCACAGGTTTACAGCAACAATACATATTGTAACTGATCCCGGCGCTACGGACCTGACCGGCTCCTTCAGGTATTCACAGGTTTACAGCAACAATACATATTGTAACTGATCTCGCGTAGAGCCAACTTCCTACGGACCTGACCGGCTCCTTTAGGTATTCACAGGTTTACAGCAACAATACATATTGTAACTGATCTCGCGCGGAGTGTACTTCCTCACACAGCTGCTGCTGCGGCCCGGCGCTACGGACCTGACCGGCTCCTTCAGGTATTCACAGGTTTACAGCAACAATACATATTGTAACTGATCCCGGCGCTACGGACCTGACCGGCTCCTTCAGGTATTCACAGGTTTACAGCAACAATACATATTGTAACTGATCCCGGCGCTACGGACCTGACCGGCTCCTTCAGGTATTCACAGGTTTACAGCAACAATACATATTGTAACTGATCCCGGCGCTACGGACCTGACCGGCTCCTTCAGGTATTCACAGGTTTACAGCAACAATACATATTGTAACTGATCCCGGCGCTACGGACCTGACCGGCTCCTTCAGGTATTCACAGGTTTACAGCAACAATACATATTGTAACTGATCTCGCGCGGAGTGTACTTCCTACGGACCTGACCGGCTCCTTTAGGTATTCACAGGTTTACAGCAACAATACATATTGTAACTGATCTCGCGTGGAGCCAACTTCCTACGGACCTGACCGGCTCCTTTAGGTATTCACAGGTTACAGCAACAATACATTTTGTAACTGATCTCGTGTGGAGCCAACTTCCTCAGCTACGGACCAGACCGGCTCCTTTAGGTATTCACAGGTTTACAGCAACAATACATATTGTAACTGATCTCGCGTGGAGCCAACTTCCTACGGACCTGACCGGCTCCTTTAGGTATTCACAGGTTACAGCAACAATACATTTTGTAACTGATCTCGTGTGGAGCCAACTTCCTCAGCTACGGACCAGACCGGCTCCTTTAGGTATTCACAGGTTTACAGCAACAATACATATTGTAACTGATCTCGCGCGGAGTGTACTTCCTACGGACCTGACCGGCTCCTTTAGGTATTCACAGGTTTACAGCGAAAATAAAGCGTGTGGTGCCGGCAGAGTAGAATAGCACCACCCCCTCTCTTCCCGTGGGGGTCGTAAGAGGCGATCGAGGTATAAACCCGACCCAAACAAACAGGTTAATCCACCATAAAGGCATTCTCAAGGACGTCTGGTAGGCGGCCGGTCGTAAAATTAGGCCAAATACTTTGCAACACGATTTTGTGTTCAATAAAACGTGTTGCGCCGACCCCAAGTAATTGGGATAAGGGCAGGAAGATGATGATGAGAGCGAAAATAAATCCTAATAAATCTTAGTCCATACTTGCGGCGTAAGTGAGGATTTGACTGCTGATAAAGATGAATGAAAAAAAGACATGTTGCGCCGACCCCAAATAAATTGGGATAAGGGCAGGCAGATGATGAACTGTGGGCTTCCGTGCAAAAAGGGTCCATCAGTGGGGTATTGAGTTAAGATCAGTTGCGGAATCTACAAAAACCCCTCTTTCATACTGACTATAAAAACTAGTGTATTTCCTAAAACTTATTTTACAGACTTCCAAAACACCAAAAAACCCAAGTTTGTAAAAATGCAAAATTCTTAGAAAGCTGATATAGACTAATGATCAATTTCAGAATTTTGTATCGTCCCTCTATAGACATGTCTACCAAAAACAAAATTATTTTTGTAAAGTATGTCCAAAGATGAAACTCCCAATTTCACAAAAATACAAATATTTTGTATATTAAATGCCCACACTTAGATCTTTTACGCGATAATAAATAAACTTAAAATGTATAATAAAAGCTTGTTTTTGTTTATTGGGTACGTTTAACTAAAGTTTATCATAACAAGGAGATTACAAATGGATTAATCACTTCCAACAAATGCAATTATTAAAATTATTATGTAACATTGACTTGATTATCACAACACAGGTGTTGCCTAGTGTGAAATCCAATTGAAACCTAATGTTAAATTATAATTTGTTTGTTGTCAAATTGTCATCGACACGATAGAAGAAGAAGAAGAATTTGTTTGTTTTGGTAAATAAATTTATTCTTATTCTTCAGGTTATATAAGAAGGAGGTTCTTCAGAAGCTGGTAGACAGCTGCGTGTCCAAGGGGTACGTCTTCCAGATGGAAATGATCATCAGGTAAAATATCACGCATGTATTGTACCTTTATACTTTTTTCTTATCACAGTATCTAACAGTCTTAAAATTTTTTCACGCAATGACACAAAATAGTAAAAACGGGGTTAAAAGGGATACAGTTTGTATTGAATTGTCCAATATTTAAACACAATTGCAAGGGCCATGATCACGAAGCAACCTTTCTTGAGTTTTTAATCATCTAGTTAAATAGTAGTTTATGCAACTGCCTAATAATGAGAGGCTTTAGGACGTGAGTGTCTGTTTATCACACGAGGCGCAGCCGAGTGTGATAATAGTTTGACACGAGCATTCTAAAGCCTAATTATATGCAGTTGCATACACTATTTTATCTACACTCTACAAGAAAAACTATGAAAAATAATTCAAACCTCCGCACTGCACTATGGCGATTGCAAGCCCATCTACTGAACCACCAACTGAACGACTTTTGTACATAAGTAACTTTTTAACTAAACGTTAAAATGGAGGCTCATAAAAACTGAACAACTTTTAAAATTAAAAAGCATTTATCGGTGAATTTTAATTCGAAAAATGATTTGAAGCAAAGATTTAATAATAAATAAGTCCTCATCTTCTTCTTTTCGTGTCAACGGTTATAACTCAATAGTATATCAAATAATAAATTTCCAGAAGTTCGCGACGCCAACAGCCCTTTCGTTTGCCGCTTTGAGGTCCTCCACGGTGCAGGGAGCGGGGAGGTTAGGACACGTTAGCAGGTGGCTCATCGTCTGGGTAGCCCCGCATCCGCATTTGTCATTGCCTGAGTATCCCCAAGCTTTAAGGTTTGCAGCACACCTTCCAACACCCGTCCGCCTGTTTAAGGACTTCCACGTGGCCCAAGGGAGACGGTGTCCTGCTGGCAGTCTTTCCGAAGGGAGAGTTTGACCGTCCGGAGGTGGATACTTTTCCCCACCGCTCGAGTCTAGCCTTATCCGGGGCTTTGTTAAGTGGCAGGGGTTTGCTGTGGCCAATGAAGCTCCGTCTACTTTTAAGGCGAGCAGGGGCTGGATGATGGTCGTGAAGGGGATGCCTGACGTCCAGCTCTTGTTTTTGCTTCTCAATCGATGAGGCAATATTGCGGCGGATATTTGGTGGCGCGATACCAGCTAAGGTGTAGAGATGGTGTAATGGGGTCGGCTTTAAAGTCCCTGTGATTATTCGGCATGACTCATTGAGCGCCGTGTCCACCTCCTTAGCGTGAGCCGATCGCGACCAGACTGGGCACGCAAATTCACCTGCCGAGTAGCAAAGGGCAAGCCCGCTTGTTCTTAGGACAGATGGTGAAGCTCCCCATTGTGTGGTGGTGAGGCGTCTTAGGATGTTATTACGCGAACTGACCTTGGCCTTCGTGATTAAGCAATTCTCCTTATAAGTAAGAGACCGATCCAACGTAACTCCTAGATACTTAGGTGTATTATTATGGGCTATAGCCACACCTCGCCAGTTTATATGAAGTTTCCTATTGGCGTCCCTGTTCCTTATATGGAAACAGCAGGATTCGGTTTTGTTGGATTCGGCCGTAAGGAGTTGGCATCATAGTATACTGCAAGTTTTTCCAGTGCAGCCGACAAGTTTAGTTCCGCCTCGGCAAAGTCTTTGGTTTGGCACGTGAGGGCCAGATCATCAGCGTATAGGAAGCGTTGAGTGTTTTCTTGGATGGGCTGATCGTTTGTATATATATTGAATAATATCGGGGCCAGTACGCTTCCCTGAGGTAAACCATTTTTTTGAGTGCGCCACCTACTTTTTTCAGAGTTTAGGCTCACTTGAAATCTTCGATTTCGCAACATTTCGCTCAGTATGCAGATGAACTGGTGGTCATTAGAAAAGGTGGTTATCTTCCATAAAAGTTGCCTGATGTTAACTGTATCGTATGCCGCTGTTAAGTCCACAAAGACTGCAGCGGTGATAAGACCCTGCTCATAACCATCTTCAATATGCTGCGTTAGCTTTAGAACTTGGCTACAGCATGATTTTCCCGGTCGAAAACCTGCCTGTTCCGGGATGAGCTTAGTATCGACATACTTTGTAAGTCGGTCGAGTAAAAGGCGTTCCAAGAGTTTGTAGGTATGGCACAGCAATGATATCGGGCGAAAGCTTTTTGGGTCAGAAGGGGATTTTCCGGGTTTTAGTAGGGCCACAACTTTGGTTTTCCTCCACAATTTAGGGATCTTTCCCTTTTCCACGCAAACGTTAAAAAATGTGAGGAGCCATGATACCGCTACCGGGCCTAGATGTTTTAATTGGTCTACGGTAATATCGTCGATCCCAGCTGCTTTTCCTGACTTTAGCTTTCTGATTGCTGCGACAATTTCAGTGACTGTAAACTCTTTGCTTATACTTCGCTCACCCTCTGTGGTAGAGGGTACTTTGGGCGGTCTAGGTAGCTTTTTAGGAGGTTTCCCATTTAGCAGAAGTTGATGTGCAACTTGATTGGCGGTTACTGGTCCAGGTTGTTTGGCCTCAGGTGGACTGTTCGTTAGTTTATGAAGCGTACTCCAAGCCTTCTTACTATTGCGAGTCATGTCTATATTCTCCACTAACTTTATCCATCGGGCTTGCCTGTTTTCTCCAATTACCGCCGTAAGTTCTTCTCCTGCTGCAATTGTTGCCTCGGAAAATGGGTCTTCAGTGTAGAGTGCTTCATAGTGGGATAGCATTTCGGAGGCATTTCGAGTAAGGCCAGGGATGTAGGAAGTGCGGCACCCACGGGGAATGCATTTACGAGATATGGTCCAGACAGTTTCGACAAATTTGTCGTAGTTCTCTGGGGTGGGCTCAATCTCGAGCAGCTCTGCGTCTAGTTCCGTGGAATACTGCTCCCAGTTCGCCTTCTCGAAATTGAAACGACGCCTAAATGGGGTGATAATGGGCCTGATGACAGATTGCACTGAGCACATAATAGGGCGGTGTTGGGTTTTGGGAATGGGTTGGCAGACCTGTTTGACTGCATTCGGGCTGATGTTAGTGCTAACAAAAATTAGATCTGGGTTGTAACCGCGTTTCCAGCGCCTACTGTTAAAAGAACGGGGAAGTTTGGCATCATGGACAAGCGTTAGGTCATGGTTTTCGGACCAACTTTCAACAGCATCACCACTTTCATTGTTGGTGCTGTAGCCCCAGTTGATGCTATGACTGTTAAAATCACCTATTATAATTTTTGGATCGTGTGTATTAAATTCTGGAGTTTCTAAAAAGTCAAATACTTGGCCAGGTGGACTGTATACAGAAGTAACGGAACAGGTGCCAGTGTCCAAGCTTATTAATTCGGTGTCATTTTCAGTTCTGTGAGAAGAAGCAGACTTGATTACTACATTGCTTTGAGCAAATATTGCGCTGCCATATTGTGGGTGCGGAGTTTCTGCTATAAGCTGCAACCCAGGTATATGCGGACGGGTACTAGTGTAATCCCGATGCGTTTCCTGCACGCAGAGAGTCCTCATAATTTCAAGTGTCGTCCCGCCCGGGTGATACTTGTTTTTTTTAATTTGATTTACTGTTGGCCAGTGTCAAATTGGAACAGGTTACAATTTGGTACGCGGGTCAATTCGTTTAATTTTTTTTCAAATACTAGAAATCGAGTTACTTTATGTAGCTGCCAGTAGTATGAAAGTTTTTTTTTAAAGGCTGTATATTCGTAATGCAGTTCATTACGTTCGTACTTTCGATTCTGTAAAACGAATATTACGAAATGAGTGTAGATAAAAGTTTTATCTACACTCGGCTGCGCCTCGTGTGATAAACAGACACTCTCATCCTAAAGCCTCTCATTATTAGGCAGTTGCATAAACTACTATTAAGCGACGAGGGTGTGTCTTCGTTGGGAACTTTTCGGGAACATTCTCCCGCATCATTGTATCAGATAAATAGTCGCTGAATAAAAAAAAGTTAAAATGCCATAAAGATTAATAACAACACAAAATAGTTACTTATATTTTACATTGTCTTAAAATGAATGAAGCTACACTTCCTATCAGAAAAGTCGAGAATCTTTGCACTTTACGTTTTGTACGGATCACATTATCTGAGACATATGTTCATTTTGGAATGAATGTCTAATGTCGTTCAGTACAATAGTGAATATTACGAGGTTTCTAAATCATTATATCAATGTTCTTTATTCAACTTTTAGTTTTATATATTAAATTAAAAAAATAACCATGAAAATGAAAGAGCCTCGATTTTTTTGATGAAGAGTATATTTATGAGTGAATTGTTATCTTCTCCTTAGGGCTCGTCAGCTGGAGTACAGCGTGGGCGAGGTGGGAATCACGTTCGTGGATCGCGTGTTCGGGGAGTCCAAACTGGGAGGGAGCGAGATATACCAGTTCGCTAAATCATTACTGTATCTATTCGCCACCACGTAGGGCAAGTTAAATAATATATTTTTCTCACTGGTAGAGGTGAAAAGTTTTGTGTACCACACGAAAGCAAACACATTTACAACTCATACATACATACATACATCACGCCTTTATCCCTTGCGGGGTAGGCAGAGCGTCAACGACCGTAAAAGTACGGTCGTTATCGCCACGAATGACACATATTTGAGGGCTATTTTAGCTATTGTCGTGTATCGCTATAGTGACAGGTTGTCAGCCTGTCGCCTAAAATTGCAATACACATGATACCCTCGAGTCCTTTAGTCGCTTCTTACGACACCCACAGGAAAGAAATGGGGTGATGCTATTCTAAGCCGGCATCACACGGCCATTTACAACTCGTGCTTTTGAATCCCTCATTGAGCTCAGGATACTACTTTTGAATCACGAGCGTAGCGATTATTCAAAAGTAGATAGAATTTTAGTCTCCTTCGCTACCTCGGATTTCAAAATTAGCACTCACAGCAAAAATCAACTTTGCTTTCTTGTTGTACAATTAACTATTTTGGGGTTATGCAATCTTAGTCCCTAGAATGGTCACCCTGGGGGGATGGAGCGGGAAAGTTTTTACAATCTGTCACCCTGATCCTGATCTAGCGTGTAGATGCATAGTCCAGGGTGACTGATTGGACATACAGGGAGTAACAGAAAGGGTATAACAAGCCGAAAGGAGGTGAAGGTACCTAACAATTTGGACCTGCCATACAAAATCGCCGATCAACTAACTGATTTAATATGGGAGGTCCAAATTTTTTTTTCATATTTCGACCCATGTTCCATAGGGAAAGTTGTTCAGTTTCATGAGTACCTTGTCCTCCTTTCGGCTTGTAATACCCTTTCTGTTACTCCCTGTATATTTCCTAGAATCCACCCTAGGTGTCCATTCTAGGGTGGCAGGTTGGAATAACGTACTATTTTTTTATGCATTCCACTGGCTAACTGTCACAACACTACGCCAAAATTCGCTGCTACTAAAAAACTGGTGAAACTAAGCAACCGTAATATAGAAAATACATTTGTAAATATTTAAACTTTTGTATTATATTTAAGAGGACAATAATATTTTGAAATTTGAGCTAATAAAATGCTTATTCTTTCGCTATATAAAAAATGGAAATTATATTTTGGCAATGTCTAAGTTCCTTAAATGCTGTGACATCGTTCTTTTACTGTTGGAATATAATACCGTAGGGATTGTTTTAACTCTGGATGATAAACCCTACGTTTTTATTTACTTTTTCTTACCAATCTCCAGAGTTAAAAGAAACCGCTTACAAATATAATAAGTAATAATATTAAGAATTACTTTTTAAATAAACTTTATTTATTATAATAACGATTAGTTTTTTTTAAGACACTATTCGACGACAGAGCAATTTTTCAAAAGACAAAAATTTATACAGCATGTAAAAAAAATCGGCTACAAATATTTTGAGGGGTGAACCAGCCCATGAAACTGAACAACTTTCCTTAAGGAACTTAGGTCAAAATATGAAAAAAAATTGGGCCTCCCATACAAATTAACCCGTATACCTATTCCTTGGGGAAAGTTGTTCAGTTTTATAATTCATAATTCATTTAATGGTTCACCCCTCAAAATATTTGCAGTTGATTTTTTTACATCCTGTATTGTTATTATCAAGCTAATATCTGCACTGCATTACATACCAATAAGCAGTGTTACGATACAAATGTTTTACGGTATAATATATTGTTTATTGATACAAATGTTTTATGAATGACGCAAATTAGCCGAACGAACGAAGCAATTTATTTAATTAATAAATTGACTCGATTCCATAGCACCATCTTAACTTTAAACAAGAAACAGAGTCACCACATCGAACTTCGAAAAATTTAAAGGGTAATCTTTAAGGGCCAATTAGGTACTTCCAATGTGCATACTTCAAGTTTTCTGATGCGAGTTACTTTTTTGATAAAGCTGTTTTATATTTGACTTTGAAGATCGTTACCGACGTTTATCATTTTTAGAATTTAGCATTTTTGGCCGCTACCTTTTCACTCGCAGTCAGGCAACTTTTATTCTAGTGTACAAAATGCAATACTAGCTAGTCATAGAAATCAGAACATTTTATAATTTTTAATCCTGGATCATATCTCCATCTGATGATCTATTCCTATCCTTTTCTGGAAAGTGGTAGAAATAGCTTTTATTTTAGTCATGTCACATAAATTGTGAATTGAGTCAAGTTATTTATTAATTCAAGTGTATAACTCAAGGTGCCACAAAGATATACTTAGCAGTAAATAAGTGCCAATTGTATGAAGCACATCGCTTTCAATTTTAATTTAAAGTTTTAAACACGAGTTTGAGGTTGCCTTTAGAAAAAGTTACCTCTTCAAGAGGTTGCCTTATACAGCTGTTGTCTTTAAGACAAATTTCCTTATATAGAAATAGCTTTTAGAGCAGTCGCCTTTTAGAGCAGTTGTGTTTTAGAGCAGTTGCGTTTTATAGCAGTTGCCTTTTAGAGCAGTTGTATATTGGGAGACCATGGTCATGTGGTGGTGTGTGTTTTTATGTGCGGTGGTGAGTGCACACGCGAAGATTCTGCGTAAACCAGATCTGTTGTATCTCGAGGCTTATAAGAAGTAAGTAGTTAAGTACCTGTTTAAGTAACTCTTGAATCGTCAGTCATGTGATTGAATCTACATACATACATATATCCCTTGCGGGGTAGGCAGAGCGTAAACGGCTGTAAATAAGGCCATTTACACCACGTCGTCTGACAAAAGTTTGAGTCATTTAGAAGAATGTGTATCACCATAGTGACAGGTTGTCAGCCTGTCGTCTAAAATTGCAATACCTACACATCAGTTCTCAAATCCCTCAGTCGCTTCTTACGACACCCACAGGAAAGATATGGAGTGATGCTATTTTAAGCCGGCTGGCACCACACGGCCTTAGCCTATTATGTATTGAAAATGCCAATGAGATTAAAAAGACATGTTAGAAATATGAAATGTTTTCAATTCAAAAAGCGATCTACTTACCTACTTATTCACTTTGTTTCAAACCTCAGTGCCGACCCATCCCCCGTGGAAGCCCTGCGTCCGCCGCTAGCCGCGCAACCGCGCGTGTTGGCGGTAGATCTGCCGCTGCAGTCGTCGGTCGATCCGCTGCGGCTGCGCGCCGCTACTGATGACGAGGTTGAGATGTTCAAGGAGATCGTGCAGCCTATCGTGATGCTGTAAGTTGGTCTTGATCATTCTTACAATTTTTTATCACCCAATGTTCTAAAATCACACCTCATCTCACCACGATGTTACATAAATAGCAACTTGTCAGACCTTGTTTATCTAGTCTCGTTACTCGTTTCAGAAGACATTCTAGTGTATTTCCAGTACAAAACACAGTTGTAAAGTAGATGGAAAATAGTGTGGGTGCTAGAACACATCCCTGTTTTACCCGCTTTACCCCACAGCTCATGGGAAAGAAATCTGATTGCCATCGTGCAGTAGTCTAACCAAACGTACCTATCTACTAATTTCGCGAGAGGTGTGATCTCTTATGTGCTGAATATCAGCAGAGTGATCAACATAAGGTAAGTAGCTCCGCAAAGTAGGTACCTACTCACTCAGCCCAACGATTTAACACCTTGGACCTTGGACGTCAACAGCGTTGTGCCATCTTGTGACCTTAAAGGTACACTTATCCTCCGCCTCTTGTAAATTGCAGATCGGAGTACCGCCGCCGGCTGGGCATGCACGCGCCGCGCGACCGCCCGCGCGTGACGTCACGAAAGTCGTCGGGTGTAGCAACTGGCAAGTCCTCAGCTGATGATGACCAGAAGACGGTGGAGGAGATCAGGCGGGTGGTCAACAAGTTTGTGTAAGTATACAGGCGTGTGTAGTAAGAGTATTGACAAGTTCTCTGATAAATAGCTACGTAACACTATAAAATAAAATAAAAACCTAGCACCGTGACCGATAACTAAGGTAAGTGATACAAATAAGGCCTACTTAATTTTGAACCCTTTTAACTTGTTAATGAATTACGTATACAAACGTAGAAATGGTCTTATACATATGGTTGTTCATAAATTACATGTACACATTAATAAATTAAAGAAATATTGTGCAATTATAGATCAAAATAAACAAACTCATAACCACTGCTTTTGGCCATATTAAATCATGTCTATTTAATAAGGCCTATTACTTTACTTTAAAAAAATATAGTAAAATAAAGATATTTTAAAGAAAAATACAGTTAATTTGCAATGAACAGCCTTGATTGCTTATGTAAGCAAAATCTTATGACAATTTAACAACAATGAGATAATTTTAATCAGTCATCTTACTTTTTAAGCTATACTAAGAAAACAAAACAATATATCCAAAAAAATTAACATTCGTAGTCATAAACTAAACAAAAGAATTGTAACTTCTGAAAAAAATATCAAAATTTAAATAAAATCTCAAAAAGTAGTAGGCCTTATTAAAACATAGTGCTTTAATAAGGCCATCGCAGCAAAAACTAATAAATTATAACTTTAGGAACTTGAATCAGCCTTAATTCATTTAACATTAAATGACAATATCAATTTTCATCACAGTCTGGACATAAAAATTGTTCAGTATCACCTACCAACCTACCGGTCAGGAATAAGGCCTACGGGTTAGGAATAAGGCCTAAGGATCAGAAATAAGGCCTAGGCCTTATTTGTGCATTGCATTAATTTAAGGTTAGGAATTCGTAAAAAAGTAATAAACTGTAAATAACACATTTCATAGACAATAATAGAACAAACATATAGTAAAGTACAGAATACCTACGGTGACATAAACAAAATAACTGAATATTGAATTAAAAACTTATCATAAACACGTGAAAATTTTACGGTGCAGTGCGACAAAACCATTCTTCAGCAAGACCGCGTCCGCACTAACACATCCAGCGAGCATGAGTCGCCCGCGCCCGCTGTATTAGTTCATTGCGCTAATGAGAATGTGTGCATGAGCTTACTAACACGCTCACTTATTTTTTCTGGATTTCTAGCGTATTAGGCCTTATTCGAGCATAGGCCTTATTTGTATCAGGTACCTTACTATTTTATTTAAGTACTTGTGACATGACAAATACACACTCAAATCGAAAATAGCTCGATACATGATTGCCACAGACAAACCCCTAAAGTGGTTTTGTGGGGCAATGTACTACATTCAAGATTTTTTGTACTTTTGAAAATAAATAAATTCAATTCAATTTAAAAAAAAAATGGCACATTCAATTAATCGAGCTGTTTTCGACGTTTTGTGTGTATATTGCCCCCCTGAAGATGCTTATTTAAACGAAGCCAAAATAAAAACTAAATGAAACGAGTACAAGTGTTTAAATAAAAAATCATAACAAATACGTTTCACCAAGATTAATAAATAATAATTTCATTGCGTTGTATTTTCTAGAGCTTTAAGTGCTGGTGACCGTGATCAAGAATTGATGGACGCACTCGCCGAGGAAACCAATCCCACGCTCACGGTGAGAAAACACATCTTTGTAATCTACTTCTTCCTCGAGTGGGACACCAAGTCGTCCAACGACCCGATTAACCCTGGTGTCAGAGATTTTCAACCGCCTACAGCAAGCAGCATGCCTCTGACATGGTTGCGTAACGACCGCAGTCTAAGTGAGCATAGACAGCAACCGGGACCGACGGCTTAACGTGCCCATCCGAAGCACGGAACCATCTTGCTTTTCGGACAATCTGGTGGTTTAGCCTCCAATGTCCTGACCTGACTGGGAACAAATTCACAAAGTGATAAATATCAACTTTGTGACCCCACCGGGAACTGAACCCGGAACCTTCTGCGTCGCAGGCAGTCACTAGTCACTGCGCCACATCATTGCAATAATTTCAAAACATTATCCATTATCTAAAAAATTTGGATGTATTCAAATTAAGTAACTGTGCAAGTTAACAGTGAATGCGAAGAAAAAACAAAATGGCTTTTTACCCGACTGCCTCAGAAGGAGAGTTATATTTTTTGACAGTATGTATGTGTGTATTTACTTATTTTTCATGGGGTAGGTACAACCCAAACGGCTGGGCGGATCTTGACACATTGTCGTTAGATTCATCTGAGCAGCGCAAGTGACACAGACTATTTTAAAATTTTATAATTTCAAAATGGCGGATTGTAAACGCAAAATATATCTTTGAGATAACCGCTGTCGAGTTTTTTTTTAATACATCTGCCTGTTTCCTCAGATATACGTCCGCGGTCCATACGGGGTGTTAATAGTTAACACTAAGACCGAAAAGACCCGGTTTGTGCTTCATCCCCCCTCCCGCCTGCCCGCGTGGCTGCACGACCAAACTCACGCGTCCAGCGCTGCGGGGCCGGTAGAAGAACAATGGCTGCCTAGGGAAGTGCAAAGCGAATTGTATAATAGGCTGTTGAGGCTTGTCAAGGTGTACATGAGATTTGACTTGTAAAATTGCAGCATTGTATGTCAACAATTTAATTGCGGCAACTTCACGTGTGTTGCCGGCGACAATTTTTTTACGAGTTTATACACTTTGTATCGGCAATATTTGAACTAATTAAGTATTTAATTAATATTTCTATATTTGAAAAATAAGTGGACAGTAGTACAGTAGCGCAGCTTTTATATACAGGGTGTCCCGGTTATCGTGGTCCAAAGAAAAATTCTGGACTCTGGACATCCTAAGCTACCATAATTAAAAAAAATGTTTAATAGTTGAAGAAAAAAATTGAACCTCCCATACAAAATGCTCTATCAGGCAGCAAAATTAGTATGGGAGGTCCATTTTTTTTCTTCATTTATTGAACTTTTTGTTTTGCTATTATGGTACCTTAGGATGTCCAGAGTCTAGAATTTTTCTTTGGACCACGATAACCGGGACACCCTGTATGTGTATACAATGTTAATAAACAATGTTAGCAGCATGAATACGCGCCTTGAAGTATAACTTTTCCAATGTAAAAAACTTGTTTATTACTACAAAAGTTTCTGTATTTTAACCGAATACGAAAATAAACGACAAATGTAATTTTTATAACTTTCTTTTATTGGTATAATAAATGTTTTTAATAACCTAGAAATAAACTGTATGTTAGTGTAAGTATGGTGTGATTAAAACTAATATAATGAAAAACAAAAAAAATAATATTACGTTCATAAATGGTTTATGTGACCAATCAGAACATTACACGTAAAAAAAACTTCTTTTCCTATTATAAATCAAACTAAAGATTAAATTAACAATAAAATAGTGGGTAAATATCGCATACAACATGGCTATAACAACCCAAAAGAAGGCAAAAAGTATAAACTGAACTAAAGTAAGGCCAAAAAGACGAGATAAAGAATTTAAACAAACGAGAAAGAGACAACTGATCGTAAACAAATAACTGTCACCGAGTCATATAAAATTGTTTACATTATTTATCTCGTTTCGTTGGCCTTACTTTAGTAAGTAAGTAAGGCCAACGAAATTAATTTTATTAAAAAAAAGATTATACAATACACAAATCACCTTATTTTAAGCCTATGTATAGTCCATTCGCAATCATAGTGTCATGAAATGACATGACCTGACTAAGCGGGAGGCCAAGTTACGCTGGTCGCAATACTTAAATTCACGATCGGCTTTGTATGGGAAGTAAAAACAATTTTTCGTTTTCCACCATATGTTTCATGGAAAAAGTTGTTCAGTTTCATGGTCTGAGCACACCTACAAAATTTTCGTTACACCGTTGTTCCTTACACCCCGTATGATCCAATAGCTTTCAAGTTTCAATCTAAGTTACTTGGAGAAAGTTGTTCAGTTTTATGAATCCCTTGACCTCTTTTCGGATGTTATAGCCATGTCGTAACAAGTTGTATAATAGTTAGGTACATGGTTTACAAAAGAAAAACACATTGAGTGATACTTAATTTCATTGGCCTTAATTCTGGCAGGTTATTTCCTTACTTATTTCTATCACTGTCCTAATTAAGCAAAACAAAAAACGAATATCAAGTTAATTTACAAAATTGTTCTACCAGAATTGAGGTCGTCTCTTTCCTAATTTAATATTTATTTCTCTTCTCTAGTTTTATTCCTTCTCTAGTCCATTTAGACTTAATTTAAATTTAAAAATCTATAGATCTAGGATTGTTGCCGAAACTTGTAACTCCATTTATCAGTCAAATAGGATTAAACGACTCAATACAAACAAATTGCGTCCTTACAGCATACATACTTATTAAGCAAGCTATAGGTGTGCCTAACCAGGTATGAACGGTTGGTATGAGTATGAACACAACTTCTCTGTCTATCAGCAGCAAAACGAAAGTGACAACATTATTGTACATCTACAGGTAGTAACAAAAAGGCTATAACAAGCCGAAAGGAGGTTATGTACTCATGAAACTGAACTCCCCATGGAACATGGGATGAACAAAAAATTGGACCTTCCATAGAAAATCAATCAGCTGATCGGAAATTTTGTATGGGGTGGTGTCCAATTTTAATTTTAATATTTCGACCCATGTTCCATGGGGAAAGTTGTTCACTTTCATGGGCTGGTTCACCCCTTAAAATATTTGCAGTTAATTTTTTTAATCCTCCTTCATTTGACGTAAGTAATTTTTGCTTTTGCTGTATGTATACTGTAAGATGGCGTCTAAAGTGAGATAGACAGACAGTGATTGTTGCGTGTACGAGCAAGATAGATATATTGTATCATGTTAGTAATATTGAGTCGTTTTGATATCAATTTGGCATTCGACACTAGACTACGCTTAAATAGCTCTAATTATCGCGTCATATCACATACTGTCTTTATAAGCCGAATTTACAGCTTGCATTATGATTTGACTTATAGTTTATAAGTCAAAATAACCTTGACTATTAAAAAAAGTGAATTAAACCTGACTTTTTACATTAGGTTTCGATTTGACCGAATTAGACATTATGTATAAATATTTGATGTTTCGATACTTCAACTTCTGATCAAATGTCATAGCCTACTTACTAACTCATTCAATAAAGAATAGAATTATAAATGGCGGCGAAAGGTCCCATTCTTCATTGAAACAGATAGTATATGATTTTGGAAGAATTATTAGAGTCATTAAAACGAGATGAATAAAATGTGTACTTTGATCAAAAGTACCAGGTAAGCAGAAATACTGAATTATTAATCAATCTTCTTTTGCACAAGAAGACGAAAACCCAAATCGAATCGCATTCAAAACTTATTTTAACCAGTTTTAACCATGTAATAAGCCTGATTTGACAAATGTCAAATAAAACTCGTTAAAATGGTTTCATTCAATTGGTTGCGTAATGCGAGTACCAGGCTGACAGGATTACTAAGAAGCTTACGATTGACAGATTTCTCAGCAAATTCTTACCAAAAGCAGCAAATTCTTACCAAAAGTACCAGGTTGACAAAAATGCAAAGGAGATTACAGTGAAATGAAGACAGTTCGTTAGCAACGCTAACCAAATAATAACATCAAGGAAAAGCCTACAGATCACGATCAAAAGTAATAGGCTGGCATGACTTTCAAAGAGTTTTATAGTAATAATGACTCTTAAACTACGGCCATATTTGACAACTGTCAAACCCATACTACAAGACATGTCAACAAAAATAGACCTTATGTCATAGTCCGTAGTTTTTGAGCTGAGCTGTTTAACAAATTTCAAGGTCCTAAACAAAATATGGCCCATTTTACACCTGTCAAATATGGCCTATTCAAAATATAGAGGGAAATGAGACACTTAAAGGGAAATGAAGACTCTTCGTTTGTATAGAGCGATTCCGACAGCCAACCAAATCATAGTTGTCTTTGTCTAGAATTCTCACCAAAAGTACCAGGCTGACAGAAATACAAAGGGGATTACAGTGAAATGAAAACTCTTCGTTTGAATAGAGCGATCCCGACAGCCAACCAAATCATAGTTGTCTTTGTCTAGAATTCTCACCAAAAGTACCAGGCTGACAGAAATACAAAGGGGATTAGATTACAGTGAAATGAAAACTCTTCGTTTGTATAGAGCGATCCCGACAGCCAACCAAATCAACATGGCGGCGGCGTGTGTGGCCAATAACTGAGCGTGTGTGGGTGCCGGCACTTTGTAGTAGAGGGGGAAGTGCTTCTTCAACACTTCGGAGCCTACGTACAGGAATAGCGCGTTCTGACCTGGAAGGAGAAATAACTTGGTGTCACTATGGGAAAGTCGTCATTATGGGAAAGTAGTAATTTTGGGAAAGTGGAATTTACGTGCCTCAAAGGGTTTCACACTTAAAAAACAAGAAAATGATAATTCTTGACAGTTTTGAAATACCAAGCATGAATTTTTGATACTTCATGCACAAAATAGGGGTATGATTCGCTCGCCCCTATTTCGGATTTTCGCGATTGTTACAAACATAGCCAAGGTTGCTACTGTCAGAAATCTCAAAGTACCAAAGTATCAAAACAGTAAAATTTAATACAAGAACGTTATATGATTGTGATACAATTTTAATCCAAGAAATATGACGTTCGAGGCAACCATCTCCTTAGTCACCTTGACTTCCCCTGAGATTCCAGTTAAAGCCAGTAAGCGTCAAAATCGTCGCTAGTACTGAGTAAGCCATCTGTAAAGATGCCCAGCGCGCCGTTTCCCTAATTTGTGGTATAGCGGTGATGTTAAAAGTGACCCCAGTATAAAACATATCTTAGAACTGACTAAAATAGGCCTTCAAAGGTGACCCGATGTTGGTTTAAGGTTCCAGGGCATCATAGACTTACCAGCGTAATACAACGGTCTTCCTCCCCACTTATTGCTCAGATCTACAATGATGACATCTATTTCAGTATGGACCATTTCTTAGAACTGGCAGCTTGTCAAAATAGATAGGCCTTCAAAAGTGACTTGAAGTCAGCTCAAAGTACCAGGATATCATAGACTTACCAGCGTAATACAAAAGCCGTCCGCCCCACTTTGTTCTTCAAATCTAATCCAGTATGGAACATATCTTAGAACTGACAGTGTGTCAAAATAGGCCTTCAAAAGTGACCCGATGTTAGTTCGAAGTACCAGGGTATTATGAACTTACCGGCGTAATACAAAGGCCGTCCGCCCCACTTGTTCTTCAGATCCACAATGATTTACATCTATTCCAGTATAGAACATACCTTAGAACTGACAGGTAGTCAAAATAGACCTTTAAAAGTGACCCGATGTTGGTTCAAAGTACCAGGATCGCATATCTTACCGGCGTAATACAAAGGCCTTCTGCCTACTTGTTATTCAAATCCACAATGATTACATCTGTTCCAGTATGAAACATATCTTAGAACTGACAGGTTGTCAAAATAGGCCTTCAAAAGTGACTCGATGTTGGTTCAAAGTACTAGGGCATCATAGACTTACCGGCGTAATACAAAGGTCTTCCTCCCCACTTGTTCTTCAGATTTACAATGAAGACAGCTATTCCAGTGTAGAACAAAGGTATTTTAGAACTGACAGGTTGTCAAAATAGGCCTTCAAAAGTGACCCGATGTTGGTTAAAGTACCAGGTTATCATACATAGACTTACCGGCGTAATACAAAGGCCGTCCGCCCCACTTATTCTTCAAGTCTACAATGAAGTAAAGTATGGCGGTGATCATCATGGCGGTAGCGGAAGTCACAAGACAATAAGAGAGCGACCACAGGTTCTTGTTGATGGGGATGACGCCCCGCGGCCGAATTCTGACAGGTTGTCAAAATAGGCCTTCAAAAGTGACTCGATGTTGGTTCAAAGTACCAGGTCACCATAAACTTACGGGCTATATAACTTACTTTGTATCACACAAACGCCGTCCGCCCCACTTATTCTTCAGATCTACAATGATGACATCTATTCCAGTATTGAACATAATTTAGAACTGACAGGTTGTCAAAATAGGCCTTCAAAAGTGACCCGATGTTACTTGAATGTACCAGGTTATCATAGACTTACCGGCGTAATACAGAAGTCTTCTTACCCATTTGTTCTTTAGATCTACAATGATGACATCTATTCCAGTATAGAACATATCTTAGAACTGACAGGTTGTTAAAATAGACCTTTAATTAAAAGTGACCCGTTGTTGGTTCAAAGTACCAGGATATCATAGACTTACCGGCGTAATACAAAGGTCGGCTGCCCCACTTGTTCTTCAGATCCACAATGGTGACATCGATTCCAGTATAGAACATATCTTAGAACTGACAGGTTGTCAATATAGACCTTTCAAAAGTGACCCGATGTTGGTTCAGAATACTAGGTCATCATATAATTACCGGCGTAATACAAAGGTTTTCGTCCCCACTTTGTCCTTCAGATCCGCAATGATGACATCTATTTCAGTATGGAACATATCCTAGAACTGACAGGTTGTCAAAATAGGCCTTCAAAAGTGACTCGATGTTGGTTCAAAGTACCAGGGCATCGTAGACTTACCGGCGTAATACGCTCTGCCTACCCCGCAAGGAAAAAAGTTAATGTGTACATAGCTCAAAGTACCAGGATATCATAAACTTACCGGCGTAATACAAAGGCCGTCCGCGGTCCGCCTCACTTGTTCTTGAGATCCACAATGATGACATTCTATTCCAGTATAAAACATATTTTAGAACTGACATTTTGTCAAAACAGACCTTCTCACTTTTGAAGGTCATTGACCCGATATTGGTTCAAAGTACCAGGGCAGCATAGACTTACCGGCGTAATACAACGGTCTTCCTCCCCACTTGTTCTTCAGATCCACAATGAAGACAGCTATTCCAGTGTAGAACAAAGGTACTTTAAAACTGTCAGGTTGTCAAAATAGGCCTTCAAAAATTACCCGATGTTGGTTCAAAGTACCAGGGTATCATGGACTTACCGGCGTAATACAAAGGCCGTCCGCCCCACTTGTTCTTCAAATCTACAATGATGACATCTATTCCAGTATGGAACATATTTTAGAGCTGACAGATTGTCAAAATAGGCATTCAAAAGTGACCCGATGTTGGTTCAAAGTACCAGGGCATCATAGACTTACCGGCGTAATACAAAGGTCGTCCGCCCCACTTGTTCTTCAAGTCCACAATAAAGTAAAGTATGGCGGTGGCGGAAGTCACAAGACAATAAGTGAGCGACCAAAGGTTCTTGTTGATGGGAATGACGCCCCCGCGACCGAATTCTGACAGCTTGTCAAAATAAATAGGCCTTCAAAAGTGACCCGATGTTGGTTCAAAGTACCAGGGCATCATAGACTTACCGGCGTAATACAAAGGCCGTCCGCCCCACTTGTTCTTCAGATCTACAATGAAGTAAAGTACTGCGGTGATCATCATGGCGGTGGCGGAAGTCACGAGACAATAAGAGAGCGACCACAGGTTCTTGTTGATGGGGATTACGCCCCCGTGACCGAAGCCTCCCAAAGCGGCGCCCGAAACGCCCATTAGGACAGACCAGAGCACCCAACGCATTATACGCGCCCTGGAAAACAATGAATTTTATTTATTTGTAAAAAATAATAATAATAGTAGTACGTGCGGTGTTACATATTTTCCGGTACATATTGTCATAATTCTATCAAATCCTGGAGTAATTCTAACAGATCTTGACGTAATTCTACCAGATCTTGACGTAATTCTACCAGATCTTGACGTAATTCTACTAGATCTTGACACGATTCCATTAAATCTTGACGGAATTTTGAGATACCGCCAAACCCAATGTAATCTACTCAATCCTCACCTGGCATGGTTATAAGACAGCATGACCCTCGACGCATGCGCGCCCGCCTGCACGACTAGGGCTCCGCTGAGCGCCCCGAGAAGCCCCTCGGGGTCGTGCGTGGGGGACCACGGTGCGGTACACGTGACGGAATTATAACATACCATAACGTTGTCCATATATCATGACGTAGTTCTACTAGATTTTGACGTAATTCTATTAGATATTGACGTAATTCTATCCGATCTTGATGACATCCTACTAGATATTGTCATAATTTTACCAAATCTTGACGTAATACTACCAAATCTTGCAGTAATTCTACTAGATCTTGACACGATTCCATCAAATCTTGACAGATTTATGAGATACCACCAAACTCAATGTAATCTACTCAATTCTCACCTGGCATGGTTATAAGACAGCATGACCCTCGAGGCGTGCGCGCCTGCTTGTACCACTAGGGCTCCGCTGAGCGCCCCGAGAAGCCCCTCGGGGTCGTGGGGGACCACGGTGCGGTACACGTGACGGAATGTGCCTTTCTGGTACAAGTGTGATGGGCCGAATAGCTCTCTGGAAGGTAACAAAAAATAGGTATAAGTACATTAAATAGATAACCAACAAAGGCGTTAGTTTCGTGTTATCAAATAATATAAATAAGTATAAGGTGTAAAAATATCAACTGCAAATATTTTAAGGGGTGAACCAGCCCATGAAAGTAAAAAACTTTCCGCAAGAAACATAGGTTTTTTCATAATTTCGAAAGTTTTTCTGTCTCATGGGCTGATAAACCCTTCAAAATATTTGCGTTGATTTTTTTACACTTGTATAGTTCTTCTTTTTCGAGTGGCACACCAAGTCGTCCAACGCCCTCGTTCTATGTTAAGGTAACAAGATAAAAATAAAATCCCAATACATTAGTAACTTTTTCGTTTGTAGTAGTCTGTAAGTTAATTGTTCAGACATATGCAGACCTGCGGGACCGTTGTACTCACTAGGGTGAAGCTATCCTAAGCCGGCATCACTCATCCTCACCTGTCAATAAATGTACAGATCTGTAGACTGTTACAAATGGGGTGATGCTATTCTAAGCTATTTCTAATTCTAAACTTACGTGGTTGTGTTTGTATGAAAACATGATTGTGTAAGTGAGAGTGATTGATTCTGTGGGTAATAATGATTTCGTGTGATTGTGTGTGTACGTTTTGTGCAATAGTACCTAACCTCTATAACTTTTATTTATCATTGTAATATTACCTGTCGATATATGAAGCGATGCCCCCAGTACAGTTCTGTAGATTGTTATCTCCATGGGCAGACAAGTGGGGTGATGCTATTCTAAGCCAGCATCATTAATTACCTGTCTATATATGAAGCAATCCCTCCGGTACAGTTCTGTAGACTGTTACATATGGGGTGATGCTATTCTAAGCCGGCATCACTCAGCAATAGTGATACACACGTTTATAAATTTACAGCTAGATTAGCCACCAATTGAATAGACAACGGTTTTAAACTGTGATCGAGCGTGATTGTGATTGTAAGCTAACGTGATTGTGTGTGTATAGAAACATGATTGTGCGTAAGTGAGAGTGATTGATTACGTAAGTTATAACGATTTCTTGTATTTACGGGTAATTTTATGTGTATGTTTTGTTCATTAATACATAACCTTTATACATTTCGTTTTGAGTCATTATTATTGTAATATTACCTGTCTATATATGAAGCAATCCCCCCAGTACAGTTCTGTAGACTGTTGTCTCCATGTTCAGACATATGTAGGCCTCCGGGACCGTTGTAGCCGGTGGGGTGATGCTATTCTAAGTTGACATCACTCAGTAATAGTGATACACACTTTATAAATTTACAGCTAGATTAACCACCAATTGAATATACAATGGTTTTAAACTGTAATCGTGCGTGATTGTGATTGTAAACTAACGTGATTGTGTGTGTATGAAAATATGATTGCGAGTACGTAATAGTGATTGATTATGCAAGTAATAATGATTTCTCATACTTAAGGGTGATTGTGTGAGTATGAAAACATGATTCTGTTTAAGTGTGAGTGATTGATTATGTAAAAAATGATTCCGTCTAACTGAGAATAAATTTTGTGTGTGTTTTCTATACTTTATGTTTATGTAATATTACCTGTCTATATATGAAGCGATGCCCCCAGTACAGTTCTGTAGACTGTTGTCTCCATGTTCAGACATATGTAGGCCTCCGGGACCGTTGTAGCCGGTGGGGTGATGCTAATTACCTGTCTATATATGAAGCAATCCCCCCGGTACAGTTCTGTAGACTGTTGTCTCCATGTTCAGACATATGTAGACCTCCGGGACCGTTGTAGCCGGTGGGGTGATGCTAATTACCTGTCTATATATGAAGCAATCCCCCCGGTACAGTTCTGTAGACTGTTGTCTCCATGTGCAGACATATGTAGGCCTCCGGGACCGTTGTAGCCGGTGGGGCGATGCTATTCTAAGCCGGCATCAGCAGTGATACACACGTTTATAAATTTACATCTAGATTCACAACAAATTAAATATACAACGACTATGTGATCAAACGTGATTGTGCGTAAGTGAGATTGATTGATTGTGTAAGTAATAATGATTTCGTGCAATTGCCAGTGATTGTGTATGTTTGGTGCATTTTAAAATTTTCTTTTCTTGGTGCACTAAATTTATGTTAATCATTGTAATATTACCTGTCAATATATGAAGCAATCCCCCCGGTACAGTTCTGTAGACTGTTGTCTCCATGTGCAGACATATGTAGACCTCCGGGACCGTTGTAGCCGGTGGGGTGATGCTATTCTAAGCCAGCATCATTCAGTAGTAGTAGATTAACAATCAATTGAATAAGCAACGGTTTTCAACTATGTGATTGAACGAGCGTGATTGTGATTGTAAACTAACGTGATTGTGTGTGTATAGAAACATGATTGTGCGTAAGTGAGAGTGATTGATTATGTAAGTAATAATGATTTCATGTAATTTTGTGTGTATGTTTTCTATATGTTTTGTTTATCATTGTAATATTACCTGTCTATATATGAAGCAATCCCCCCGGTACAGTTCTGTAGACTGTTATCTCCATGTTCAGACATATGTAGGCCTCCGGGACCGTTGTAGCCGGTGGGGTGATGCTAAAAATTACCTGTCGATATATGAAGCAATCTCCGGTACAGTTCTGTAGACTGTTGTCTCCATGTTCAGACATATGTAGGCCTGGGACCGTTGTAGCGGTGGGTGATGCTATTCTGAGCCAGCATCATTAATTACCTGTCGATATATGAAGCAATCCTCCGGTACAGTTCTGTAGACTGTTATCTCCATGTTCAGACATATCCACCGTTGTAGCCGGTGTGATGCTATTCTGAGCCAGCATCAATTACCTGTCGATATATGAAGCAATCCCTCCGGTACAGTTCTGTAGACTGTTGTCTCCATGTTCAGACATATGTAGGCCTCCGGGACCGTTGTAGCCGGTGGGGTGATGCTATTCTGAGCCAGCATCATTAATTACCTGTCGATATATGAAGCAATCCCTCCGGTACAGTTCTGTAGACTGTTGTCTCCATGTTCAGACATATGTAGGCCTCCGGGACCGTTGTAGCCGGTGGGGTGATGCTATTCTAAGCCAGCATCATTAATTACCTGTCGATATATGAAGCAATCCTCCGGTACAGTTCTGTAGACTGTTGTCTCCATGTTCAGACATATGTAGGCCTCCGACCGTTGTAGCCGGTTGATGCTATTCTGAGCCAGCATCATTAATTACCTGTCGATATATGAAGCAATCCGGTATTCTGTAGACTGTTGTCTCCATGTTCAGACATATGTAGGCCTCCGGGACCGTTGTATGGGGTGATGCTATTCTGAGCCAGCATCATTAATTACCTGTCGATATATGAAGCAATCCCGGTACAGTTCTGTAGACTGTTGTCTCCATGTTCAGACATATGTAGGCCTCCGAACCGTTGTAGTGGGGTGATGCTATTCTGAGCCAGCATCATTAATTACCTGTCGATATATGAAGCAATCCCTCCGGTACAGTTCTGTAGACTGTTGTCTCCATGTTCAGACATATGTAGACCTCCGGGACCGTTGTACCCACGTGGACAGCCCGGGGCCGCGACCAGCAGTGATACGCACACCTGGAAAGAAATAATAATTATTTTTTATTCAGTTATAATCAAGTTACAAAACAGATAACACAACATAAACCAACCATAACCATAACAGCAACAACAGTCCACTGCTGGACATGGGCCTCCTCTGTCGGAGGGTATTGCCATACTAAACACGCTTGGCAGTCGGATTGGCGAGCGCAGTGCAAGATATTGATTTTACAGGGAACGCTGCTGCCCATTCCCTGGATGATTATCCCTTAGTAGCTTTTTACGACACCCACGGGTAGAATAGGGGTGACACGGCAAACCAACATACATTAAAATAATCCCAATAACTAAGTATCTACTTGTATAACTAACTTATTACATCATCATCATCTGCCTGCCCTTATCCCAAATCAGTTGGGGTCGGCGCAACATGTTTTGTTTGAGCACAAGTATATGGCAGTGTTTTATGACCGACCGGCCGCCTGCCTTTTTGAATGCTATTTTAGGTGGTATCACCACCACCATGCTGTTGACCATAGGCGACAGATATTCAGCCGAGGTCAAAAACTGTACGCCGCCTTTTACGAAACACCCTGAGTAGACTAGGGGTGGCAGTATCGCCAACCGCTACCACACGGCACTTGTAAAATCTCTGAAAGGATATATTGTGTTTACCTGTATAGCGACTAGAATTAGCGTGAACAGCCACTGCTTCCAGCCGGCGGAGATGTCTCGGAACAGGGAACGACCTGGGAACCAAATAATACCCAATCAGTACAGGTAAGTGTGCAAATTGTGAGTATACCATAACCATAACAGCCACGACAGTCCACTGCTGGACATGGGCCTCCCCCTATTGGGGGGTATTGCCATACTCCCCACGCTTGGCACCATGTTGCATTTACTAGAGGGAACGCGTCTGCCCATTCCCTGGATAATTATCTCATAGTCGCTTTTTACGACACCTACGGGTAGAATTGGGGTGACGCTATTCTAAGCCGGCATCACAGGGCGAAGTATAATTGTGAGTATAATTAAATGCGACTTTGTATGTATGTAACTGACTGAGTAAATCTGATTGAATGTATGTGCGATTATGAGTGTAAAGTAAATACAGTGTTAGATGAATATTTTTTAAATGTGATATTCTGTATTTTTATTGTGATTTTGTGTACAAATCATTGTGATTATCTGTGTTTTTATTGTTATTATATGTGTAAATGATTGTGATTTTGTGTATAAATCATTGTGATTGTCTGTGTAAATGATTGTGATCAAATATAATTGTAAACGATAGCGATTGCTTTGCAGTACTAACCTGGAGTGATATTGGCGCTGGTGACATGGAAGTCACACTCCACCGCCCCAACCAACAAGTACATCAGAGCCAGTCTCTGTAACACGCCCGGGAGTCGAACCTCGGCCCACGAGGCATTTACTGAACCTTATTTATACTATGCCAATCTGTGATTGTCTGTGTTATAGATTGTGATTGTGTCTGTAATTGATTGTGATTGTCTGTGATTTTGACTGTGATTTTAAGTAATCATGATTGGGTATAAATAAGATTGTTAAATCTGTATTCAAAATTGTGATCGTAAGTGTAAATGATTGTGATTGTCAATGTGAATGATTGTGATTGTGTCTGTAAATTAGTGTGGTCGTCTGTGTAAATGATTATGATTGTATTAATTAAACATGATCGCAAACAAAATAGTGCAATACTAACCTGGAGTAATATTCGCGCTGGTGACATGGAAGACGCACTCCACTGCGCCCACTAGTAGATACATCAGAGCCAGTCTTTGTAACACGCCCGGGAGTCGAACCTCGGCCCACGAGACGTTCACTGAACCCAGCACTATGCCGATCAGTGATTGTATGTGTTAATGATTGCGATTTTCTGTAAGTGATTCTGATTGTCTGAGATTTTGATTGTGATCGTCTGTGTTTTTGATCGTGATCGTCAATGTTATGATTGTGATTAACTATGTGTGTAAGTCATCATGATTGTATGTAAGTTGGAGTAGGTAATTGCGTGTAAATAGGACTTTGCAATACTAACCTGGAGTAATATTAGCGCTGGTGACATGGAAGACGCACTCCACTGCGCCCACTAGTAGATACATCAGAGCCAGTCTCTGTAACACGCCCGGGAGTCGAACCTCGGCCCACGAGGCGTTCACTGAACCTAGCACTATGCCGATCAGGGATTGTCTGTGTTAATGATCGTGATTGTGTCTGTAAGTGATTGTGATTGTCAGTGTTATTGATTGTGATTGTTTGAATTAGTCATTTTATTGGATAGCAAACGTTATTGTGTGTAAATAAAATGGATTGTTAAATTATTAGCTTCTTATTGTGATTGTCGGTATCAACAATTATTTTTTGGGTGTTATGACTGTGATTGTTCGGTTGATGATTGTGATCATCTGTGTAAATGATGATTGTGTAGACTAAGTAATTGTGATTGTAGGTAATCGTCATAGGAAACATGATTGTATGTAAATTAAATTGATCAATACTAACCTGGAGTGATATTGGCGCTGGTGACATGGAAGACGCACTCCACTGCGCCCACTAGTAGATACATCAGAGCCAGTCTCTGTAACACGCCCGGGAGTAGAACCTCGGCCCACGAGGCGTTCACTGAACCCAGCACTATGCTGATATGTGACTGTTTGTGTTAATGATTGTGATTGTGTCTGTAATGTTGCCGTGTGATGCCGGCGTAGAATAGAATCACCCCAATTCTACCCGTGGGTGTCGTAAAAAGCGACTAAGGGATTAATTATCCAGGGAATGGGCAGCAGCGTTCCCTGTGGATTAAACATCTTGCACTGCGCTCGCCAATCCGCCTGCCAAGCGTGGTGAGTATGGCAATACCCCCCAATACGGGGGAGGCCCATGTCCAGCAGTGGACTGTTGTGGCTGTTAAGGTAAGGTTAAGGTGTCTGTAATTGATTGTGATTGTCTGGGTTTTTGATTGTGATTGTGGCTGAAAATGATTGTGATTGCCTGTGTTTCTAATTGTGTTTGAGGCTGAAAATTATTATGATTGCCTGTGTCTTTGATTGTGATTGTCTGTGTTTTTGATTGTGGTCGTCAGTGTATTTGATTGTAATTGAATGTGATTGTAAGTAATCATGATTGTATGTAAGTTGGAGTAGGTAATTGCGTGTAAATAGGACTTTGCATTACTAACCTGGAGTGATATTGGCGCTGGTGACATGGAAAACGCACTCCACTGCGCCCACTAGTAGATACATCAGAGCCAGTCTCTGTAACACGCCCGGGAGTCGAACCTCGGCCCACGACGCGTTCACTGAACCCAGCACTATGCCGATCAGGGATTGTCTGTGTTAATGATCGAGATTGTGTCTGTAAGTGATTGTGATTGTGTCTGTAGGTGATTGTGATTGTCTGTGTTTTTGATTGTGATTGTGGCTGATAATTATTGTGTTTGAGTCTGAAAATGATTATGATTGTCTGTGTTTTTGATTGTGATTGTCTGTTTAAATGATTGTTATCGTCTGTGTATTTGATTGTGACTGAATGCGATTGTAAGTAATCATGATTATATGTAAGTTGGAGTAGGTAATTGCGTGTAAATAGGACTTTGCATTACTAACCTGGAGTTATGTTGGCGCTAGTGACATGGAACACGCACTCCACAGCTCCGACCAATAAGTACATGAATGCCAATCTCTGTAACACGCCCGGGAGTCGAACCTCGGCCCACGACGCGTTCACTGAACCCAGCACTATGCCGATCAGAGACATTACCAACGCGCGGCGGAACACCTGCCAAAAATAATGTAAGTAAATCGTAAGTACATTTTTCACTCATCATCATCTTCCTGCCCTTATCCCAATCACTTGAGGTCGGCGCAACACGTTTCGTTGAACACAAAATCGTGTTGCAAAAGGGTTTGGCAGAATTTTTCGACCGACCGCCTACTAGATGTCAACCCTCCTTGGGAATGCTTTCGTTGTGGATTAACCACCACCATACAGTTAGCCCTGGCTGTTTGGGTCGGGTTTATCTCTCGGTCGCCTCTTATGACCCCACGGGAAGAGAGGGGGTGGTACTATTCTACTCTGCCGGCACCGCTTGAATAACTACGAATAGTACATTTATCACTATTCATAGTTATTATGTAACGGGTTCTTACCGACAAATTTGATTTGTTTTGAGCTCCCAAAATTCCGATGGTAAACGGTTTGCCCGTGATCATGACACTTGCAACAGTGTCAAAATATCGGGAGCTCTAAATAAATCCAATTCGTCGGTAAAAACCCGATTAATAATAGCTATGAATAGTGTAAATAACCGCGAAAGTTTAATATTTGGAGACACATATTTTAAATTGTACTCCGTTTCTTGAATTGTACATTGTCGTATTATTTTTAACATGAAATATTTAATTATTTAATAAAATAAAGGAAATGCTAAAGGTAGATCTTCTTCTAGAAAACAGCTATAAAGGTAAAAAAAGTCTAAATTCATGGGGAAAAATGGCTTGAGTTAAAAAATATACCTTCAGTTTTTAGTAATTGTAACTTACCTGGTAGAAAGCTGTGGTCCTAGGTAAGGCAGTCCTCAGTCTAGCATGTAGCGACAGCACTAATGCCTGTCCCATGGCGAACGCGAACCATGGGAAAACCACATCAGCTACCGTCAATCCGATGTAACTATATGACGAAGTTCGACAAATATCAATATACCGAAGAGTTATACATATCGATATCGAATCGATAAGTTATTCGTGTTGCCAGTAGCAAAAATATCGCCAGTTACATATTTTACTTACTTTTGTTAATTTAATTGGCCTTTGATATCAATTACTCAATACTAATTACTATGACATATCGATATATTACAAAATCGATATTTTTGAGCATCGATTTATCGGTATTTCTCAAAGTTCGATACACTGTATCCCTAAAAACGACATCGGATACTACCTGATTCATAGAAGAAAGGGACCCGAAATGGCGCGTAAATTGAACGCGTTTTTTTCATATTACATTTGAGCAAGATGTCAACAATAATGTAGCCATTTCGGGTCCCCTTCTCCTATGAATCAGGTAGTACTGTCCCACACTGCGCTCACTTACCTGGTAGAAAGCTGTGGTCCTAGGTAAGGGAAAACCACATCAGCTACCGTCCATCCGTCCCACACTGGGCTCGCTTACCTGGTAGAAAGCTGTGGTCCTAGGTAAGGGAAAACCGCATCAGTAACTGTCAATGCGTCCCACACTACACTCTCTTACCTGGTAGAAAGCTGTGGTCCTAGGCAAGGCAGTTCTCAGTCTAGCATGTAGCGACAGCACTAATGCCTGTCCCATGGCAAACGCGAACCATGGGAAAACCACATCAGCTACCGTCAAGCCGTCCCACACTGAGTGGGAGAATACTGCGTAACCGCCGCCGCCCGCGTTTACGAATACCTGAAAATCACATGAGGTATGTAAAGTTATGGGTACATCAAAGTTTCTTTTTGAGACCAAACGGTATCTTTTTGAAATCTAAACAAATCTCTGTGTCATCAGGGGATTAAAGCTTTCCGCCCACGGTTTCACTCGCGGTATTTATCTGTTTGGCCTAACTCAAAAGTTTGAAATACATTGCATTTAAAATCCACAACTTTGAAACAGATTGCATAAAAGATTACGAACTGGAGGTGGAGTTCGATTACTCGACAACAAATGGCGCCACTACTTGAGGGATTGAAATAGCCCTTATATCTTTAAAAATACGCCCTTTAAGTTAAAACGGGAACCTTCCGAGGCGAGATAATTTGCTATTGCACAATGTAAACCCTTTATGTTACCGGGAATCCTTTTTAAGTTTTTAGATTTATATTATATACAAATAATGACGACAATTGTCACTTACTTACAATGACAATTCAATTTACATTGCGAAGCTTGTATAGATAGATTAGTACATAATAGCAATTTGGCTCTTTGACGACCCAATGTACACTGAATTGTCATTGTAAATTACAATTGTCAGCTTTATTAAACGGGCCTTAGTAAAACCTAGATCTGGCAAATACCTCAGTTCATTACAGCAACGGGCGTTTTTGAAGAACAAAACAAACAAAGAAATCAGATTATGCCAGCCCATCGGGACATTGGGTACTTTGCTTTGGAGAGAATTATTTATTTTTTGTTTGAATAAAGAGTTTTTTATGCTTACCATAAGCGCAATGCACATTCCTCTAAAGATGTCAAGCGAGCGTAGTCGGGCGCGCGCGGGGGATCGACCGCCAACCTCTGCTGTTAGTGCGCGTGTTTCGGCTCCCAATTCATTGTCCTCTCTGGAACCAAATGCATAGTATACCTACAATATGTATTATCTACGTTTTCAAGTAATTACATGTCGTGTGTGAAATCGTCCTTTACTCGATATAGTCTGGGTTGGGGAGCAAACAGTTCTAAAGTCCTCTTATTACCAAACCATGCTTACCTGTTGAAGTAGCTGGCGATGAGTCTACCGGCCGCCAGGCGCTTGCCAACCCCCTTGACAATGTACCACAGCGTGGCCATAGACAGCAGCACAACGACAGCTGTCAGAATGGGCAGGCTGGCGGCGTCGGGCTCCGCCACCATGCGGGGTAGGCACTCATCAGCGGTCACAGAGGTCAGGTTCAGCTCGTAGCGACCGAATTCGCCGAACTGGTATGTGCCTGAAGAGAAACAGAAAGTTCGATTAAAAATGAGAATATTGAAAATTTCATTAGCGACCGCCGGGACATGAACTCGGGACCGTGGGGGTACCGTCCCACCGCTCTGCCAACTAAACTACGGACCATGATTAATCTTTCAACCTCTTGATGCTCGTCTCATAGCAACGATTAAGCAACATCTGGTAGTAGTTTTTACAACTATACTTCGAGATTGAGAGTTGATGTGTACCTCTATTTCATAGCCCCGTCAATATCGACATAAAAATAAATAAACATTGCAAACGCGCATGTAACTACGATTTTTTTATATGTTGTAAGGTCCCTTGAGAGTAGTTAATACCCAAGTTTGCAACACTGAAAACCTTGTGCTGCCTCCACGGTGCTTAATAAACTGAGCACACTATGCCTTTTGGTTGCAAAGATACAGCAAGTCAAAGATGGGCAATTCTTCCGCAGTGCTAAGAAAGCTGTGAAATTACAGAATTTCCGATGTAACAGCTCTTGTTACATTTTTTTTTTTCAAAAAATCATATTATTTTGTCCGACTTGCACTTAGCCAGTTTTTAGGGTTCCGTACCCAATAGGGTAAAAAACGGGACCCTATTACTAAGACTTCGCTGTCTGTTCGTCCATTCGTCTGTCACCAGGCTGTATTTCATGAATTGTGATAGCTAGAGAGTTGAAATTTTCGCAGATGATGCATATCAAAATCCGTTCAGTAGTTTTTTCGCGTGTATCTCATGAACCGTGATAGCAAGAGAGTTGAAATTTTCACAGGTGATGTATTTCTGTTGCCGCTATTACAAAAAATACTAAAAACCAGAATACAATAAATAGTAAGGGGGGCTCTCATACAAGAAATGTGTTTTTTTGTTGGTTTTTGTAAATAATGTTTCGGAGGCTGTTTCTCATGAACCGTGACAGTTAGATCTTTTAAATTTTCACAGATGATGTATGTTTATTGCCGCTATAACAACAAATACAAAAAAACTGGCCAAGTGCGAGTCGTACTCGCGCACAAAGGATTCCCGTGGGATATAGGCGTGTTATATGTATGTATGTATAGGTCCATATCAGGTATTCGACCAGACCAGACCCAAACAGACACATAAATGAATCAGCAATAACGAGCGAGACCCTTGTATTTGAGCAGGGAAATAGATCTGCATCTAGGTACATAATCTTTTTCTTCGTGTGGGACACCATGTCGTCCATCGACCCAATAAAACCTGGTGTCAGAGTTTTTCTACCGCCTACTAGGAGCAGGCCTCTGACATGGATGTCTAACGACTGCCGCACCGTCTACTTGATCATAGACAGCAACCGGGACCGACGGCTTAACGCGCCCTCCGAAGCACGGAACCATCTTTCTTTTCGGTCATTTTTCGGACAATCAGGTGGTTCATCCTGCAATGTCCTGACCAGACTGAGGACAAATTCAAAAAGTGATAGGTAACAACTTTGTGAGTGACCCACTGGGAATTGAACCCGGAACCTTCTGCGTCGCAGACAGTTGTACTAACCATTGCGCCACATTGGCTGTCTAACTTACATAAAATAAATTAGAACATTCGTATGAATCAGTTAGTTCTCTAAAACCGTAATAAATAGAATGATTCATACATTACAATGTTTAATCGTGATTTGATTACAGTTGTGTAGGTAGGTAAGTATAGGTACAGTAAAATCATCAACATGCATGTACGTACGTACATGATACCGTTGCGTAAAGCCATTCAGCCGGCGACCATTGCATGTATAGCGAAAACTATATTTAAAATCAGATTAAAGGGCGCTACACACCGGACCCGTATGCGTGACGTGCACGTCATCACGCGCTTAGAGATGACTTTGTATTGTAATTGTGTAGGATCATATGAGACACGAACATGACACACCGAGGTACGCGTGTGATAACGCGAACGCATGCGCAGACAGTGTGCGGCCTCTCATACAATCCCATACATTAAAACTACCGGTACGCGCGTGATTACGCGAACGCATGCGCAGACAGTGTGCGGCCTCTCATACAATCCCATACATTAAAACTACCAGTACGCGCGAGATTACGCGCATGCATACGGGAGCGCTGTGTACCGTATCAAGCATCACCTAAAGGTACTGAAGTTGTTTCCAAATGTCGTAAGTCGACCATAAGATACGAATTCAATCTATAGTAAATGGGGAGTACAGTTCCTATATCGCCTCCAAAAACCCCTATTTACGAAATTTTGTGAAAATCATTGGAGCTGTTTCCGAGGTCACGATTGTGTAGGTATGTATAATTCGGATGTATAGTCGAATTTCTAATTGTATTCACTGATTTGACGTTTGGTGGGTGGCCGCTTTTTTGGAAAAAATAAATAGTGATGTGCTAAAAAGATTAAATTAAATCACTCATCTAGTGACATAGTTCATAGTTATTAAATCAATAAGTGTATTTGGTTACAATATAAGTTCAATAATTTTAAGGACGTGTTTTTCTCACAAAACTGAATAACATTTATTAGAAACTTTTCTTCAAAATATGAAAATAAATAAATTGGGTCTCCCGTACTAAGTGACACACTTTTTAAATTTTTTTATATTAGGAGTATAAAATTTTTGTAGGAAATCAATAAATAAATGTAAGTGACCTGAGTATGAGGTTTCAATGAATCAGCTCACCTGAACTTAAAAATCGAACTGAAGTACGTCACTAGTGATATGCAGTTGGTATCATTATTTTGTCGGCATCCATCATTTTAGTGAATAGAATTAAAAATTCGACTTTAGGTATTTGTTTTTCTTTAGGTCAGGATTTTATCAGAGGGCTATTGAACCTGATATTTATTTTTAACCCATCGCTGGTCAAGGGCCGCGGCGAACGACGACGCTTCTAAACAGGTTCCTGATAATAAATGGGACCATATTTGCACTGCTAAAGAATTTACAACTGGATATGTAAAACCTGGGTTATAGTTATTTCGACATCGAGTTAAACTGACTGGAATAAGCCTGACACCCTGTGTAGTCAGGTCAGTTTAACTTATGACCTGGATCTGGATCTTATGATCCAGGCAAACGCCATTACAGTCTTCTGATGTATTTATTTTTCAAAGGACATCTACAATAACCAGCAACACAAGTTGTACAAATAAAAATAAATGCGTTCAGTTCTTTCAGACCATTTTGCAAAAGATAATGATGTTAACAATGTTGTTTATCAGTGTGAATAGAGTAGAATACTTTAACCATTTTGAAAACTGAAGTAGATACCTACTTTTTATAAGACTCAATAAGACAGGTAAACACCATGGTATACCTATACCTACACGGAGTAAGGGATAGCTCTCCAAATACTGATAGGGTGCATTTAGTTAGATCATTAAACTGACCTACTACCCATAAGTTTTTTTTTCAGGCGACTTAAAAATCGTTTGACCTCCCATAAAAATCACAATCAGCTGACTGCATTTACTATGAGAAGTCAAAAAACAAAATGAAGTCTCCTGAAAAAAAATCTTATGGGAAGTTGTTCAGTTTTGTGGTCTGAGTGCACTCTGTCAGTATTTGGAAAATTGTCCCTTACACCCTGTATACAGATTGCATATCTGTCATGCATGAATTATGTAGCTTTGCAACCTCATTTCCAAGCATATTTTGCAGCAATTTATTGCAGTCAAAACATTATTATATGTTTTTAATAATAAAACAGCATTCTTGCGAGGCTATGCACCTTTACAGATTTGCATCCAATCTGTTTCTTTGTTTATTTAGCAGGATATTTATTTAATGGCAGAAATAAGATGATAAGCATAAAATAGGTGTTTCACCTCAGCCTTATAAATGTCCTATTTCAGTTATTTGCACTTTCTAATCTTGCAAATAGTGATAAGAAGAGTGCAAAGGAAGTAAAAACAAACAGAAGAAATAAATAATACAGATATTTGGAACATACTGGTTGAATATTGTAATGAACATTATTTTCTATAGTTCAGTCCAGTCTTTGAATATAGTTTCAAAATATAACAAATATTATTTAAAAAAAAAATCATTCCAACCAACTCGGATACAATACAATATCTGGTGGCAAAGGGTAACATTTTAATGAGGATAGGCTGGAACATAAGGGAATACAATATATATAAAGGGGATATACTGTTGAAGATCAACTAATATTGACAATAAGCCAGGCATTCATGGGGGACAAAATCACAAATACTTTGTATATTATACCATGTTTCTGGGCAATGTTCCCAATGTAGACATAGACGCTATGCTGGTACGTTGGTACTTCAGGAATATTTTTTTTTTTTTTTAAATGTTGGTACTTCATGTATATCATATTTCAAAGTAGTTATTATCATAATATGCAAGCTGATTTATAATCAATTAAATCAACAGTGAGGTCATTCAGTACTGGGAAGTAATATCCTCAGTAAGCATATCAGTGTTCTGAAGTTATCAGCGCAATGCAGCCGCTTGCCGCTTGACCCCGTGCATCAAGATAACTTCATAAACATGCTATAATTGGATTGTAGGGCTTCCTTGAGTCTCTGTTGATATACATTATAATCCTATATTGGTCGCCTGCATATGACCTGGTAGCATAGGCTTAGTAATGTATCTATTATAGGCAGTGATATAGATGCACCGTATCTACCGGAGAGTGCATCATTACTTATCTTTGAATTTCCTTAGATTTCCTGCCATTTTAGCTCCATTTCCGGTAGCTAGCTGGTCCAATAGCGCCCTCTACCGGAAACCATCTGTCACAGGAGAGTGGCGGCGGGATCGCCGCCATATTGCCTTCATAGCGTCGTTACTTTTTCTACCGTTAAGACGTCTCGACGGAGTTCCGTCGAATTTTTTCGAGATTTTGAAAGATGTTCTGCCTATTATTAATTTCTCGCTTTAAAAAAGTTAGAAAGTAAAGAAAATACGTGAAGTGATAGTTCCTCGCGTGTCCTTAACACGCGGAACATTTTATGGTCGGTCCATGTGACCGGTCATGTCCGTTTTGTGCTGGCTGGCGGTGCGGCCCCAGCTGCCGCGCCGCCGCCGCCGCCACTCAGGATATGTGAGGTAAAAAGGCCTCAACCCCGGTGAGTAATTTCTAATTAAATACTTCGTATGAGGAAAAGTTACACAAATGTGATTCTACCCTCGCTCATCACTTCGAAATTTTCCGACGTACATGATACATATCGTTCGTACGGTACGTTCGCGTACCTATACCTTACCTGATTTGGAGCCATTCCGATCAGCTCGTACAGTCAAGCTCACGTGCAGTTATACACTCGATTTGCCAATGTACCTACAGACCTAAGTCTCATGCGCGCAGCATATGAACGTTCTAAAGACCAAACTGTTGCTCAGCCTGAGCTTGACCTAATCTTGCCCAGTACGGATTCCGATCAGTTCGATTCTGAGAGGACCTTGCTCATCAACGCACACATCGCGTTCGTCGAGGAGTTTTGAGCGACCGCTCAGCCAGGGCCGGTTCCTACTAGCCCAGGAACCTGCTACTTAGAACTTAGCTTCTATCGCGTCCGTCGCTTTAAATCAACATTGTCTGTTTAGAAGGAAGAAGGCTGTTATTCTAGCTCTGCCTATATCAGAATTAGAAAGAATTTTACGTTGTCCTGCATACAATTTTACGACTGAACCCTAAATACGCTTAAAGTTCTTGACGTGAATTGTGGAATATATAAGTAAGTAAATAAAGCAAGTTTACGCAACATCTGTAGAACATTCTCAGAATATGATATGTGTTACGTATCGAAAGGGCGTAAGTACCGTCTCCATAAAACGTACCTACCCTTTCTAGGTACTAAGTCAACGTAATAATTAGTTCTGTCTGTCTAAGAATATTAAAAATTGAAATTTTGATTATGATCACCGCCGCCAGTTTAAAATTATATCATGTGTTTCAATAATTGCTGTGATGAACTGAGAACGAAAACTAGTCTGCTTGACATTCTTGCTTGCATTCCACCTACAATGTAGGTATGGGGTGAAAATACGTTCGAGGCGTATTTCTTTCTACTTATTCAAAACACCGTATTTCTTTCTATATAAAACACTGGTACCTAACTAGCTAAATGTTTTTGAATTGTGCATTTGTATTTCTAATAATTATACTCGCAAGCGCGTCGTTAAGGTACGTTGAAATGAAGCTCAGTCTAACACGCACATATCGTGGTAAATCTCGTCGTTCCTGGCGTCGAGAACTGGCTCTTGCATTACAATACAGATGCCTTATTTGAACAAAGCACAAAGATACACTTCTTCCATTCTGTTAAGCTTTACTCAACTGTTATCACTACTGACCGCTGCTGCCTTGACACAGTGGATAAAATCTCCGCAGGTCGTTTTCTTTCCCCTTTTGTTTAGCTAGTTGACCTGTATGTACTCGGCTTGTCGCCGTGTATATCATAATAATACGCTGCTGTCGCTATCGCACACAGCTTATCTAAACAGCCGCTGTTTCTTATAATCTGGCAGCTCATCCTGGTACCGCTGATCTATCACGGTACTCGCCATTGCTTGAGATAATACATTTGCAAATGCAAATTAAATACGTACCTACAATGAAATTTACTATCTACAAAGAAACCGGTTTTATGGAGGCTGTCCCGGAGCGAATCTGGGGCAGTGGTTTGTGCGCTGTGGGCCTCGTAGGCCTTTTCTTCTGCGTATGCGCCTACCAGTTACCTCCAACCCCTGCTGGTGCGGCCACCACAGTGGGTTCTTCACTCCTTGATACTCCTTATCAGATCGTGCCGCAGCGAACATGATGCTAGGCACATAATGATGAAGGTTCAAAATAAATCGGTGGCAGCAGAGACAATGAGCTTGGTTGTTCCGAAATCTCTTATCATACTAACGGCAGCGCAACTGTCTTGCACCTTCAAACCCCTAGCTCCTAGCAGGAGCACAACTGAATGTAAAGAATTAAGCACAGGCCAATGCTGTAAAAATACCAATAAATGATACTGTAAATACTTATGAGAAAATGTTTCTTCTCGCTCGATTATTTAATACGCCAGAGGCTCAACTGCGACCGAGAGCGACAAAAAGATTTGTAACCACATTCTCCGAACACAATCAAATTTCTACAAATACCGTAATATTGATGACGGCTTAGACTTCCACAGTGGTGGTAAGCAGGAAATATCTACTTATTTATTACCTACTGGGCTTGCCTCCCCCTCATTCATAGCACATTCACAGCGAGGGACTGACCCGACATACCTGCCTGATAAATATAGATATAGATAGTTGATCCTAAAAGGAATGACTATTGCAGGAAGAGATATAATATATATTATGAAGTTGGCTTCCAACCCGACCTTGCGCTAAGAAAGACTACAAAGACGACTGTGCTACCATCAGCAGCATCAGCATCTGAACCTGTATAATCTAAATGCCATAAGCGTGATCGAGTTTTCCGGCATAAGAAAAGGAATTCTGATCCCTTAGCAGAAATAGACATAACCTTACAAGAAAATCTGGTAATCCAAATGGGGGGGGGGAGCACACCCATGAATACGCAGCAGCGGTAGCAGCATAGCACCCAGCAGCTTAGACAGTCGGCCGTCACCGCCACTGCGATATGCAGTCTGACAATCACAGTGCCAGTAGCCTCTTTTTATTTATTTTTTATACATTTTACATAATTATACAAATATTTATGTTTATAGATGCAGATTGCAGGTACACTCGCCTTTTACTTTACCAGTTATAACTACTCTCAAGGTACTTAATTGATTTTTATCAACTGATCATCCAATCGGTTGTCAACTATCTTTAACAACAGGTGAGTGTCAGGTTGACTTGATTGTCAACCATTGCCATTACATTGCAGAAGAGTCACCGCGTATAAAGTGTTAAGCTGTCTAGTTTGTATCTACCCACCCACAAAGAAAAATTCGTTTCGTGTATGAACACAGTAGCAGAATTTAGCGATGGGGTTTACACCAAGGGTTTACATATACAGTAAATTATTATTTGCTGCTAAATGGATTAATGTAATAGTGATAAAGAAATATATCTCTAGTGCTTGTTGCAATAAGTACAGTTTTGACCACCCTGATTACCACCAACCAGATTTCACAATTTTTATTGTGAGTGGTGTCAATTCTCTCTTGAGCCGTAAGTTGTATGAACTCTATAATTCCTAGCTCTACCAGGCTGTCTCTACAAGTCCAGGACATGGGAGTCGTATGCCTTGATAACTTAGAAGTTAAGTCAGTCACCAGAGAATCATATAATAATTATTATTTTTTGTACTTATGTACTTCCCTATTGATAAATTTATTTTTGGAGCGTTCACCTTGAAGCAAGGTACCTTGTTGCACGAATGTATGTAACATGCCGGAGTAAAGAATTATATATGAAAATTTTATCCATCTGAAGTACGTTAGCCCTTAAATCTGAATACAATATCTAAGGGCGGAATAGCTACCCATCTTGTAACTTTGATAAGTAAGTAGGTACCTAACACGGTTCCCTTACTGCGCAGAGCCGTTGTGAGCTAAGCGACATACCTGTTTAAAACATTACATTTATTTTGCACTGTCGCGCAGTGACCATGACTTTTGCTTGAGAACATATTCCATAACGCACATGTAGATATGTCGCTAACTACATCACTCTTGTCGTGATCTTTGATCTAACAGCTATTTTCAATCTGGTGAAACAATATCTAACATTGTTCCATGATAGCTCTTCTTTTCTAGAAAAGGCCTGTAAAATTGTAAATGTACGCTGAACATATTTGTTATCTGTATCATAGCATACAGCATAGTAATCCCAGTTGACAATAGGGGCTTCAGCGATACTTAAGCCGAACGTCTTTTGACACTGATGAAACTATCTCAATCAAATCTTAAAAACTTTCATTGATAGTTAAATTAATTAGTAGTTAGTTGAGTATATTTCGGACTTATCCTAACTGTTTTGTTATGTTATTTACAATACACACACATGCCTAAAATATTGTGTATCCTGTTAACGGCTGGGTTAATACACGTCATTCATTAATTTACTTTTCACTAATAAGATGAAATATGATGTCATTTAACATCACATTTTAAATACAGGTACTTTATCCATCACATAGCGTCGTTAGCTGTCACCAGGAGTTAGAAACACGTCTCTCAGTAGATACGGTGCATCTATATCACTGCCTATAATAGTGCAAGTTTTACAAAACAATAAAACTTGTATTATGGTGCAGATATAGATGCACCGTATCCGATAAGGGCTCCTGGTGAGAGACTTCTATGAAGGCAATATGGCGGCGATCCCGCCGCCACTCTCCTGTGACAGATGGTTTCCGGTAGAGGGCGCTATTGGACCAGCTAGCTACCGGAAATGGAGCTAAAATGGCAGGAAATCTAAGGAAATTCAAAGATAAGTAATGATGCACTCTCCGGTAGATACGGTGCATCTATATCTGCACCATAATACAAGTTTTATTGTTTTGTAAAACTTGCACTATTTTTAAAAACTACGTAAAACATAATACCTAATAGACCTCTGACATGGTTTTTGTAACGACTGCCGTAATAAACATAAAACAAATACTATTAAACAGTGATTTAATAGAAATATTGGGCATGCAATCTAAAGGGAAAAACTCTATCTCTGACAATATTAAAATTGCCATAAAACAACACTGTAGTCAGTTAAGTAGTAGCCTTGATTAAAAGGCTAATAGTTTAACATTTGGATAGAAGAGTACCTAAATAGAAAAATTTATATTTTGCATAAAAATGGGACACATAACAGGCGTAACAACATCACCACCCGTATGAAAATCAAACAAAGAGCTTGCGTAAACAATGAATCAGTCTGTAACGAAAACATACCGTTGCATATATGTCCGGCGCCGTTTGTGACGGCGTAGCGCAGCGCGCTGGTGGTTCCAACGACCAGCGCTTGCGAGCTCGCGATGTGAGCCGTCTCCAGCAGTTTACAACCCTCGCACTCCTCATAGTTGCTCCAGAACGTCACGTTTTCCGTCGCGAACACCTCCAGGCAAGCCTGGTCATACCGCAGCACGGTCTTGCTGCAGTTCCGAATGAACGCCCCCACGTTCTCATATTTGCCGAGACTCATCGTGGAGGGCACTACATGTAGTTTCGGGAACACCGCACGGTAATCTCAAATTCCGCAATAAAACTGCAACAATCGCAAAACAACAAATCTGGAAACTGTCAAAAGCTGAATCATTTGATTTGACAGCTGGGTTGCAACCACCTATTTCAGAAAACTACTATCTACGGCTAAAAAGGCTTGTCTCACTGTCATAAAAAAATCGATTACGGAGTTCAAAAAACATCAGAAATTGATCAGAAAGCGGTACTTCACTAGTAACAAATGCATCAACAAAACGCAAATAACCTTCAAACGTCTTTGGGTAATGTCAAAAAGACGTTTCTTATCATTGATAGTGCAGTTTCGGCCGAGCCGCACTTTCGGAGCCCGTTTACTTTCTCTCGTGACCATGGAGCCCAAAGTGAGCCTCAAGGATGACCCAGCGTTCCAAAAACTCCAAGACTTCTATGCCCTCAACTCGGAAAAAATCAACATTCAACAGCTTTTCCAACAAGACCCAGAGCGGTTCCAGAAATTCAGGTATCGGTTTTATTTACATTTTTACGACTGTTTTAAAATGTAATTACGTGATTTTACGCTCATTTATGCAGTATTAGATCCTTATTATTGCCCGAAGAGTATTATTTTACAGAAAAATCTAAGTTACGAATAGTTTCAAGTAGTTATATCATCGAAGTTTGTGTGTTCTTGTAAAGGTCAAAAGCTTGATATTGACCTACGTTTTTTATTACCTACGTACGCCGATGTGGCACTAAATTGGCTCCAATCAAGATATGAAACTAGTTGAGATTAAAATGATGCATGGAATTTATGAAGAGAGTATATAACTTATTGATTTATGTGCTTTCATATTACAAACACTGATATTAAACAACTGTACCGCTATTCGAAACATAAAACAAAATATGAGAGCGGCGATGCTTTTCCTTTTTAGGACGGTCGGTAGCGGCTATATCTGTCCCTTTCTAACATGTGACATCTCTTTCTCGCATCCCCTCCGATTGCGACACGAGGCAGGCGCGCAGCGCTCTTGCTTTCATTGGTGATGTGTTTCCCGGCGGGAGCGGTCGTGGTGAGAAGAGAAAATAATTTCAAATCTTTTATTTAAATTATTTTCAATAACGGTTTTTTCCGTTCGAAAAAATTGTCGTTTTCTTATTCGAAAATATTAATTGGTCTATATCTGTTCCTTTCATGAATTTTTATTTTATTTAAGTGTAATTTTATTCCAGGTTTTCTTTCAGGTTTTATTTTTCAGCTTTTAATGATTGTTGCTTACGAGCTCGACATACATTTCTTATTTCCGAAATACGGAAAAGCCAATGTGTAAAAATACCGTGTGGATCCAATCTACATTACATAAAAAGGTTAGTCAAATACCATACTAAATTGACAAATCAGTGCTTTGATTACGCCATATTTGTGAAAACACGTAATTTCCATACGTAAATAACAGTCAATTGTCATGCAATTGTCTGAATATCTTACGAGTTCTTCGTTAGCTGACGAAAACTTATTTAAAATGTGCTTCCATTCGAACACAGCCCTTGAAAACGCTTGGATCCAAAAATATGAAATTTATAATATAGCTTTCAAGTTCCATACCGTAGTAGCATGATTAGCTATTATACGTAAAGTAAGCAACAATGTAATTTGAAAGTGTGACCTATACTATAATATTACGAGCGGGTTGTTCTTAACGTATCGGGTTTCTATAAAACCTAGAAATCAACTCCTGCGCAAGGAGGTCTTCAGTGTCTAAAAACTCGTTAATGGGTGCTAAGCTTTTGTCCTCGCAAACTATTTGCAGGATCACTCACGAGTCGAAGCTAAAAGTCCAGCATAAGTATGTAAACATTTCGATGCATTCCTCATCTTAAAACATTTGCCATATTGGGCACCAATATTTATTCTTTCTCTGGTATTTATGTACCTATTGAATGACATATTCGCGATCTCACTCAGACGTGGTCGCATAATTTCTAATTCAAACTAACCTTCAAGTACCTAACGAGCTCAGCTTTACAGCAGCGTTGTGGTGCAGTGCAGCTATGATACTTTATCTAAAGTTAAAGCTTGTCATTATAAAATGCACAGCAAATCAGTTTGGTACTACAAAAGTGCTAAACCTAAAATAACTAATCTTGCTTGTTATAAAGCTTCCAATTATTATAAACAATGTCTAAGGCTAAACTATAAGTAAATTGCATGATTATATTTAAAAATTGCAATACCTTTTGCTGCTAAGCAAAATAAGCAATAAAATTAATTTTAGTGGCAAAACTGCATAAAGAGCGCCTGCAAACTCAGCGCCTCGGACGAAAATACCGTTTACGCGCGCCAACGCCCCGCGCCATACCTACACGAACCATGTTCCTAAAAATTACTGGCAGCGCGATACGATTAAGTCCTGCCTAAAATACTCGCACATTTACGTAATAAAAATCATAAGAAGATGTAAATGCGAAATTTGAAGTCGGTGAGTCATCCCAAACTTGTCCAAATGCTCACCTACGAAATTCTACCTGCAGTACGTCATGTTGCTAAGAGCCAACGCAAATATTACTGATTCTATGTCTTAACATTTATACATGCCCTTCGGCAATGGAAAAGATTCATGATTGTAAAACTTACTAGCGCAATCAATTCGTTATAATAATAATTCATTTCGTGCTTGCTTGCATGTCAACACATGTTCTAAAATGAACATACACTGTGATATTTCACATACTACCCACTCACGTAAGCGCTTATCATGTAACATTATACATGAAACAGACAAAGTGTAAGGAAAACATTACAAGCGCCTACAATACAGGTAATATTGGCCTGCCTGTCGTGGGTACTCGGAAAACCTCTGCCATTCGAAACTATCCTGAGGGAAATCAAATAAATTCCGTTCTCAAATCTAACGGATATGCAAAATTAATCTGTATGAGCATATTGTGAAAGTACCTAGTTACGTCACAGCAAAATAATTCACTGTCCTGTCACCTTTAATTTGGTAAACAAGCTACATTTTCAAAGTTATGCGCAGATATCTAATCTCGCAAAAAATATAATACGAAGCGTTCGAAACGAACCTATATCTAAGCTAACATACCTATATAGAGGTGGGTATTATATCTAAGCATACATTGAAACTTAAAACTTAAACCTGTAATGTAATATGATTGATAAGATAACATACAGATGGTAAGGTACTTACCTACTTACCAACATAGCCCCTAAATAGTCCAGTGCATTCTACACAGTTTTATCATTGTGATAAAAACATGTTTAACTATCAGGGCAAATTTAATGCAGGTCCCAATAAAGTGAAGACCACTCTATCGTTTACACTAAAATCGGGTATCAGATATGTACTTATTACCCATAGTTGCATTACCCAATCCTTAACCAACTGAGTCAATTCTCAAAGAGTTGACAACTATAACAAAAACGAGGGTATAGCTACTGAAGTATTTCCATAGTAATCTTACTAGCAAAATACTTGTCCATAAAGCTGACATGCGATTCAGAAGTCAGAACTAAGGTTGCGAAGAAATTCAGATTATCGCATCTGAAGGCAATTTCAGTCACAAAGTACCTAAACAACCTAATATATGATGCGTAAAGTAGGTACCAAGACAAGAATTGTGGCCCCTCAAGACTGAGTTGAAATGTTCAGTTTAACGTTAGTATATGCCGTTACGAATGGCGCCTTTGACAGGCGTTCCATAATTTTGACACAATTACATAAAATCATGCCTTTTACCCCTGTGGGATATGGCAAGTCGAACAAATATTCAAGGAACATTGTAACAAAATCGCATTGATGTCGTCGTCACGTTCGTTGACACGTCGTCAACCCATTGATTTAAATCCTTATAGATACACATGGTGCTCACAAGGACATAGTATAAATGGAATAACATTTATCAGCCAAGTATTTGTAGCAAGTCAAACTACTTTACCCCATCTTTGCTCATAGTTAGGGTTGCCGACCGCCTGACTGTACAAAGCTTTGTCTGGTCAAATACGACATGTCCGGCCGGCCTGACCGAACTTTTAGCTAGGCCACGCACTTGAGGACACATTCTCAAAGAAATGGACAACCCACAAATTCACGGATATGTTAAGTGCAATCGCAAATTTCAGTGCGTGCAGTGCAATTAATTTCTATACTACTCGCTCTTGTTTATATTTCTATGCATGCCGTTGTTCAATCTCGTAAAAGAAATATGTAGCAAGCATACATGCTTAAATAACATGCGGGCAGCGTACTTTTGTACCAGCCTACAAGTGTGTTGAGATCTAATACCTACATACTTACATACATACATATATCACGCCTATATCCCTTGCGAAGTAGGCAGAGCGTAAAAGGCTGTAAAAACGGTCATTTTCACCATATCTGACAAAGATTTGAGAATAATTCAGAAGTCTGTATATCAACATAGTGACAGGTTGTCAGCCTGTTGCATAAAACTGCAAGTTAATGAGCTTTCGGTTTTGGTTGGTTTCGACACGATGTAAGCCCGGTTTTTCTACGTATATACCGCTATGGCTTGGCAACCCTATTCACGGACAGATTTAAATGAAAAACATTAGTCGTTAAGTGAAGATTGCCTTTCATCCATATCTATATGAAACATCGAACTGTATTCCAACAGGAGTCGTTACGTATAAAATCTATCTACCCTCAATAATGTTTATGATTGGAATATAATCATGGAATATGTGTGTAGGTACTTGGTAAGTACCAACTCACACGTTTTTTAGTAATACAGCGTTATTAAAAGTTGTGAAATATCGTTGATGTTAATTTTATGTGGTTTGCTGGTTGTTATACGGAAGGAAATCACAATAAAGAAAGGCGTCAAATCCGAAGTGCGTCTAATGTTAACACTGAAGTAAATTGCATATTGTAAGTAGTAATGCATTATGTATGATAAGTGCGCGGTCAGCGCGTTTGTATGAATCGCACGAATACAGAGTCTTATTATAAAGGACCTCACAATAATGTCGAGTTAGCTTGTAAGTACATACACTAAAGAAAGCTTCAAATGCTGAATTCCTTAGAAATGCTTAATTCCTTAGATAAAGGATCAATATCAATTCGAATATATTTGACGTTTTAAATCAGAATCTGTCTCTTCTTCTTCATCGAGTCGACGGTAACAATTATATAATTTTTGTCCAGTGCTTAGCCACAGAAATGCCTCTGGGGTTTGCTTCCTGCAGGTCTTGTAGCGTGCATGAGTTTGGGCAATTGGGACAGGTTAGTAAATGGCCCATGGTCTGGACAGCACCGCATTCGCAACTGTCGTTCACCGAGAGACCCACTTGACTCTGTTTTCGTGGCACCTTCCTACACCAGCCCGGAGTCTGTTGAGACTTCCAGACTGCCCAGGAAGGTCACCACCAGGGGAGCCTCTCGGCAGGTGGCAGATGGCACTCATCAGGTGGGAACAACTTTGCCCAGTGCTCTAGTCGTATTTTTGAAGCTACAGTTTCTTCCGGGTATTTATGCCTCATGAAGCTATTACGACTCTTAAGACGTGATTCTGGCAGTTCGTGGTTGTGCAGTGGATGTCTGCTGTCGTTTTGTTGCTTGGATTTTTCATTGAGCAGGCAGCAAGTCGGCGACTGCTTGAGGGCAATCCCGGCTAGCGGGTACAGGTGAGAAAGTGGCGTCGGTTTGAGTGTGCCGGTAATGATGCGGCACGACTCATTTAGAGCGACGTCAACCTGATTGGCGTGTGCTGACCGTGCCCATACTGGGCTCGCGTACTCGCCAGCCGAGAAACACAAAGCTAGGCTACTGGTGCGTAAGACATGGGGATGCGCCCACTTGGTAGTGGTTAGTCTTCGCAGGAGGTTATTTCTGGCACTTACTTTAGACTTCAACTTGACGCAGTTGTATTTGTATGTCAGACTTCGGTCTAAAGTAACGCCGAGGTATTTTGGCGTGCTGTTATGGTTGATAGTTATTCCACACCAAGTGATGTTGAGTTTTCTGTTAGATTCCCGGTTGCGAAGATGAAACGCACAAGCTTCTGTCTTCGATGGGTTGGGCCTCAGGAAATTCTCGTCGTAGTAGCTCGTGAGGCCCGCCAAAGCCTCCGACAAATGAGTTTCGACAGCCTCAAAGCTCTTTGCCTGATTTGTTAGCGCAAGATCGTCTGCATATATGAATCGGTTAGTAGCAGGGTGATGCGGTTGGTCGTTGGTGTAAATGTTGAACAGGGTAGGTGCAAGGACGCTACCCTGTGGGAGACCGTTTTTCTGTACTCGCCACCTGCTCTTCTCAGAATTCATATGTACCTGAAAACGTCGATTCTGAAGCATTTCGCTAAGGATGTTGATGAAGAACTGATCCTTGGTGTAAGCAGATAGTTTACCTATTAACCGTTTTAGGTTCACCGTATCATACGCAGCACTTAAATCAACGAATACCGCTCCGGTAACCAGACCAAGTTCGAATCCGTTTTCTATGTGCTGTGTTAGGTTCAGTACTTGACTGCAGCAAGATTTACCGGGACGGAATCCGGCTTGATCCGGTATTAGTTGCGGGTCGATGATTTTGGTTAGGCGGTTAAGTAGAAGGCGTTCAAACAGCTTGAAAGTGTGGCACAGGAGAGAGATTGGACGAAAGTTTTTAGGATCGTCAGCAGGCTTTCCTGGTTTCAACAGTGCGATGATCTTTGACTTTCTCCATTGTTTTGGGATTTTTGCAGAATCAACGCATGTATTAAACAATTGCAGAAGCCAAGATACGGAGATCGGTCCAAGTTGTTTAAGCTGCTCTACGCATATGTCGTCCACGCCAGCTGCTTTCCCGTTCTTTAAATCTTTGATCGAAGCGATGATTTCTCGTAGCGTGAATGACTTACTAATATCACGGGTTGGGTGATCTATTGTCGAGGGCTGCGTGTGGGGAATTCTTCGACCGGGTTTGCCATTAAGGAGCAGTTGGTGAGCTACTTGGTTAGCTGTGACAGGCCCGGGTTGTGAAGCCGGAGGTGGGTCGCTGGTCAGTGTTCGGAGTGTGCCCCAAGCTTTCTTGCTGTTGTGGGACATGTCCACTGACTCTACTAGATCGATCCATCTCTCTTGGCGGTTTTGTGATATTTCAGCCATGAGCTCTTCACCCGCAAGTATTGTTTCCGTTGAGAATGGGTCTTCAGAATACAGCGATTCGTAGTCAGTCAAGATTTCGGCGGCACTTCTCGTCAGGCCCGGGATATACGCGGTACTGCAACCACGAGGGATAAAGCGACGGGATGCATTCCGGATGGCATCGACAAAATGACCGTAGTTTTCCGGAACAGGCGTCAAGTTTTCCAGGCTTTTGTCTACAGCGACCGCGTACTGTCTCTGAAAATGCATTAATCCGACTCAGGTTCTTGTCGATATTTTCAACCTATTTCGTTACAAGAAGGATGCAGAATCATGTGCATAATGACGATGACCTAAAGTGGAAATGAGATAACATTTAATAAATTAAATGTATCAACTCTAAAGCTCAGCTTATGCACTAAGTATAAGCGTGTGAAATAAAACTTCTAGGTACATATACTTTATTTGCTTACGCGTGTATTATGCGTAATTCTGCTGAAATCTCATTATCCTTCGTCAAAATTTTGTTTTCTTGTCTTATGCAACAAAATAAAAGTTTGCCATATCTACTTCAAATACGACACGTATCGTATAACGACTACTATGTTATGATATGAACGACTAATGACCGTAATTGTGGTATCTAGTGTCTAGCTGATATATTTCTGTAGTCTATCCTGATTATACCATACTTCACCAAGCTAGAGTAAGTGGTTACACTAAAGGGCAAATCCTTCAAATTGCTATCATGATAAGACAACATAAATACTGTTCTTCTGTCATACCCTTCACCAACCCCCAGGGGGTTCAGAAGTGACTTCAATAGCATACATATAGCAAGGTAGGTTAGAGTGATCTTACCCGAAGCATGCACGAGTGCACTCCAAGTGCACTACCCTATGACTATAACTTTTTATAAGTTCTCTTTATAATTATAACTTAATACTTTTAAGTGAAACCTTGCTAAAAGCAACTATATTTGATGGATATCAATTCCTACTAATATTTACAATTGTGTAGCTGTTGTAAGAAAAACTTAATGAATATGTTAGCATAAATTATCTTAGTGTGTATCCAAATGTGTACTTTCCTATACACTATATCAATTGCTAACTGTTTTAAATAATGTAATAGTATTACATATCTTAATATCCTATAATAAATAAAAGCACATTCATGAAATACAAATTATAAAAATATAAATAATATTTATATTACTTATTTAAAGCTTATAATTGTTTCCTCTTTCTCCTAATAAAATAGGTCATTTTATTATTTATCTGTCTTTCACATTGGTGATTGCTCCACCAGGCGATAACAAACAGGTCTCATATTTTGTTTTATGTTTCGAATAGCGGTACAGTTGTTTAATGACAGCGTTTTACCTATCAATAAAACGCTTATTAAATAACTTACCTATTCGAAACATAAAATTCTCAACTGCCTGGTGATTAAATAAAAAGAAAATATATGCAAACATACATTTCTTTTTATAAATATGAGATCCAATGAAAGCAAGAGCGCTGCGCGCCTGCCTCGTGTCGCAATCGGAGGGGATGCGAGAAAGAGATGTCACATGTTAGAAAGGGACAGATATAGCCGCTACCGACCGTCCTAAAAAGGAAAAGCATCGCCGCTCTCATATTTTGTTTTATGTTTCGAATAGGGTAAGTTATTTAATAAGCGTTTTATTGATAGGTAAAACGCTGTCATTACAAACTTAATTTAATTTAGAGGAAAGTGAAAGTTGTTCCTAATTATAGATGGGAACAACAAAATAGCAATGATATTTTGAATGATACTATAACCTTTATTTATTTCACTATTGCACAATTATTGTTACATACACCTCTCAACAAATTTGTGGGCTTCTGCAAAAAAAGGTTCCAGTAGGGTATTGAGTTAAGACCAGTTCAGGAATCTACAAGAGTCCCTCTATCATGCTGACTATAAAAACAAATATATAGCCTGAAACTTTCAGCTTAACAAACCTTGTAACTAAAAAAAAACAATTTGTTTTCCTTAATAAATAAAATTAAGTAAATAAAAAATGCATATATCTCAGAGGTCCAGTAAGCCAATATAGACTTATGACCAATTTCGTAATGTACAATACAATATAAATTAAAAAAAACAAAAAACACACAGAAAGTAAATACACATAAATTAGGAAGAACCCCTCGTCAGTCGAATAGCCCGCCCCTAGTCGTCCCCGGCGCAAAGGTTCCCATAACGCTGGCAGCATTCCCCCGCTGTATAGCTACGGCCAACCTTTGCACCAGGAAAGACCCGGCGCGGGGATCACCACCTCCGTCCCTAAGCTGACGACCCAATTTTTTGATGAATTCTTTTGCCTCCGCCCCCCAGCAGCCCGATGTTTCGACGGCGAAGGGCACGAATTCGTACGCCTGAAGTAGATCCGCGTATTTGCTGCGCTTCCTTAGGGCAGCAGTGGCGGCACCCGCCCCCGCCAAGCGCGTGGTATTAGGCAGGTGGCTCGCGGCGTAGGTGCTGACGCATGTCGCGTCCCAGATTAGGCATCTTCCCTTCTCCCAAGGCACCAGGGTAAGCCCGTCCGGCCTCTTGCCATCGGAGCGGCAGAGGCCTGGAGGCTCAAGCACGCAAGGGACGTTTGCTGAGACCAGGGCACGACGTATTAGGTCATTCAGAGCGTGGTGGCGGGGGAACCTTCCAGAACAGCGACAGCACGCCAAACCGTGATGACCATTAGCCTCCACCATTGAGCCACAAATGCATATGTGGGGTTCGCACACATTGCAGCCCAGGCGGAGAGCCACTGCCACACGGAGAGAGTCGCTGTCTAGAAGAGTCCCGAAGTGTGGAGATGGCAGAGCGTGTAGCCACGCCCCCGACTCCGATTGCGAGACCGCCCGGAGTCTAGCCAGATCCACGCCCGAGGAACCCTCTACTAAGAGGTCGAGTGTGCCCTTAGCTCCTATGTCGTCCCAAGCGCGCTGATAAGTTGGGTCCTTAGGTACTGATGCACTAGGGTTACAGGCCAGCCAAGCCGTCATGGCCTCAGCAGCATAGGGAACCTTGAAAAAGGTTTGTAACCTTGCCACCATCGACAGAAAGAATAGCAGTAACAAGGTTCGACACCCCGTGCGCCGAAGCCAAGAAAGCCGGCAGGCCCACATCCGCCATGCACCTCACACCTAGCCCCCCATGCCGCACCGGAAGACTCGCCTGATTCCACTGACACTTGTTAAGGGATACATTAAGTGTAGTCTCCACGCATAGCTTCAAGGACTCGTCAAAGGAAGCGACAGCAGCGGGAAACAACCAGGTCGGGGCGGTTCTCAAAAGGTAAGTGACCTTAGGGATCGCGAAGCAGGTACGCAGGAGGACCAGCGCTACATGGGGTGAGAGAAGCTTAAGCCATAGATATTTCGTAATCCATTATAGTTCCTCTATTGTAATAACTAATAACTACCAAAAATATAAAATATTCTACAACTTCTTTGTAACAGATATCTCTGATAATCCTAATTTCACAAATCCTAACTGAATATCTCGGAAACTAAATGCTGACACTTAATCTGCATTGTTAGGTTTACCCTACTTCACTACAGAAGAATTAAAAAAAAATTATAGTCAATGCTGTTTCCTATTGGTCATCAGTTTTAAAGGGATTTGAATCTAATAAGTCTTTTGTCCTAGCCTGCGTCTGAAGACCCCATCCGATGGCGACATTTTACTGGACTACTCCAAGAACCGCGTGGATGGTGCCGTGATGGCGCTGCTCCTCCACCTGGCGTGCAGTCGCGGCGTGGAGCAGGCGAGGGATGCTATGTTCAAAGGTAGGACTGTATAAGATGCTCACACACTGTTGGACTACTCAAGAACCGCGTGGATGGTGCCGTGATGGCTCTGCTCCTCCACCTGGCGCGCAGTCGCGGCGTGGAGCGGGCGAGGGATGCTATGTTCAAAGGTAGGACTGTATAAGATGCTCATACACTGTTAGACTACTCAAGAACCGCGTGGATGGTGCCGTGATGGCGCTAACTGCTTCACCTGGCGGCGTGGAGCAGGCGAGGGATGCTATGTTCAAAGGTAGGACTGTATAAGATGGTCACACACTGTTGGACTACTCAAGAACCGCGTGGATGGTGCCGTGATGGCGCTAACTGCTTCACCTGGCGGCGTGGAGCAGGCGAGGGATGCTATGTTCAAAGGTAGGACTGTATAAGATGGTCACACACTGTTAGACTACTCAAGAACCGCGTGGATGGTGCCGTGATGGCGCAGTCGCGGCGTGGAGCAGGCGAGGGATGCTATGTTCAAAGGTAGGACTGTATAAGATGCTCACACACTGTTAGACTACTCAAGAACCGCGTGGATGGTGCCGTGATGGCTCTGCTCCTCCACCTGGCGCGCAGTCGCGGCGTGGAGCAGGCGAGGGATGCTATGTTCAAAGGTAGGACTGTATAAGATGCTCACACACTGTTAGACTACTCAAGAACCGCGTGGATGGTGCCGTGATGGCGCTGCTGCTGCATTTGGCTAGAAGTCGTGGCGTGGAGCAGGCGAGGGATGCTATGTTCAAAGGTAAGACTGTATAAGATGCTCACACACTGTTAGACTACTCAAGAACCGCGTGGATGGTGCCGTGATGGCGCTACTGCTGCATTTGGCTAGAAGTCGTGGCGTGGAGCAGGCGAGGGATGCTATGTTCAAAGGTAGGACTGTATAAGATGCTCACACACTGTTGGACTACTCCAAGAACCGGGTGGATAGTGCCGTGATGAGGCGAGGGATGCTATGTTCAAAGGTAAGACTGTATAAGATGCTCACACACTGTTAGACTACTCAAGAACCGCGTGGATGGTGCCGTGATGGTGCTAACTGCTTCACCTGGCGGAGTGGAGCAGGCGAGGGATGCTATGTTCAAAGGTAGGACTGTATAAGATGCTCACACACTGTTGGACTACTCAAGAACCGCGTGGATGGTGCCGTGATGGTGCTAACTGCTTCACCTGGCGGAGTGGAGCAGGCGAGGGATGCTATGTTCAAAGGTAGGACTGTATAAGATGCTCACACACTGTTAGACTACTCAAGAACCGCGTGGATGGTGCCGTGATGGCTCTGCTCCTCCACCTAGCGCGAAGTCGCGGCGTGGAGCAGGCGAGGGATGCTATGTTCAAAGGTAGGACTGTGTAAGATGGTCACACACTGTTAGACTACTCAAGAACCGCGTGGATGGTGCCGTGATGGCGCTACTGCTGCATTTGGCTAGAAGTCGTGGCGTGGAGCAGGCGAGGGATGCTATGTTCAAAGGTAGGACTGTATAAGATGCTCATACACTGTTAGACTCCTCAAGAACCGCGTGGATGGTGCCGTGATGGCTCTGCTCCTCCACCTAGCGCGAAGTCGCGGCGTGGAGCAGGCGAGGGATGCTATGTTCAAAGGTAGGACTGTATAAGATGCTCACACACTGTTAGACTACTCAAGAACCGCGTGGATGGTGCCGTGATGTGGAGCAGGCGAGGGATGCTATGTTCAAAGGTAGGACTGTATAAGATGCTCACACACTGTTAGACTACTCAAGAACCGCGTGGATGGTGCCGTGATGGCGCAGTCGCGGCGTGGAGCAGGCGAGGGATGCTATGTTCAAAGGTAGGACTGTATAAGATGCTCACACACTGTTAGACTACTCAAGAACCGCGTGGATGGTGCCGTGATGGCGCAGTCGCGGCGTGGAGCAGGCGAGGGATGCTATGTTCAAAGGTAGGACTGTATAAGATGCTCACACACTGTTAGACTACTCAAGAACCGCGTGGATGGTGCCGTGATGGCTCTGCTCCTCCACCTAGCGCGCAGTCGCGGCGTGGAGCAGGCGAGGGATGCTATGTTCAAAGGTAGGACTGTATAAGATGGTCACACACTACTCAAGAACCGCGTGGATGGTGCCGTGATGGCTCTGCTCCTTCACCTGCAGGCCAGGAGTGCTATGTTCAAAGGTAGGACTGTATAAGTTGCTCATACACTGTTAGACTACTCCAAGAACCGCGTGGATGGTGCCGTGATGGCTCTGCTCCTCCACCTGGCGCTCAGTCGCGGCGTGGAGCAGGCGAGGGATGCTATGTTCAAAGGTAGGACTGTATAAGATGGTCACACACTACTCAAGAACCGCGTGGATGGTGCCGTGATGGCTCTGCTCCTTCACCTGCAGGCGAGGGATGCTATGTTCAAAGGTAGGACTGTATAAGTTGCTCATACACTGTTAGACTACTCCAAGAACCGCGTGGATGGTGCCGTGATGGCTCTGCTCCTCCACCTGGCGCTCAGTCGCGGCGTGGAGCAGGCGAGGGATGCTATGTTCAAAGGTAGGACTGTATAAGTTGCTCATACACTGTTAGACTACTCCAAGAACCGCGTGGATGGTGCCGTGATGGCGCTAACTGCTTCACCTGGCGGAGTGGAGCAGGCGAGGGATGCTATGTTCAAAGGTAGGACTGTATAAGATGGTCACACACTGTTAGACTACTCAAGAACCGCGTGGATGGTGCCGTGATGTGGAGCAGGCGAGGGATGCTATGTTCAAAGGTAGGACTGTATAAGATGGTCACACACTGTTAGACTACTCAAGAACCGCGTGGATGGTGCCGTGATGGCTCTGCTCCTCCACCTGGCGCGCAGTCGCGGCGTGGAGCAGGCGAGGGATGCTATGTTCAAAGGTAGGACTGTATAAGTTGCTCATACACTGTTAGACTACTCCAAGAACCGCGTGGATGGTGCCGTGATGGCTCTGCTCCTCCACCTGGCGCTCAGTCGCGGCGTGGAGCAGGCGAGGGATGCTATGTTCAAAGGTAGGACTGTATAAGATGGTCACACACTACTCAAGAACCGCGTGGATGGTGCCGTGATGGCTCTGCTCCTTCACCTGCAGGCGAGGGATGCTATGTTCAAAGGTAGGACTGTATAAGTTGCTCATACACTGTTAGACTACTCCAAGAACCGCGTGGATGGTGCCGTGATGGCTCTGCTCCTCCACCTGGCGCTCAGTCGCGGCGTGGAGCAGGCGAGGGATGCTATGTTCAAAGGTAGGACTGTATAAGATGCTCACACACTGTTAGACTACTCAAGAACCGCGTGGATGGTGCCGTGATGGCGCTACTGCTGCATCTAGTACGCAGTCGCGGCGTGGAGCAGGCGAGGGATGCTATGTTCAAAGGTAGGACTGTATAAGTTGCTCATACACTGTCAGACTACTCAAGAACCGCGTGGATGGTGCCGTGATGGCTCTGCTCCTCCACCTAGCGCGCAGTCGCGGCGTGGAGCAGGCGAGGGATGCTATGTTCAAAGGTAGGACTGTATAAGATGGTCACACACTACTCAAGAACCGCGTGGATGGTGCCGTGATGGCTCTGCTCCTTCACCTGCAGGCGAGGGATGCTATGTTCAAAGGTAGGACTGTATAAGTTGCTCATACACTGTTAGACTACTCCAAGAACCGCGTGGATGGTGCCGTGATGGCTCTGCTCCTCCACCTGGCGCTCAGTCGCGGCGTGGAGCAGGCGAGGGATGCTATGTTCAAAGGTAGGACTGTATAAGATGGTCACACACTACTCAAGAACCGCGTGGATGGTGCCGTGATGGCTCTGCTCCTTCACCTGCAGGCGAGGGATGCTATGTTCAAAGGTAGGACTGTATAAGTTGCTCATACACTGTTAGACTACTCCAAGAACCGCGTGGATGGTGCCGTGATGGCTCTGCTCCTCCACCTGGCGCTCAGTCGCGGCGTGGAGCAGGCGAGGGATGCTATGTTCAAAGCAGGGATGTTGCGAATATCCGCATCCGCATCCGCATACGCGGAACATCCGCATCAATTTAGACATCCGCATCCGCATCCGCAAAAAACGATGCGGAGCTGATGCGAATGCGGATGTGAAGCAGGTCGGGACAAGAAGGAAAGGGGCGGGTCCGGCGATTGGCGCGTGTCGCGCGCTCGTGCTAATTGACCAATAAGTAATCAATCATTTTAATTTCGGTGTCTGTTATTCGCCGGGGAAGCCCCGCGCCTCACTTTTGTTTTTGTGTTGTGTAGTGACAAGATTTGACGTGCTCGTTTGTTTTCTTCTTAATATCAAGTTTTTTGCTTTAATTATTGTATTTTTGCGTTGTAATTGTTTACGTAGGTAACAATTACGTCAAGTGAAGTGAGTGTTGCTTTTGTGTCAACTGAATTATGCCTCCACCAACGCAAAATGAAATAATATATGGACCTATTTTCAACCTGTTGAAAATGACAGAGATAACTCTCAGTGTAAAATTACCGTACTTTTACGGTAATTGACGCTCTGCCTACCCCGCAAGGGATAAAGGCGTGATGTATGTATGTATGTATGTAAAATATGTAGTAAATTTTTTTCTCCCAAAAGTTAAGTTTTTGTACACATCCGCATCCGCATCCGCGGATGTGTGCCCCCAGAAATCCGCATCCGCATCCGCATCCGCGGATGTGAAAAAATCTGCATCCGCAACAACCCTGGTTCAAAGGTAGGACTGTATAAGATGCTCACACACTGTTAGACTACTCAAGAACCGCGTGGATGGTGCCGTGATGGCGCTACTGCTGCATCTAGTACGCAGTCGCGGCGTGGAGCAGGCGAGGGATGCTATGTTCAAAGGTAGGACTGTATAAGTTGCTCATACACTGTCAGACTACTCAAGAACCGCGTGGATGGTGCCGTGATGGCGCTACTGCTGCATCTAGTACGCAGTCGCGGCGTGGAGCAGGCGAGGGATGCTATGTTCAAAGGTAGGACTGTATAAGTTGCTCATACACTGTCAGACTACTCAAGAACCGCGTGGATGGTGCCGTGATGGCTCTGCTCCTCCACTTGGCGCGCAGTCGCGGCGTGGAGCAGGCGAGGGATGCTATGTTCAAAGGTAGGACTGTATAACATGGTCACACACTGTTAGACTACTCAAGAACCGCGTGGATGGTGCCGTGATGGCTCTGCTCCTCCACCTGGCGCGCAGTCGCGGCGTGGAGCAGGCGAGGGATGCTATGTTCAAAGGTAGGACTGTATAAGATGCTCACACACTGTTGGACTACTCAAGAACCGCGTGGATGGTGCCGTGATGGCTCTGCTCCTCCACCTGGCGCGCAGTCGTGGTGTTGAGATGCCAGAGATGCCATGTTCAAAGGTAGGTATTTAAAATATATTATTTTTACCTACAATGCAAAATAACCCCTTAACCCCTAGTTCGACAAATGCGGCAGATCGCAGCTGCCGTGCGATTGACGTGGTTATAGTCGTAGTATGAAAGTGTATGGCGCACAGTCGCACGCGTTTGTCGATTATCTATTGATAGCCTAATAAAGTTGCATCTTTAGTGCTATAGGTAGTTTGGTTTTTCTGTATCATAATAGGTTTACTCATAGTGCTTTTGAAATAAAACTTTGGAAAAGCTCAACCTAACCCTGAATGCTGCAGGTGAGAAGATAAACTTCACGGAAGACCGCGCAGTGTTGCACACAGCCTTACGCAACCGCGCGAATACGCCCGTCTTGGTCAACGGCGCAGATGTAATGCCGGATGTCAATGCGGTGCTGGCGCATATGAAAGAGTTCAGCAATCAAGTTATCTCTGGACAGTGGAAGGGGTGAGAACATTTTTTTTACTCGCGTCTTCTCTTGCAAATTACGCTGTTTTTTTTTGTTAGAAATCGTAATTCCAAAACATCCATTGCACTGCTCTGCTTTCTAATTTTTGCCCTCTATCCAAAGGTTGTCTGGAAGAGATCGCTTTTAGCAATTAGACCGCCTTTGCGCATTTTAACTGAAATTGTTCTTGTTACTTCTTTATTTATTTTTGTGTTTTTACTTACAATTACAAGAGTACCAAAGGCATGATTTGTTTGATGATTCAATGTTGAATAATTCCTGCAGGTACACTGGTAAAACCATCACAGACGTTGTCAACATCGGTATCGGAGGCTCCGACCTCGGCCCGCTCATGGTCACTGAAGCCCTGAAGCCCTACGCTAACCATCTCAAGGTATAGTATAGTATTATTTTCGCACGTTAAAGAGCAGGAGAGTACAATTCTAATTAAATTTTCTCATAAGTTGCGAACAGCTTAAAATAATATGGGACACAAGCCCAATTTTTTAAACAATATGTGTTTCTACATCTAGGGGCACGGCAGTGCCTCCGCCAAGTCGAGCGCAAAGCAAACACTGCCGTACCATCTATTACTGGAACCATTTCGATATTATTTAGGAACAGTCCAGCAAAAAAGAGTAGACAAAAAATGAGGGCGCCACTTTGTATGAAATTTCAAAATTAAATGGCAACATTGACTATGAATGGCAACAATTTAGTATGAATTTTTTTTAGTACTATTTTATATAATTTCTACCTACTAATTTTTGCTGGACTGTACTGTCTATCTGTCTTGGTACCTACACCACAGAATATATAATAGTACTAGGGTACAGAAAATTCACTCCCTAACAAAAGCCATGGTTAGGTATAAAAAGATACCTACTCTCGGCTTAGCCGACCGCCCGCGAACAAAATTGAAACTTATTACTGCGCGCGAACGGCTCAATCTCCACTGGACACCGCCGGACAATGACCCGGCCGCGCGCGCTCTCATGGGGTTGTCACAATAATCCAGTAGGTATTTAATTTATCTGTTCAGAACATAGGTATTCTAGGTAACTACAAAACAAGTATTGCAAGTGTTTTTAAATCGAATTTAAAATAAGCTAGCGTAACATTATACAATAGTAAGTACCTACCTACCTACCTACCTACTTATCTTATGAGATGATAGAAAGTGAAGCTTACACAAACTACACCTATTACCTACCTATACTCTGACCAATGTTAGAAATAGCAACAAGTATTTGAAAATTATCAAAATACAATTTTAGAAGGAACTTACCTATCCATCTCCTTCGGAATAACAAAAAAACTTATTTCCAGGTTCATTTTTATATTGTTCTTACATATATCTACACTGTAGTATTTGCGAGGTACATGGCTAGCCATTTTTTAGTTTTCCACTTTCGAAACACAAAAAAAAACTTCCGTAGAAATAATCCGAATGGTTCTCTATCCATTTGCATAAAAATAATTGGCATAATATATTTTGGCACACTGTAATTTAAACTAATGATACTTACGCATAATTCATGTACGCATAACAGTTTAGGCATAATTTCTTTACGCACAAAAAATATTGCCATAATAGTACATAGGCCTAAAATACAAAACCATAAATTGTCATATGCATAATCAAAATAGGCATAAAAATCTGATGCATTAGAAGAACCCCTAAATTGTATAAAAATAACCTAACCTAACCTAAACTGACCTAATTTAACCTAATATATCTTAAAAAAAAACTAAACTGACTTACATTTCCTGCCATTTGAACTTAATAAAAAATATATTTTATTAGTCCAAAGAAATTATTACAAAAGCAATTATGCCAAAATATTGTTAGTATAAAATACAATAGTCTAAAATATGATTATGCCAAGATAAATATTATGGCAAGAAACTATTATGTCAAAGCAGTGATAGGCGAAAAAAAATTATGCGAAACATGTTATGCTAAAACATATTAGTGGAAAAAAAATTATGCCTACGAAAGGAATACCAATCCGAATACGTACATACGTGCGCGGAATCTCGCGCGCGGCAACCGACCGAGATTAGCCCCTTCAGGGAGCGGCCGGCCGGGTAATACCTAAACCGCGGAGTGAAACCCCCCTGCCTACACTTTTAATTGTAGTTGTAACTGATAGTTGCGAATTTATTTAAAGCAACATTGACTATGAATGGCAACAATTTAGTATGAATTTTTTTTAGTACTATTTTATATAATTTCTACCTACTAATTTTTGCTGGACTGTACTGTCTATCTGTCTTGGTACCTACACTTTTAATTGTAGTTGTAACTGATAGTTGCGAATTTATTTAAAACTGGAACGCATTTTTCTACTGGTACATGTTTCTGTAACAAATTATATTACAAATCTTTTAACTTCTTATGTATTTTACTGACAGGTGCACTTCGTGTCCAACATCGACGGCACACACTTGGCCGAAGTCCTGAAGAAACTCAACGCAGAAACAGCTCTCTTCATAGTGGCGTCCAAGACCTTCACCACGCAGGAAACCATCACCAATGCAACGTCGGCTAAAAGCTGGTTCCTAGAGAAAGCCCAGGATGTGAGTAGCATCTTCATCTACTTAAAAAACTGCACATAGAATAAATAAAACTGCAGACAACAGCTTTTGATATTATAACATATCTACATTTTTTTAAAGATATGGGCAAGAAATCATTATAAGATTAGGCTATGAATCTAGGAATAGGAATGTATTTATCTGGCCGTTGCTTTCTACCATTTTCGTTCCTTTTATTAAATCTTTGTTAAATCAATGAGTATGTATTTCTTAAATTAAAATATTTGTTTTTATGGGATATTTCATGCTTTCTTCATGTTAACAAATTATTGTTTATTTCACCAGCCATCAGCAGTAGCGAAACACTTCGTAGCGCTATCAACCAACAAGGAGAAGGTGACCGCATTTGGCATCAACCCCGATAACATGTTCGGGTTCTGGGACTGGGTCGGCGGCAGGTAATATTATATTTACAATTAATATAACAAATTAAGATTATTAAGTATATTATACGGTTACATTTAATTAAGTACAAATCTCTTGAGGGTGTGGTCTACTCACAAAACTGAACAACTTTTGTTAGAAACTTTCTTCGAAATATGAAAAAGGAATTTGGACCTCCCATACAAAAATGTTGGAAAAGTGTGTCGCTTAGTATGGGAGGTCCAAATATATTTATCATATTTCAAAGAAAAGTTTCTAACAAAAATTGTTTAGTTTTGTGAGTAGACCACACCCTCAAGAGATTTGTACTTAATTAAATGTAACCCTATACCTTATATTATGTAATAATGATAATAATATAATTCATGTCTTAGTCCTAATCCTTCTCAAACTAGCCTAGTTTTCATTCAACTGCGCCCCTAAACTGCTTCCTCATCGAGCCTCCGCTATCTGTCTCTTACTCTGTTTTCCTAAACTCATCTCTGCCTTTCTTCCAATCCCTTCCCGAAAGGAACATAGGTTGAAATATGAAAAAACTTGGTCTTCCTATACAAAATGTATCTACTAGCCGACCCAGTCAATTTGTAGGGGAGGTCCAAAATATTTTTCATTTCGACCTATGTTCCTTTTGAAAATTGTTCAGTTTCATGGGCTGATTCACCCTAAAAATATTTGCAGTTGATTTTTACATCCTGTATGATAAGATCTCAACCGCTTTACCTTATTTAAAAAAAACCTACCTAATTTCAATTTGGCAGGTACTCCCTGTGGTCGGCTATCGGTCTGTCGATCGCGCTGCACGTGGGCTTCGACAACTTCGAGAAGCTTCTGGAAGGTGCCTTCTTCATGGACCAGCACTTCACAACCGCGCCGCTAGAGGAAAACGTGAGTAGAACTCAATGTGGCGCAGTGATCGACGCAGAAGTATCCGGGTTCAATTCCCGGAATTTGTTCCCAGTCTGGTTAGGACATTGCAGGTTGCGGGCTGATTGTCCGCAAGGAAGATGGTTCCGTGCTTCGGATGCGCACGTTAAGCCGTCGGTCCCGGTTGCTGTCTATGATGGCGGTCGTTACACAACCATGTCAGAGGCCTGCTACTTGCAGTAGGCGGTTGAAAAACTCTGACACCAGGGTTCATCAGGTACTCCCTGTGGTCGGCTATCGGTCTGTCGATCGCGCTGCACGTGGGCTTCGACAACTTCGAGAAGCTTCTGGAAGGGGCCTTCTTTATGGACCAGCACTTCACAACCGCGCCGCTAGAGGAAAACGTAAGTAGAACTCAATGTGGAGTATCCGGGTTCAATTCCCGGTGGGGTCACTCGCAAAGTTGATATTTATCACTTTGTGAATTTGTTCCCAGTCTGGTTAGGACATTGCAGGCTGAACCACCTGATTGTCCGAAAAACAAGATGGTTCCGTGCGTCGGAGGGCACGTTAAGCAGTCGGTCCCGATTGCTGTCTATGATTACTTAGACGGCGATTGTTATCCAACCATGTTAATGTTAATGAGACTTGCTACTTGAAGAAGGCGGTTGAAAAACTCTGACACCAGGGTTCATCGGGTCGTTGGACGACACGGTGTCCCACTCGACAACAAGAAGAAGACTAGACTTGAATCATCTTCTTTGACGAAACTTTTGTCAGAGTAATCAATTAATCATTATCAAACCGCCTACAACTATTTTACTACTGCATACTTTTATCTCCGATCAATATAGATCTATCTATCATTCGTTAGGTCGTCACTTCACACAATCAAAAACGTTTTGCAAACATATTTGAATCACTGCCAAATTTGAGGTATTACAACTGTTACAGATGAATGAATTGTTAATTAAGATCAATGTATGCTAATTAGAGTGAGTTATTGTCAATTAACTAAAAGAAAACTCGATTATTAACTGCAATTAAATTGTAATTTAATTCACACCCATAAAATCAAAGCCTTCCTTCTTCCCAAAGAAATTTGCACAGGGGCCGAGATCTGCTAAATGAAAATCCTTTCAGTTGAGTCAAGCGTCAAGCTCAGTCTTTAAGGACACCTTTACAATGGCAAAAATGATAGTTAAATGTCGCTGGCATTGTAAAAAATTCTAAAAAATAGCAGACTTAGGGCTATGATTGTTTAACAACGTGTTGCAAAACAAGCAATAAAGGTCTTATACAGATTGAGTTCAGTTTGTATGGGAGATCCATTTTTTTTCCTTTTCCGACCCATGTTCCATGGGGAAAGTTGTTCAGTTTTATGACTACCTTAACCTCTTAGGATATGTATAGTCCAGATGGACTATGAATGCGAATCTGCGAGGCATCGGTCTCACGAGTGTCTTGCGACAACTTTTGTGAGTTTCGTCCTCTACGATAAGCCACTTGTACACATTACAGTGTAATCCTTTTTCACTTAGTCAGCATTTAAGCTGAAGCCGAAACACCGATGGCGAAAGGTCCAGGCAGGACCTTAACCTCTTTTCAGCTTTATTGGTTGTTTTGTAACACCCAGTATAAAACGAGGGAGTGAAATAAATTAACGAAACTAACTCGCTGACTCAGCGACCTAAAGAGGATCTTGGCCTCCGAAATGAGCTCTACTCCACTGGTGTTTTTGTTAACCTATACAAAACACCCATAAAATCAAAGCCTTCTGTAGTACTCGCCAGTACTACAGTAGAAGACGGCTCGTTGCTTCACCAGTAGCAGGGGTGGGTAGATCGACCGTTCTCGCCTGTGGCTCTCACGTCACAGCCCCCCGACTACCCGTGAACCCGAGACGTACTTGATTTTATGTTTGTTTACATACACAAACACTACACCTTCCTCCTTCCCAAAGAAACTTCTAAGCCATGTGAAATAAACCCCAGTAACTAATGTGTTTTTCCAGGCGCCTGTGATCCTGGCGCTGCTGGGCGTGTGGTACCACAACCTGCACGGCTGCGAAACGCACGCGTTGCTGCCCTACGACCAGTATCTGCATAGGTATTTTACTCATTATTTTTCCTTGCCGCACACGGACAAGCACATTATTTAAAAAAAATACGCTGTTTTCCAATACGAATATGCAATTTTCTAACTCGAATCACATTTCTACAATATGAATACACATTTCTCCAATATAAATACACATTTCTTCGACTTACATTTTACAACGTGAATAGGTACATATTTGTTCAACGCGCATACGCATTTCTCTCACACGAAACCGAATTCACTTTTCTTTAACATTAATAAATATTTCTGCAACATGAATACACATTTCCCTAACCCGAATCACATTTCTCTAATTCGAATACACATTTCTCCAACATGAATACACATTTCTCCAATACGAATATACATTTTTTTACGACTGATACACATTATTCAATTTATGATTTACATTTTGTCGTAGAAATAATATAACTTGTAACAATAATTACACTGTTTATTCTACAGATTCGCGGCGTACTTCCAGCAAGGCGATATGGAGAGCAACGGCAAGAGCGTGACCCGCAGCGGAGCCCCGGCCTCCTCCACCGGCCCCATCGTGTGGGGCGAGCCCGGCACCAACGGACAACACGCCTTCTACCAGCTCATCCACCAGGGCACCAGGTAACAAGCAGGGTCTACCACCAGGGAACTAGGTAATTCCACCAGGCCAGGGCACCATGTTCCCATTGAGGGTTCGAAAAATTTGGCGATAAAATCCAACACTAGAACACCGCTTCACTGACTATGACATTAATTTGTTTTTTGTCCATTTTAGTTCCTGATAGTTGAAGTTATAATAATTACAGTGTCGCACATTGTATTGTTGCGCAATATGGTGTCGAGCAATATCATGCTGAACATTATCAATGTCGTGCATTGTTAATTTCTAAAAATTCCATTATCGTTTATGTACAGTACGGGCGTTCGAATAGGCCATATATGACAGCTCTACCAAGAATATGGACCTTATGCCATAGCATTAATATTATTTTGACAGCTGTCAAATATATCCTATGCGAACGACTGTACCGTAGTGTTAACCCCTTGTAAACCAGCTATTGTATAGGTTTTGAATTTTAAGTTGAGGGTAGTAGGGTTCAAAATCACTGGTATACTTATATGCTGTACCACGGTTGATAGTGTCGGGCAATATCATGTCGAGTACAATCAACGCTCTGCATTGCGATTCTATCTAAAAAATCTTTTGTTTTGCATTCCAGACTGATCCCGTGCGACTTCATAGCAGCTGCGCAGACCCACAACCCGATCGCGGGCGGAGTACATCACAAGATCCTGTTGGCAAACTTCCTCGCGCAGACTGAAGCGCTGATGAAGGGAAAGACGGCTGAAGAGGTAATATAAGAGATCATCCTGGTTCTCAAGTGTCATGTGATACCATGTGACTTCATACAACCCGATCGCGGGCGGAGTACATCACAAGATCCTGTTGGCAAACTTCCTCGCGCAGACTGAAGCGCTGATGAAGGGAAAGACGGCTGAAGAGGTAATATAAGAGATCGTCCTGGTTCTCAAGTGTCATATGATACCATGTGACTTCATACAACCCGATCGCGGGCGGAGTACATCACAAGATATTATTGGCTGATGAAGGGAAAGACGGCTGAAGAGGTAATATAAGAGATCATCCTGGTTCAAGTGTCATATGATACCATGTGACTTCATACAACCCGATCGCGGGCGGAGTACATCACAAGATATTATTTGCTGATGAAGGGAAAGACGGCTGAAGAGGTAATATAAGAGATCATCCTGGTTCAAGTGTCATATGATACCATGTGACTTCATACAACCCGATCGCGGGCGGAGTACATCACAAGATATTATTTGCTGATGAAGGGAAAGACGGCTGAAGAGGTAATATAAGAGATCATCCTGGTTCAAGTGTCATATGATACCATGTGACTTCATACAACCCGATCGCTGATGAAGGGAAAGACGGCTGAAGAGGTAATATAAGAGATCATCCTGGTTCTCAAGTGTCATATGATACCATGTGACTTCATACAACCCGATCGCTGATGAAGGGAAAGACGGCTGAAGAGGTAATATAAGAGATCATCCTGGTTCTCAAGTGTCATATGATACCATGTGACTTCATACAACCCGATCGCTGATGAAGGGAAAGACGGCTGAAGAGGTAATATAAGAGATCATCCTGGTTCTCAAGTGTCATATGATACCATGTGACTTCATACAACCCGATCGCTGATGAAGGGAAAGACGGCTGAAGAGGTAATATAAGAGATCATCCTGGTTCTCAAGTGTCATATGATACCATGTGACTTCACACAACCCGATCGCGGGCGGAGTACATCACAAGATCCTGTTGGCAAACTTCCTCGCGCAGACTGAAGCGCTGATGAAGGGAAAGACGGCTGAAGAGGTAATATAAGAGATCATCCTGGTTCTCAAGTGTTATATGATACCATGTGACTTCATACAACCCGATCGCGGGCGGAGTACATCACAAGATATTACTAGTTAATTTCCTGGCGCAAACTGAAGCGCTGATGAAGGGAAAGACGGCTGAAGAGGTGAGGAAAAAAAAATTGGTTTGGGAATAGAATTTTAAGGTGCTGCCTTGAAGCGCTTTGGAATTAACCTCCAGCAGGTCCTGCATAGTGCAAGAGCTAGGGCAGTTGGGGCAGGACAGAAGGTGGACCATGGTTTGTTCTACACCGCAAACACACAGGCCACTGCCGAAGAAACCCTGAAAGCTGATCTGCAATTTTGATCAGCCTGTATGGGAAGAAATAGTAGTTTATGCAACTGCCTAATAATGAGAGGCTTTAGGATGAGAGTGTCTGTTTATCACACGAGGCGCAGCCGAGTGTGATAATAGTTTGACACGAGCATTCTAAAGCCTAATTATTTGCAGTTGCATACACTATTTTATCTACACTCTACAAGAAAAACTATGAAAAATAATTCAAACCTCCGCACTACACTATGGCGATTGCAAGCCTATCTACTGAACCACCAACTGAACGACTTTTGTACATAAGTAACTTTTTAACTAAACGTTAAAATGGAGGCTCATAAAAACTGAACAACTTTTAAAATTAAATAGCATTTATCGGTAAATTTTAATTCGAAAAATGATTTGAAGCAAAGATTTAATAATAAATAAGTCCTCATAATTTCAAGTGTCGTCCCATCCTTTGATTGTGTCGTGACATTTGTTTTTTTATTATCTTACTTAAATGTCGATATCATAAAGTCAGAAAAAGTACTTTATGACATCGACATTTACTTTATGATATCGACATTTTTTTTAAAGGCTGAATGGCTGTAAAGCAGTTGCTTATACATTTGCTTTCGAATTTGTAATAGGAACATTATGTATGAAGTGTAGATAAAAATTATTTCGGCCTATGTTTCTTGAGGATAGTTAATCCTTAACACGGGCCTGTTCTAAGTATTCGGCCTTTAAATGATTGCCTCGCTGCTCTCGGTAGACCGAGCACTATCCAAAGGCACCGTCATAAAAAATAAAGCCAAAAATGTTATAATCCGCTTATTTGCAATATGTACTTCAATATGTACTTGTATGTTACGTTACAATATGAATTTTGACAGCTAGAGGTGCATTTTTAAAATAGTTGGGTAACTGTCAGATGTATGATGATAAGCCGATTCCGTCCGTCGTTCCGATATGTTTGATTGCTTCATTTTACAAGTACGCCGACTCAATCTACCAAGCGCAGCGAGGCAATCATTTATCTAAGGTATTCGATATCGGTCAATAGTAAAGCTTCATCCAATATTCTGTTTGTTTGTCTGCAGGCAAAGGCTGAACTGGAGAAGTCAGGCATGGCTCCCGAGGCGGTCGCTAAGATCCTCCCACACAAAGTGTTCAAAGGCAACCGACCCACCAACTCCATCGTCGTTAAAAAGATTACGCCTTTCACGTTGGGTGCGCTTATTGGTAAGTTCTTTTTGTATTATTTTTTTCCTAAGTGGGTACAGTCTTACCGTTACTGATAGACTTACAGTTAGTCAACGGGACATATTTACTGTCAAAAATAAAATACTACTAGAGCCATCTAACCACAAAATTAGGAAGCTAAGAACTAATAAGAAGCCATCGCGCTAGTGTAGTAGAAAAATAACCATAGAATCTAGAAATTTAAAATGGATGCAGCCGGCCAATCACGCCGGCCATAGAATTTTGTCTTTGAATTTTGGACTTGACAGATATGCGTGACGTTTTTGGTTGTTACCGCGCTTTTCGGTTATCGCGAATAAAGTAGGTATTTTATGAGAAAAGCTTGAGATAATTTTGTTTGTTATAAATTGTTGATACCTACTTGGTATACATTTGTTTAATACTGGTATTGCATTTTAAATAATTCATTGCTCATTTAGAAAGTATTTTATTTTTTACTTTGTTTTACAAGACATAGGATTTTCTCAACATATACGAAAATATAGTCTTCTGTACTGGCGTTGCTTCAAATCGCTGGTTCAAATCCAGCCTGCGTTGTAAATTTTGCAAGTATTCCTAAATTGTATACCTAGCACGAGATGTGTTTTAAAATTTGGTATTCAATATAGTGTGAAATTTTACTAGTGACCGATAGCAAAAACCCAGAACCGGCTAGTGATAAGGAACAACTTTCCCCAAGGAACATAGGTCGAAAAACGAAAAACTTTTTTGACCTCCCATACAAACTTGCCGATAAGCTGATTTCAGTTACTATGGAGGTTCAAAAATTTTTCGTATTTCGACCTATGTTCCTTAAAAATTGTTCCTTATCACTAGCCGGTTCTGAGTTTTCGCTATCGGTCACTAGTAAAATTTCACCTATATAGTTTTCTGTTTTACTTACAGCGATGTACGAGCACAAGATCTTCACCCAGGGCATAATCTGGGACATCAACTCATTCGACCAGTGGGGCGTGGAGCTCGGCAAGCAGCTCGCCAAGCTCATCGAGCCGGAGCTGCAGGACGGCAAGCCGGTATCCAGTCATGACGGGTCAACTAATGGGCTTATCAACTTCTTGAAGGAGAACTTCTAAATAAAATCTTCAAAACGATGTAAAACGTAATTTAAAAGGACTACGTTCAAACAGCAAACTATAGACACAAATACAGCATACCACACGAACTATAGACAAAAATACAGCGTATGTCACAAATCATGGACAAAAAGACAGCTTTTCACACCAACCATAGATAAAAATATCACGTTTCAAACAAATCATAGACAAAAATACAGCGTTACATACAAATCACAGACAAAAATACTGCTTTCACACAAACTATAGACAAAAATACAGCGTTTCACACTAACCATAGACAAAACAACCGATTCACACAAACCATAGACAAAAATCACCAATTCAGATTAATCATAGACAAAAAGACCATGGTTTAGACAAGATGTTATGTTCGACCAGTGGGGCGTGGAGCTCGGCAAGCAGCGGAGCTGCAGGACGGCAAGCCAGTATCCAGCCATGACGGGTCGACTAATGGGCTTATCAACTTCTTGAAGGAGAACTTCTAAATAAAATCTTCAAAACGATGTAAAACGTAATTTAAAAGGACTACGTTCAGACAGCAAACTATAGACAAAAATACAGCATACCACACGAACCGTAGACAAAAATACAGCGTTTTATCAAACAATAGACAAAAATATCACGATTGAAACAAAACATAGACAAAAATACTGATTTTACATAAACCATGTTTAACCATACAGCGTATGTAACAAATCATAGACAAAAATTACAGCGATTCACACAGACCATAGACAAAAATATCACATTTCAAACAAATCATAGACAAAAATACTGCTTTGACACAAACTATAGACAAAAATACATCGTTTCACACAAATCATAGGCAAAAATGCAGCAATTCGGACAAACCATAGACAAAAATTTAGCAATCCACACAAACAAAAATACCGTGATTTCTACAAGATCTCGTGTTTGTACAAATATCAACTCGTTCGACCAGTGGGGCGTGGAGCTCGGCAAGCAGCTCGCCAAGCTCATCGAGCCGGAGCTGCAGGATGGCAAGCCGGTCGCCAGCCATGACGGGTCAACTAATGGACTTATCAACTTCTTGAAGGAAAACTTCTAAATAAAGAGTTTACGTCTTAATATAAAGTAAGAAATAGAAGATTTTTGTATTATACCCTATTCAAGATCATAATATTTGTATAACAAATTATATTTACTCGTATTGGCAAATTATAAGATAACCTTACCTTAGGTATTTGGGTGAAACACAAAAATTTATAAAACTTTTGGTAAAATATGTATTGTTAAAGAAAAATAAAAAATTATCTACTATGAATACTCGTTGTCAAAATCACAGTAATTAAAACTTTTTTGAAAATTAACTAACTATTTAACTGGGTTTTTCCTGAAAATCTAATTATAAATATTTCAAAATATAAAATAAAGAATAATCGTTTTTTAGATATTTATTGTAGAAGTTTACAAATCAAATCAGAATATTTGTATGTTGTTTAGGACGTTATTTATAAGAGAAAGTGTATGTTTGATTCACTGCCAGTGTTTGGACAAAAATACATGAGAATTATTTATTCCTGTACTTAAGTTTATGTGTAACAAACTCACAAATATGATAGAGATCTTATATTCGCTCGCTATTGCTTATAATCGTATGTTGTTCGTATTATAGATGCATTTTATGTTATATTTTAGACAATAAAACAAATTAATGTTTAAAAGTGATTTTATTATTATGAAAATTCCAATTATTAATCAGATTTAGACTTATAAATGCACATTGGTACGGTTTTAACATAATACTTAACACCAGACCTGCTGCGTATTTTATAATATTTACATCCCTAATTGCTTACTTAAAGTACGGCTGTTGTAATAGGCCATATTATTTGATAGATGTCAAACCCATACTTGAAAATAACATCTTCAACAAAGGAAAATAGATCTTATGTCATACAACATAGCATTAACATAATTTTGACAGCTGCCAAATATGGCCTGTTTAGGCCGTACTATAGTGAATGAAAAATACTTATTGAATAAAACATATACTGTGTGGTTCTAGACAAAGTGTATGGGTGTGTATTAGATGTCTAACTGAACAACTTTCCATGTAACTTTAAAATCATGTTCAAGTTTTAAAACTAATTTTGTATGAACATATTTTTGTTTCTTCGGGTTTTTATAGTAATTTTTACTAAGAAAAAAAAATTCACTTTGTTTACTAAACTAAAATACACCCAGACAGAACTAAACTAGAAACACAGACTGCAATCAAATTCGTCATAGGTAATTAGTGTTTCTCCAATTTATCTTGAGTAGGTCCTTAAATCAATCGTTAAACTAAACTTATTCTAATCACTGATTTCACACAATTTTAAAGTCTTGTTTTACGGAGTCGTGTTTTACGGAGAAACTAATCCGTAACATGGCGTTGCATAGATTCTGCTTGATTAACAGTCAAGTTTTGAGCTTTTTGAAATTCGTCTATGAAGGTGTACAGCCACAAATTAAAGAAATCCATTTAATTAAGTACAAATCTCATAAAGTTGTGGTCTACTCACAAAACTGAACAACTTTTTTTAGAAACCTTTCTTTGAAATAATTATGGAAGAAAGATTTGGACCTTCCATACAAAAATGTTGAAAAAGTGTGTCACTTAGTATGGGAGATCTAATTTTTTTTTCATATTTCGAGTTAATGTTTCTAACAATGGTTGTCTAGTTTTGTAGTGAGAACACACCCTTAACAAAGTTCTTAAATGTAATCTTATTTACTAGTCTATCGCAGCGTAAAACACCATTTTACAGATAAGTTTATCCAAAACACACTCATTTCAATCATTTGTCCACAATCAAATTCACAATATTGATAGATTCACACACATTATTTAGGTTTCCGCCCCCTTGCGGCGCCGGTCTTGGCTTTCTTGTTCGCTTTGTTCTTGTCGTCTTCTGCTTTGCGCTTCGGGTTGGGAGTCGTCTTCACCTGGAATCATCAGATCGTAATATAGAAAACATGAAAAATATGAAGATCTTTCAAAACGAAAGCAGTAACTTTTGGATAGTATAATATGGAGGGCATTTTAGTACATGTTGAGGACATTTTAGTTCATGTTGAGGGTGTTTTAGTACATGTTGAGGACGATCTAGTACATGTTGAGGACATTTTAGTTCATGTTGAGGGTGTTTTAGTACATGTTGAGGGCATTATGGTACGTTGAAGATATTTTAGTAGATGTTGAGGACGTTCCAGTCCGCATCGCAGGTATTTTAGTACAATTTGAGGGCATTTAAGTACATGTTGAGGACGTTTTAGCACATATTTGTGTTCAGTCTGGGTTTTCTATGTAAAATATGTATTTATTTACAAAAAAGTATATAAGTATTATATCAGTTGTCTAGTTCCCATAGTACAAGCTTTGCTTAGTTTGGGGCTAGATGGCGCTGTGTGTCTCGTCCAGGGATATTTATTTTATTTATTTATTTTAGTACCTACATGTTGACAAACTCATTTTGATGATTATCAGTGCATAAAACTTACAAGTTGCGATCTTTTTAGTGCATAATGAGAGTATGTAGCACATTAGGGACATTTAGTGCATATTGGGGGCATATGAGTACAGGGGATCTACATATGTATCTATGAGGGCAGCTCGAGAACTTTAAGTACAAGTTAGGAGTACAGAATGAGGCTTTCGGTTGAGTGGCCATATTGTATGTAGGGAAATGTCTTAGTTGCAATAACTCAAAGGCAGTTGTCAGGAAGAAATTTTTCAAACAAGAAATAACTTTATTAAATATAGTCTTAAGGAATTTACCGTGAAGAATCCATCCAGTCTTCCTTGTGTAGTGGTAGACCGAGCTTTCATAAGTTTCTTGGCTCCATTCCTGACTCTTTCTTCGTTGAACTGTCGGTCCCCACAGAGGAACTTGACTAATCCTTCCTCATCAGGGTCTGACCATTTTAGCTCGATCTTGCTTGCGTCGTCCACCTTCAAGAAAAAAGTAATAAATTTTACGGCTGTTTACGCTGTGCCTACCACGCAAGGGAATAAGGCGTGATGTGTGAGTGTGTATGTAAAAAAACTGTTCAAATACTCTAATTTACCTCTGGTTCCAAAAAGAGTCTCCTGGCTTGTTCAAAATCCCAGTTTTCAGGCGGAGGGTACTTGTTTGTGTCAATATTCTTCAATATCTCTTCTATAGACCGATGTTGCCTGACGAGGTCGATGGCTCGCTTCGGTCCAATGCCTCGGATGGAGCCGGTGTAGTCGCAGCCGAGGAGTATGCAGAGGTCTATGAACTGAAAATATGGAAATGCGTAGGCTTTATACTTATCATTTTTCTAATGATATTTTTCTCTGCCGTTTGGTGCTGGTTTAGACTAGTATCACCCCATATCTTTCTTGTGGTTGTCATAAGAAGAGAATAAGGGATTTGAGAGTTGACGTACATTGCAATTTTAGGCGACAGGCTGACAACCTGTCACTATGGTGAAACACAGACTTCTAATGATTATCAAACTTTTGTCAAACATGGTGTGAATGGCTGTTTTCTACAACTATTTACGTTCCGCCTTCTCCGTAAGGGATATAGGCGTGATATATGAATGTTGTCATTGAAATTCACAATTACCGGTCCGCGTGTTAAGTTCACATTACTCAAAGCTGTGCAGATAAAGTGAGTGAACTTCGCACGAGACCTCACATTTCGAGCAATATTACTCGTATTACAAAAGAAAGGAAATATGAATGACGGCGGATCCATAGGTGGGAGGGAGAAAGCATGGACGCCTGGTGTATGTAAGAGCCTTAGTGCGAGTGAGAAAGCATGACCTCCGCCCGCTATTTATATTGTCTTTCTTTTGTGAAACGGGTAGTAAGCGTCACGTAGCACAAACCTTAAATAAAAATGACTAAAATAATAATAATATATTATATCAAAAACTAGCTGCCCGTCAGCGGTTTCACCAGCTGCAACCCATCTTTTACCCCTTTAGACGTCGAAAACTGAAAACCCCGGAAACACGTATTTCATTTCTTAGCTTTTTCATCTAATCGCAAATTTTGAAACAGATCGCTTTTTAAAAATGTTGATTTTCCATACAACTTTTAACTCCTTTAGGGGATAAAAATCGAAAACCCTTGAAACACGTATTTCTTTTTTTTAGCTGTTTGATCTTATCGCAAATTTTGAAACAAATCGCTTTTAAAAATAATGAATTTCCATACAAACTTTTAAATTCTTTTTTACCCCTTTATGGGTTGAAAATCGAAAATCCCTGAAATACGTATTTCTGTTTTTTAGCTTTTTGATCTAACGCAAATTTTGAAACAGATCGCATTCTAAAATAAAGATTTTCCATACAAACTTTTAATCCCCTTTTTACCCCTTTAGTGGTTAAAAATCAAAAATCCCTGAAACACGTATTTAATTATTTTAGCTTTTTGATCTAATCACAAATTTTGAAAAAGATCATATTTTAAAATTTTGATTTTCCATACAAACTTTTAACTCCTTTTTACCCCTTTCGGGGTTAAAATTATTTATATTTAAAAACCTGCCCCTTAACTTACTCTTTATACTAAAAAAACGCATCAAAATCCGTTGAGGGGTTTTAAAGATATAAGGAAACATACATACAGACACGGGAAGGGACTTTACTTTATACTATGTATTGATATGCAACAATCTAAAAATAAAACACCAGTAACCCACCTCATTTTGTGTCAATCCCAGCCCATCCAGTACTCTGTCTAAATGTATCTCCTGTACCGGCACCTTGAAGCAAAAACAGTTCACTTAATATCAAGTAACAATAATAATTTTGTATAAAAATGGCATAAAATCAGGTTTTTTGTATGAGAAAGACAATCCTTAATTTTGAATTTATTGTAATTGTTAGTTCATTTGTTAAAGCGGCAACAAAAATACGACATCTGTAGAAAAGTTGAATTTATTAGCGTTGACCAGGACTTGAATCTGGGACCATGAGATACCGTCCCACAGCTCTGCCAACTGAGCGACCGGCGCCTGGCTGACCGTAAGGAATCTTTCAACCTCTTGATGCTGGTCTCGAAGCAATCTAGTGACATCTAGTACAAATATATTTGAACTTATAAAAAAATCATGTTCATGGATTTTTCAATGTATTTTATTTTCATTTATGAGAGTAGGTAGGGTCCTATTTCACCCTTTGGGTACGGTACCCTATAAATCTAAAAATTGATGCGGTTAATCGTAATATCTCACCTTGCGCGCCTCACTAAAGGTGAGATGCCTAAGCAGTACTGTGGAACCAAATGTGAGCGCGTCCATATCCTCCGTCGCCACCGCAAACACTTTGTTGGCTTTCACCTAGAAAAAGAATAGTTATTTGAACAACAAGAGAGCAAAGTTGATTTTTGCTGCGAGTGCTAATTATGAAATCCGAGGTAGCAAAGGATACTACTATTGAATCACTCGCTATGCTTGTGATTCAATTTGAGTATCCTGAATTCCTGAGCTCAATAAGGGATTCAAAATCACGAGTTGTAAATGTGTTTGCTTTCGTGTGGCACACACAACTTTTCACTTCTACCAGTGAGAAAATTATGTGGTTTTAACTTGATAAAACAGAAAAACAACTACATAGTACAATTTTAAGTACGTTTATTAATTTATTTTCGTTCTGGAATCGCCGCCATTATTATGTTTTTGAAAACTTTAGAACATCTTAGTTCGAAATTCAAATCACTTTTCTCCACTACTTTTCTCAACAAGTTGAGAAATGTGATTTGAATTTTGAATAAAGACCACCTTTGCCCACTAAATTTACGCAGCAATATAGTCCTTTTCAAGCTGGTGAGGTGAAAATAGATTTTTCTGTTTTTTTTTTTTTCTTATTAAGTGGCCAACATGCGATCGGTCTTAAGACCATAAGCAGTTCCTTTGATCGTTTAATGGCAGGTAGGCGCGCCTTCCCACTGTTAGGCTGCCCTTATTTTGATGCTTCTCGTTTGTTCAGTCAGTCGAGGCTTTGGCATTGTCCCAGGTATGCAACCGTTTTAGGCGTCTTTTTTCCAGAGGGGCATTGAGGCACTGAGCTAGTCTGTTTTGGTGGTGTGCGATTTTGTCTTGATAGCTTTTAGAGGCATTGGCTATTTCTTCCTTAATGGTTGCGATTTTTAAGTATTTATGGATTTCATCCATTTTGGTAAACCACGGAGCATCAACAATTGCTTTGAGGACCCGCTTTGGAACCTCTGAAGTATTTCTGTGTTTGATGTTTTGGCTGTGCCCCATAGTTGGATGCCATAGGTCCATACAGGTTTCAGGATGGTCTTGTATATTAGCATCTTGTTTTCTACGGATAATCTGGATTTTCGTCCTATTAGCCACTCCAGAGATCTAAACTTGTGGTTAAGTTCGTCACGTTTCTTTTGGATGTGAGTTTTCCATGTTTGTTTGCGATCCAGATGAAAGCCAAGGTATTTAACAGAAGTGTTATGAGGTAGAATATCTTGACCTAGTTTTACAGCCGGGCAGTCCTTTGTTCTAAGAGTGAATGTTATGTGGTTCGACTTTGGGGCACTTGCTTTGATTCTCCAGGATTTCATCCATTCATATACTTTGTCTAGGTGTGTTTGTAGGGTGATTGAGGCTACATCCGGATCCACATCAGAAGTTAGGACTGCAGTATCATCTGCAAAAGTAGCTGTCATAACAGTGTCCGACTCGGGTACATCCGCTGTGAATATGAGGTAGAGTGCTGGTCCCAATACTGAGCCCTGTGGGACTCCTGCTTTTATTTCATAGAAGTTTGAAGTCTTGTCATTTACTTTGACGTAGAAGATGCGGTTTTCAATGTAGGACTTTAACAAAAGATACATGTTGTGTGGCAGCAGCTTCTTTAACTTGTACAACAAGCCATCGTGCCATACTTTATCAAAAGCCTGCATTTTGATAAAGTATTGAAATAGCCTGATTTTTCTGTAAAGTATTGAAAAAGGAGGCTTACCAACTGGGCACACTGTGCCTCTGCTTCACACGGCGCCTCCACCACGGGAATTCCCATCAGTTTTAGCAGTGAGCGGGCTTCCTCGCCGTGCTGACGAGTCACCTTCACTAAGCGACGGTTGTACTTCTCTATTTCAGTCTGGTCACCTGGAATATTTATACAATACATGGTATATTATGTGGGGCTTGTAAGAGGCGAACGAGGGATAAACCCAACCCAAACAGCCAGCGCCAACCATATGGTGGTGGATGATCCACCACAAAAGCATTCCCAAGGAGGGTCGACCGGTCATAATATTCAGCCAAATCCTTTTGAAAATGATGACATGGTATATTGTGAAAGTTATTCTAATGTGAGATGATTATAAGCATGGCTCCTAATCATTTTATAACAATAACATAGAATGGTAGTCTGCCATTAAGTCATTATCAAAATACAGCAAATAGAACATCAATTTTTGCGCGGTTTGACAAGAATTCATTTTCTGAACTCTAACATTACCTACATAGAAATGAAGTTGCTTTTTGCATTACTGTCTGTCATGAAATTTGCAAACTCCTCCTAAACCATGCAATGGATTTTGATGCGGTTTTTTGGAATAGATAGTGATCCAAGAGGAAGGTTTGTAAGTATGCATGTATAATGCATGAGGGGAAATGCCTTTATTCTGCAGGAAAATGAATTGCAGCGGATGAAACCACTAACGGGCTGCTAGTTCTACATAAAGAATAATACAATACCAGCTTCAGTAGCCTTCTGCAGCTCCTTCTCGGCCTCCTCTCTCCTCTCCGCCCGCTTGTTGAGCTGATGCGCCTTCAGGTCGGGAGGCTTCCCGTCGAACACGTAGACAGGTTTGATCCCCGCCTCCACCAGCCGGATCGTGCGGTAGAACGTGCCCATCAGGTGCGACGTCGTCTCGCCGTCCACTGATGTCAGCTGGTGACCTGCGAGAGGTCAATTTTGAATGTAACTGGGCATGGAACATGACGAAAATGTTATAACATTTTATGTAAGAAAAAAAGTCTCTTACCATCGCTTCGAACAGCGATTAGGAACTGATACAGGCTCATGGACGCATCGATAGCGATTTTTCGACCTAAAACACAGAGAATACACAGTAAATACGATGTTTGTAACACAGTTTGAGGTTACCGAATGTAATGCAGATTTTACGAACCAAAGTAGTTTTTAATCTCCATTTCTTTAACGGCTTGTGGAGCCACATCGGCAATTAGCTTAGATAAACCTAAAATACCCATCCTGTTTGCTGTATTTTATCAAAATTTCACAAAAATAACAACGAGATTCCGGTTCATCGAAAAATGGCGCGAAATCAAACAATTATTTTTGACATTAGTAGTGATGTACCAAATTTTAAACAAAATCGATAACCGGAGACAGTGCGAAAACAAGTCGTTGTGCAGCTTTTGCCCATTGCATAAGTTAATAAAGCCAAATAATTAAAATCTGTTAACAATAACCTTTTTCTAAATAATCACAATTTAAATGAGCTTATTAATTTAAACTAAAGTAGAAATCTTCGCTGTAGTAGCAGTATTGAAACGTGATTCGTCCTTGTTTTTATTGACAACAGTCAGCTGTTTACGTCGTAGCTAACGCACGACTGCGACAGGGCGTTGTTTTACTTAATAAAACGAAATTTAAGTAATTCTAACACAATGGGCAACTATTTTACAATAAATATGGAAGAGAACTTCAAAAAGAATCAAGAATTCATACAGACAATTAATAAAATCAAGGTTAGTAACGAAAAACATTGAGATCAAAGATTACCTAGACCATAATTTGATTGAGTATCTTTTTTTTACCATCTATTATTTCAGATTGAACGACAAATCCAGTTGCAATATCAAATACAAGAACGACAAGCGGCATTGCAAATTGCCAAAAATAGAGATACGTGCTTATGGATTACAGCATTCACCATTACCGCCACCGTTGGACTTCTCACTGGGTAAATACTTAAGTAGATATACCTACTTACTTAAATGGTTTTATTACGTAAATTTTAGCCGAGAGCAAAAATGACGTCACTTTTAGTTTGAACACCAAACATAACCCTGAATTAGGCAAATGAGCTGGCAAACTTTCTTAATCTAATTAGAAAGATATTTTTTTAGCTGTAGGTATTTTTATTTGTAGTTCGGAACCTGAGAGTTCAGTCTTCTGAATGATTGTTTACTGGGATTTAATGCACTCACAGTGCTATATTATTCTCATAAATTGAAAATCAGAAAATTGAAAAGGTGGGACGGTACCTACCCCACGGTCCCGGGTTCAAGTCCCGGTGGTCTCTAATGATTTTTTCAATTTATGACTCTACACTATCTGTCTCTCTTCTGGATGACTCTCGAACTTTTGTCCGACGTGGTGTAAATGGCCGTTTACGCTTTGCCTACACCGCAAGGTATATAAGCGTGATACTTATGATCTTGGTTCATATCACCAATATTCCATTTAATACCCTTTAATAGTATTTTTATTGTATAATATTGAAGGGAAAAAATAATATTCAATTCAGTCTTAACCACACAATAAATAATTTTGAAATCCTGCATTAGTTTCAGGCGCACGAAGCGGCCGTACCTGCTGATGCCTCTGGTTCCGCTTGGGTTTACGACGCTTTACTACTGGGACGCTGCTTACGGGAACAAAGTGCATCGAATCAGAAGTTCGTGATAATAGAAGTATTGTTTCACTTATCAGTCACACACAAACACACATATTACCCCTTTACTGGTTAGAGCGTTAACAGTCTTTGTCACCACGTTCGACGAACATTCCAGGGGTGTTTCAGAAAAATAATGAACTCATCATTATAGTGGCAAATTGTCATCCTGTCGCCTTAAATTGAAATAAACCGAAACCTTCGAGTCCCTTATTTGCCTCTTACGACACCCACCAGAAAGTAATGGGGTGATGCCATTCACGTGTTATTCTATTCTAAGCCGGCATCATACAGTAGGTATATACGGTTACATTTAATTAAGTACAAATCTCTTGAGGGTGTAATCTACTCACAAAACTGAACAACTTTTGTTAGGAACTTTTCTTCGAAATATGAAAAAAATTTGGACCTCCTATGGGAGGTATTAAGTGACACACTTTTTCAGCATTTTTGTATGGGACGTCCAAATTTTTTTCATATTTCGATGAAATTTTTTGAAACAAAAGTTGTTCAGTTTTGTGAGTAGATCACACCCTCAAGAGATTTGTACTTAATTAAATGTAACCCTATATATACTTAGGTAGGTATTTGTATTTCTTAGTAAAAGTAATTACCTAAATAATAAAATATGATTTGAATTGTGTAAGTCCTCATTTAAGGCTTAAAATAAATAACTCTAAAGCATGAATAAAACTTCCAGTTTTGAGCAGCAGTTAATTTGAAACCTATTCCTGTTTAAAACAATAAAAGTATTATAATATTTTCTTTTACTCGTCATATCATCGCTTTGCGTTCAAATTATCGTTGCCGGGAAGTACTTACAATCTAAAAATAGTTTAGATATCAACTAACGGCACAGCTGAGCTCCTATTTGTAATAAGAAAGATCAAAAGCAACTGTAATTAATTATCAAGGCATGCGTGCGTCGTACGTAAATTTTAGACAAATGCTCAGTTTTAAATCAAATGAAACATGCACATGCCACATAAAGAAATAGGTAAAGATCATCTTCCGATAAATTTCCTTTTCTAAACTGTTTTTCTTATGTACATTGTGACATGTTTCTTGCAGTGGAAGCAGAACACATAATGACACATGAGGCTGACAGCCTCGAGTGGCCGTGCGGGCTTCCGTCAGCTTCGCAGATCGAATTCGGTCGCATCGACGACGAAGAGAAGAAGAAGATCCATCCGCCAATGCTGTAAACGCAGTTGCAATAAGGCCTTTTCTGACAGCTATTAAAAGTAAAAATTGGTACTTAGTAGTTAGTTAAATCATTGATGGATTGTGTAAGTTTTTAGGTTTTCACGGTTGTTCACAACACTTAAATTAACCTAATCGCGGTAATAATCCCGTTGTAAACAATAATTTAAGTATTGATGGATGGCGCTGAATGACTAACCCCTGGCCTTTTTGACAACAATCATTTAGTTCATGCCTAAAAATCAAATCAGTAAATCAGTTTTCCGAGCAATGAAAGACGTTTGGTAGTTATAAAATGCATAGAAAATAATCTATTATTTAAACGCTACTTTTGATATCGATCTAGCGTGCTTTTGCAGGTCTCTGTTGCTAGCGCCATCTATCGATGATTTTACTAAGTACTAGGTTTTTAGCAATCAAAGAGGAGGCCTCAATATTTGTAATGAATCTCCGACCAGACGGCAACGACACTGGAGTGTGCCTTCACGCTTCCGCTTGATAGATAGGTAGGCTGATTAGGAAGTTGGTTAGAGAAGATCTCCTTAATGCTGGATTAATAAGCGAAGTCTTAATTTTATCAATTTAAGTTAGTTAAATAAAATTGTTAGGAAATGGCCTAACCCTTAAAATATTGAGGACTTTTATTACTTACTACAGATCATAATTAAATAAATTTTATAAACACTGATGAATCACATAGGTTGATCAGATTTTTAATTGTTTTCGTATCTGTAGTTTATCACCGTTTGCTATTCAACAGCAGTTAAACACTGGGAGCGACCAAGCAATTTCGATCGAAGGTCTTTGTATAATAGAAGACAGTGCTCTATTAATGAATGTATTCTCATCAATTGGTTGGTCGGCACCAGAAGAAGGCACCAATGTATCTCTAGGTATTGTCCAGCATTTTGTAGATCCAGTTAGTAAAGGCTAGTTAGCGATAGAACATTTAGCTGGGCATTTATATCAATTTTGGAAACAAAATATCAGGTGTTCATCATCAATTACTTACTTCTCTAGTCTTTGATCAAATTCATTCCAAATTTACATTGTCTAACGTAATATTAGCACGTAAATAAAATACAATTTTACGACTTTCTTATAAAAGATTGAACTTTTGAATTTCATATGTCCATTCAGATATTTTATAGCATTTTTAACTTATCCCTATTAATTGTTATCACATAATAACCACAACTTACACGATTATTCTAATCATGATGTTGACCGCACTTAAATAATCGAATGCGAATATGAATAAGACAGTTTATGTTGTATTTATGTATGTGTTGCAAGGAAGATACGGTAGGTGTACCTACATAAAATATATTTTATAGCTCGTATCGGTATTCTAGTATTTTTATTTAATTTTAAGTTAAAGAACGCTTGTAGTACTTTATTTATAAAGACTGGTTTAATTGTGTTATTTTTACGTGCATTGTTATTTTTTATATATTTTTATCATAAGTAAAATATTTACATTAGATGAGTACTTATTTACCGTTATTGGTTTCTCTTTATATGTAGAATACAAGACAGATACATTTGCATTTTAGCAATTTAATAGTTAAAAGTTATTTACTTAATCGTTCATTTTGCTGATTAATTGACTTATGAATATAAACTATTCGTAATTGATAGTATTAACGAGACAAATAATGTTATTGTGATGTGGATGTGACGTTGAAGTAAATAAATATTATGTTAATATATTTGCGTCTTATTTACTTTAAATTTGCAAAAATGAAGTTACAACGTTTTACTTCTTAGCCTGTCATGTCAAACGAAATAAATAAATATCGATTTATCGATTACACATTAAGTGGCGTCCAGCCCTATTCAAGTTGACAATTGCGGTTACCATGGCAACTGACACAACTGTTTGGGCGCCGTAAACAAATGAATTTCGATTGGCATATTTCAAAAGTCAAAACTTGTCGAATTATTAGCCCTATTACCTCGAGAAATACTTAGTTTTATGTTGAAAACAGTCTGAAAATATGGAAATTGTGCGATATTGTGACAGATTATCAAGTAAGTAATATCCTGTGTAAGTTTTGAAACTTTAGTGCTAAAATTGTGTTGACTCATTTTTCTTATTACTAATCGTCGATTTGTATTGATCTTCCGGTTGCTTAGTGTATTGTTAGGGATCAATAATAATTTATAACGATGTTCGGCACGCTTCGGCCGTATTCAAATGAGTTTACGATATGCTACGGAAAGCCCTTGGCGGCTTTTCATTTACATACGCAAGCACGATGGTTTCAGGCCCTTCATAATTAAACCTTCAGTGATATCTTATTATTACCAGAGGTTACCGGGTCGTTGGGCGACTCGGTGTCCCACACAAAAAGAGAGAATCATTTTATAATGTTTTAGAGTGGATAATTGCATCTGCGGCGTGAAAGAAGGCGGTTTTTTGCTCGGTGCGTAGTGTAAGATGAACGGGCAGCAGAAATGCAAGGAGCCAAAGGAAAAGCGGGACCCCCCGCACGCCCCGCACGCCCCCAAGGCGCCGCAGAAGAAGAGTCCCGAGAAGAATATGTCCGAGATCGACGAACACATACTCAAGAGGTAGGTGGCTCCATACAACGTATGCTCTCCTAGTACATGTGAAAGTCTTTACTACCTACATTTCTACTCAAATTCTTACCCCAATAAGTTTACGGGTATCGGTGACTCTATAAGGTCCTATTAAATTCACTGCAAATATTTTTAAGGACATGCGTAAATATGTATAAGAAAAACATCTAAGACATTTTAAAAAAAATCGACGCGCTGGTATTTTTTTTTCATTTTCAAACAAATAGTAGGTGAGAATTCCGATACAAAAAAAAATTGGGATTTCCCGCGCGTGTACCAGGTCGGTCCCGCTTTGGAAACTATTCTTTAGGCTTTTCTTTAGCTATGCCGAACGGGGGCCTTGCTGGCCTACTTACAAAAAAAAATGGCAACCGTTTCAAAAAAAAAACACTGGGCAAAATTTTGTTATTTTGTAATAATTCAAAAATGATAAGAGCCACAAATAAATATTGTATGGAAGATATGTTAAGCGTAAATTTCTGCATAAGCATGCTATCAATAACTTTTTCAAAATACAATAGTTTGCGAGAAAAACGCCGCACAACACGGCAGTTTTTGCTGAAAACTCACAAATTCGAAAGTATAAAGTAAGTAGGTAGTGAAGTTGGGGATTTTTTGGAATCCTTTCTTGATATTAATTAAGATTATTCAAATAAACTCTGTGCAAAATTTCAGGGTCCTAGGTCCAGTAGTATTGCCTGTGCGTGGTATACAATTTGTATGAAAATAGTAGAGTTTGTTCGTTGTTGCCACATTTTGTTCTTTTTTGCGATCCTAGCAGGACCTTGGGTCAGAACTATTAAGAGCCCATTTGACATTTTACCCAGCTGAATTTTGGAATTCGCCGACTTGATGACAGCCCGCGACCCGTCCGACCAGAACCAAATTATCTTGACCCGCTGTCGTCTGCCTCGCCGCCGTCGCGCTTTCTTGGTGGTTTATTGTGGTTTTAATGTTATGAAGTTTATGAGGCAGTATGGTACCCAATCTGTATAATCTTTTTAAATAGAACAACTACTACTACTACTACAACCACAACAGTCCACTGCTGGACATGGGTCTCCCCTAATTGGAGGGTATTGCAAGCGGATTGGCTAGCGCAGTGCAAGATGTTCAATTTACAGTGAACGCTACTGCCCATTCCCTAGATGAATATCCCTTAGTCGCATTATACGACACCCGCGGATAGGAATGGGGTGATGCTGTTCTAAGTCGGCACCACATAGCAAGGTAAACAGCAACAGATAGAACAACTATTGTATGATTATTGCATCCTTCATAATCGTAAGTGAGCAGAAGATACTAAATATTAGATAGGTAGTTAATTTCAGGGGTACTAATTAAACAAGCATCTTTTTATTAACATTTTGGCCTCTAAAAATATAGCACAGCTACCGAATTATTAACATGGCCACAAATAAAGTGCATCTGAATAATACTATCTTCGCCACAAGATAACATAATTATTGGGAGTAAATTTTAATCCCGCCACTCTTCTGGGCAGACAAATTTGCGAGCGCAGTGTACGTAAGGTAAGGTAACATTATCATAGAATAAGTTGCTCTTTCCTATAGCAAATAGCTAATCAAGTGTTGAATAGTGATTTAAATTGTGTGGTGAGACCAATATTAAGGTAAATAGTTAAAAGACATAGGCACTTAAATGAATTCATTTTTATTATTTTAATTCAATATATTATTATGAATCAATAAGTCGCAGAATCATGATAAAATTAGGTTTTTAATCAAAACCAGGCACTAGTTTAAGTCAAAGTTATATAAAAGTTAAAGTTTATAATCAAATTGTTCCTAGATATTATATATTTTTTTGCTTTGTTTTCTGACTTTTCATGTTAATTTATAATAAGACATTTTTTCACAAAACACGTTTTGTCTTTTTCATTGTTTAATTTTAACAATTATACTGAATGCGAAAGGTTTCAAACATCATCGCCCGAAGATGCGAGCAATGACGTTCATATTAGATCCATTGTAACTTACAGCAGACGAGCTTCTCTTGAATAGCATTATTAACCTCTAAGATTCTAACTCAGCCACAATACACGCGCCTCTCAATAAAACTATTTTAGCTGTCATCATCATCATCATCATTGGCCTCATAAGTCTGTGGCAGACGATTTATTCAGTGTCTTAGGCAATTTTTTTATGGCTGTATAAGCCGATACGGGAGCGGCATGACTTTCCGCACGCTCTATAAGTGAAGGTGGAATTGGAGACTGGCACATGCATATTTAGATGTCGTTTTTATGCGAGACCGGCGAACCAGGCATCATCATGAGTTTAGCTGTAGCTTTATAAATATAACTCAATCAAAAATATTTCAAATTATTTCTTAGTAATTAACTGTAATCTTCTTTTTTTGAGTGGGACACCGAGTTGTTCAACGATTCGATGAACCTTAGCATAGTTCTGTAACGAGCGCCGTCTGCTAAATGCTTACTTTTTTAAGGATAGAAATACTATACCGAGTGGTGCTAAAATTACAATGGCGAAAACCACGAGTGACTTAAAACCGAAAATTTGCTGGTGACATAAATCCAAATCTGGTGACAACAAAAATAAGTGGGTGTTGGGTGGGTGACATAAATAATTACTGGAGGACTAAAATAATAGGTAGGCGTCTAAGATAATAAACGAGCATAAAAAAGGAAGTGGGTGAATAAAATACATCTAACGAACCCACGACCTGACTAACCAGACCCGACCAACCCGACTCGACCCGCCCGGACCCGACCGATGCGACTCACCCGACCAACCCGACCCAAAAGAGCCGGCCAACTTCACCAACCCCACCGAATCAAGTGACTAATAGTATCAGGAGTTACTTTGCGGAACACCATCTTGAAGAAAGTGATAGAAATATGTTGCTTCTTCCGCACTTACGATGGCTAAGTGAACCACACGTACGACCGCAACTTAATGCAAATGTACTATGTACTAGCGATGCACTTCTACTAACTAGACTTTGTTCTGCCAGTACTTGGCGACAGCAATGGCATTATCAGTCGCCAAGTTCAGATGTTCTTTACTGTAGGTGACCGGTAACAGAGAGCAAGCCAGTAAATGTGCCAAAGTTTGAGACAGGGCTCCACAGTTGCTGTCGGCGAAGCCAAATTTCACGATGTTTTCTGCACCGGCTAACCCGAATACGCAATCGGTTGAGCGATTTCCAGGTTTACCACGGTAATTTATGCCCCCGCGGCAGAGTCTCGAACGGTGAAATAAACCCGGATGGAGTTGGGCAACGTGTTTTCCATAACTGCTCCCTTGCCTCTTGCGGAACACTGTCTGTAGAAGCCGTACACCTCAAAAAGCTTCTGCGGCTTTTCAGGCGTTCAGGAGGCATTGAGTAGCTGTGTAGTGAGTGCTGAGGATCAGTTTTTTGTTTGTGTATCTCTTCTGCACAGGCTAATTCTCACCGAACGTCCAGTGGACCAATAGGTACCGCTAGAGAGTACAGCATGCTAAGCGGTGTCGGTTTCAGGCAGCCTGTTATATTACGACAAGTCTCATAAGTGAAACATCGACAACACTGCAACTAACGTTTTACACTCTACACGTGTTTCGCTTAACTACTTTCGTTGTTCTAAAAAACTCGTAGCAACGGTGAAGAGGAAACATTCACCTGCTCGTTGAAGATGATTCCAGTACACCCATGTCGTATTATTTCTAATTGTTCCAACACGTTCAGTCTTCGGCCCTGTTACAAGTATGTAAAACTTTATAGGAATGGATGTCCGCTAAACTGTGCCCAGAGTCTGCGAAACACGTGCAGAGTGTAAAACGGTGATTGCAGTATTAGTAAAGTGCATCGCTAGTACATTTGCATTAAGTTGCGCTCGTTCGTGTGGTTCACTCAGCAGCATAACCTGCCATAATTATTGCGGAAGAAGCTAAATAAATTTCTATCACTTTCACCCACCGAATCAACCCGACCATCTCAACCTGACAAACCCGAACCGACCAACCCGATCAAACCCACCTGACTAACCAGAGCAACCCGTTACCCGACCAACTAACTTACAAGCCCGATCAAGCAACCCGATATTTGTGCGAATAAAATACATGCCCGTTTTTAAGTAGGTATAACATGACCAATATGGGCATGTCATGAGGAGGGATGAAGAGCATGTAACAAAGATAGTAATGAACATGAATGTATGGATGGACGCAGAAGAAGAGGAAGGCCTAAAAAAGTTTGGATGGATTGTATAAAAGACGATATGAAAAATAAAGGCGTAAGTGACGATTTGACTGCTGAAAGAGATGAATGGAAGAAAAAGACATGTTTCGCCGACCCTAAATAAATTGGGATAACGGCAGGCAGATGATGAACATGCAATTAATTGTCACTCAAATAATAATTTGTTCGCCCAAAAAAAATTATCTGATTAATTGAGTTTAAATTAGCTGGAACCATTTTGAAAACAACTAGGCGCTAGTTATTGTAAATATAGGAACAACTTTCCCCAAGGAACATAGGTCAAAATACGAAAAAAAATTTTGGACCTCCCATAGTAGGTAACTGAAATCAGCTGATCGGAAAGTTTGTATGGGAGGCCCAAAAATTTTTTCGTATTTCGACCTATGTTCCTTGGGGAAAGTTGTTCCTTATCACTAGCCGGTTCTGAGTTTTCGCTATCGGTCATTAGTAAAATTTCATCATATATTTACAATAACTAGCGCCTAGTTGTTCTCAAAATGGTTCCAGCCCTCAGTAAAAGGTCCTGGAGGAGATCCAATTTCTAAAACCATATAATAACCACCCGTATTACGTATACTACTCGAATTTGCTTATGTCAGGGGTACCTATGTGTGAATGGGTAAGTATAGTTGAACGTGTGATACAAGCACAATCATTAGCAAACTTGCGAAAATTCAATAGCAGAGCTCCAGGTTAGGAGAACTCCGCGTTTCCTTGCTCGTATATGCAATTTTGTGATAGATTTTCTTTTGTAGGGTGATGTGCAGGTGAGGGTCTAGAGGTAGACAAAACTTTGATCACTCCTTTTTCTGTCCCGGTGGCTCTCGCTTAGCTATGAATGTAGCTCTGGGAGCCAACTTGCAAATCGATCGGTATGTTGGACATAAGGCGCTAAATGTCTCTCTTTCGTACCTCGACAGACGCCGAGAAGTGATTGAATACAGTCCGTTTTAGCACAAATAAAATAAAATAAAATCCGTTTCAGATTTTGTGGTCGTTGTTTTCAAATAGTTTAAATTTCAACGACTGAGGCAGTATTCGACAGCTAGCCACATCATCATCATCTTCATCAGCCCACATCCACCCATTGTATCTATACCAGCACTCTATTTCGACACTCCTCACGGTCCTGTGCTACTCTTAGCGCTTATAAATTACAGAATGATTGAAGAATTTCCCTATATTTCAAAAAATACCCAGGGGTCAACGTCACGTCAGCTGTTGTCATTTTTTCGCGTGGCGGGAAAAGCACGAGTGACATAGACCCGACCTCGACAAGCGCACAAGCGCTACTAAATCTCTGACTGTCGTCGCACCAATTATATAGGGATTTTTGAATATTTTTAGAATAATTTACAAAATAAAAATAAATAATTATTATTTTACCATTTGATTAAATACATCTTCTCACAACATATGTTTTTTTTCTGAAGTTATACTATGGATAGTTTTTCATACAGGAGCCATTAAAAATGCAAGATGTTCAGTCAAGATACGGCAGCGAAAACGTAATGTTAAGCTAAATTTATGAATGAAATTGAAAAACGTACTTTGGTAATATTGTTTTTAAAGATATTCTCTATTTGTTTGTAAAATCAACATTTTGATACAGTATACATAAACTTCAAAACTCGCGCTTGATTTGAGCCCTTTTTTCAGAATTTTGAGTTTGTTGTCTTAGATTTCCCTTCTTTATTCTATGTTAGCCACTGAAATGTTAATATTTTTGTTGATAATTTTTTAGATAAAGATATGTCTGACTAGATGTATAAGTAATATTTTCTTTTTCCTTAACTGTTTACGAGAAACTCTCATGTTTATAAAGGCAATTTTCGGAAATTCCTTTATAGCGGTCTTAAAGAAGAGCCTCAAGGGATGGCAAAAAAATAAAAATGTGGCAACTACGAACAAATTTAACATTTTATTTACAAATTGTAAATATATCAGCGGGTAAAACCTCTGGGCAGAAATCTTGTTACTAAGTATCAGTCAGGATACCGTAGCAAGGTCTACCCACACAGTGAGTGATTCTTAATCCCCAACTTTACTACTTAATGTCATATTTTAGATTTTGTGAGTTTTCAGCAAAAACTGCCATGTATTAAAGCGTTTTTTCGCAAACTATTAGATTATCAAAAAAGTTATTAGAGCAAGGTTGTGCAGAAATTTACGAGTAACTTTCTTCCATACAATGTTCATTTATAGCACTTACCAGTTTTGCGTTATTACAAAATAACAAAATTTTGGCCAATAAAAAAAAGTTTGAAATTTCTGCCATTTTTTTTTGTAAGTATGCCAGCAAGGCCCCGGCTCGGAATAGCTAAAGAATAGCCTAAAGATTTGTTTCCAATGCGGGGCCAAACTTTAACACGCACCGGGAACTCTCACTTAAAGATTCTTGCATACTAAAACTTTTTAATTAATTACGAGAACATCCTTTGCAAGGAATATACTACTCCTCTTTGACTAACCCGACTGACGTTCCGCCACGTAGACAGGATTCACTTACACGGCACGCACACTAACAACCAACCAATATTTCTAGATTTGTTTTTTTTTAGTTAAATGCAGTTTCCTCAAAATCAAGCGTGTAGATTTTTTTAAGAATTTGCCTAGTATGCTTATATTTTATTTGATCTGCCCCTAAAATATTTGCAGTAAATTTAATAAGACCTTATATACAACTTATGCTCTCCTGGTACATGTGCAACTCTTACGACCTACTTTTCTACTCAAATTGCCACCCAAATAGGTATTCTTACGTACAGTCGGGGTCAAAAGAGCATACCTAGGACCGCCTCAAATGGTTCAAAATATCTCTGAAACTACATTACTTCTGTAAACTATTTCTATCGTTATCTATGCAGCTAGTTAAACTCTATTCACAACCGAAAAAAAAATTACATAGGTAATGTAGTTTCAGAGATATTTTGAACTATTTAAGGCGGTCCTAGGCATGCTCTTTTGACCCCGACTGTACCTATACCTATCAGATCAGTTCTAATCTTAACGTAAAAAGGCGCGCCATTCCGTAATCAAATTGTAAAAAGCAATTAAGAACTATCAGTCACAATTACAAACCAGTCCACTGCTGGCCTTGGACGTCCACGGAAAGGAATTTACCGTACCTGCTCATTAAATTCAAGCCTTTTCTATTTAAAAAAATATATATCCTAAAACTTCATAGTCATATAGCACAGAACATCAGGCAGACAGAAACACTTAAAATAAGCTATAAAAATACAAATACTCAGGGTGACGAAAACACGCTACGCGACATTTCTTCACAGTTTTCAGTCTACCTATCGTAGTTTTGGAAAAGCACACGCGATCTTTGTCACAAGAAACTTGTAAATAAATATAAAATGCTAGTTGTTGTCGCGTGTCTTCAAATTGCGAGGGTCATCAAACTCTATAAACTTCCCAGTTCGTTTCTTTCGTCAGCTTTCGTGACTTGTCATTAAGCTCGAACTTTGTCCCAATTTTCCAAGAAAGCTTGATTCTATACGTACAGTCAACCTCAACTCCGGTTCAGCTGCCTTTGTGTCTGTAATTGCGTGAGGCAGTTGAATGGTACCAAACCTTACTAATTCAATTCAATTCAATTCAATTCAATAATCTTTATTGCAATATCACAGATACACTTGAGATACATCTTAAGAGTAATCGTGTGACACCCCGGGGGGGCACAGCAATATAAAAGCTATACTTAATTACAATAATTAAAAAATGCTTACTTTATTAGTACAATTTTTGTAGGTACTATGTATTAAATTTTTAAAACAATTAACAAATAAAATTTATATCAAGTAGGTACCAATCAATACCTACTCCTAACATACATTTATATTTTTAATATTATCAGTAAGAAATTCGCTGATGTGATAATAACATTTTTCTAGAAGAAATTTTTTTAATTGGTTAAGAAATGAGTTTGTATTTTGTATATTTTTTAGACTGTTTGGAATTTTGTTGTATATTTTTATTACCATTAAATGTGGACCGGAAGTAAACATTGTGATTGATGAGAAAGGGATTTCAAGCTGGTTTTGTGTGCGGTTATTACGTCTGGTTGTATTTACGTGTGTGTACAGGTTTGGGTGTTTTCTAACAAATTTGCAGGCTTCAAAAATGTATATGGAGGTAAGTGTTAATATTCCTAGATTTTTAAAATGTGGTCGACATGTTTCCATATTATCTATGTTAGTTAAGATCCTGATACATTTTTTCTGAAGTGTAAAATATTTTATCTATATCTGTACTATTGCCCCAAACTATTATTCCATAATTTAGTCTTGAGTGTGCAAAGGCATAATATGCTGAAAGAGATGTTTGTATATCGGTTGCTTTTTTTAACTGTCTGAGAGCATAGGTGAATGAGGAGAGTTTAGCTGATAGTTTATTGATGTGAGATTTCCAATTGAGATTTGCGTCTATGTCTATTCCTAATAAAGTAGCTGAATTTACTATTTCAATTTTGTTATTTTATGATAGTAATTTAGTTCTAGAGGGCGTTTTTGGTATGGCTTGAATACAATAATTTTAGTCTTTTTTATATTTAATTCTAGGTTGTGGAGTTCTAACCAGCATTCAATTTTATCTAACGTCTCATTTAATTTATTTTTTGCTTCAGTTACGTTTGTGCAAGGTAAGAGGACGGATACGTCATCGGCAAAGATGACGCTCTGATTAGGTATTTGTTTTGGTAGATTATTAATATAGATAAGGAAAGAATGCAACCCAAAACGCTTCCTTGTGGGATTGAACCAGTAACAGATATTGTGTCTGATCTAATTTTTGTATTTCTCCTGTTGTGTAATTTGTGTTTTGTATTTCAACTATTTGTGAGCGATTTTGTAAATATGATTTAAACCAACTGTATGTAATACCCCTGATCCCAATACTGTGCAATTTATTTAGCAGGATACTATAGTTAACCCTATCATATGCTTTGCTCATGTCGAGCAGCAAGCCAATAGCATATTTTTTTGAGTTTATTGTGTCTAATATATTTTGAGTGTATTTATATGTAGCTAAAGTTGTGGATCGTTGTTTTCTAAAACCATTTTGACTATCGTCAAATATTTCAAACTTTTCACAGTAACTGTTAAGTCTATTTGCCATGGCAGTTTCAAAAATTTTAGAGGATGTTGGTAGAAGAGCAATGGGGCGATAATTATTTGGATCTGTCTTTTTGCCTTTTTTATGAACTGGTTTTACTAAAGCTGTTTTTAAATTATCAGGAAAACGACCTTCTGTAAAAGATTGGTTAACTAAAGTTGTGTAAGGAATCGTTAGCTCTTTTGCGCATTTCTTAATTAGTTTAGGTGGATGTCATCTACACCAAAACTTTGTTTATTTTTAAATTAATTATAATTTTATAAATTTCATTTGGTTCTACAGGTTTCAAGAAAAATGAGTTACTTGTAGTATTAGTAAGATTATTATTCTGCGTGGTTTTGACAGTTGTATTAGAATTTCCTACAGACACAAAATGGTTATTTAAAAATTTGCTATTGACTTTGGCTCATGTAGAGTGGTATTATCTTTTTTATTTGGATATTTTGTTTTGATTTTGGGCCAGATTTATTTGTTTCATTGTTAATTATGTGCCACATAGTTCGCATTTTATTATCTGTTTTAGTATACTTTTTGGCATTATTTATTCTTCTTGAAGTTAATATTGTTTTCTTTAATATTTTACTATATCTTTTGTAATAGGTTTTTAGAATTTTGCTCTTTGAATAATCCACTAACAGTTTCAGCACTCTTTTATTCTGACAAGATAGTTTTATTCCTCTGGTTAGGTATGGTTTTTTATGTATAGCTTTGGTTTTTATAGTTCTTTTTGGCATATGTTTATTTAGAAGTCCATGTAATTTTTCTTGAAAGATGTTATAGTTTTCGTTTACGTTATTTGTAGGTTTTAAAATACTAGCCCAATCAATTTTTGTAAGTCGTTTTAAATGCCTCTATATTGTTATCACTGAATATTCGTTTTGTAAATTTAAAGCTTTTAAAGTTTGTGTTATAATTGGAGTTGTGAGAAATATACCTTTGTGATCACCAAACCCTAATTCTTCAACATCAGCTTGCGATTCTTTAATATTGAAATTTAAAAATACTAAATCTATACATTTTGACTTATTTCCTTCTATCCTAGTAGCTTCCTTTACAATCTGATGGAAGTTATGTGTTAACATTAGGTCTTTCAACCGTTTTTTTACAGTTTTGTTTGTTAAAAAATCTACATTAAAATCTCCAGTTATTATGATATTTTTATTCCTATCCTTAGTTGAGATCATATCCAATAACTTCTCTAAACTACTAAAAAACTTTTCTTTTTCTCTCTTGCTGTCCGGCCAGTAAATATTAATTAATAGAACGTTAATTTTTGTAATTTCTACAGCGCATATTTCGAAAATCATTTCTAGTGATAGTAAATTTATATCCTGTCTGTCTTTATATTCTAGTGTTTCTCTGACTAATAGGCAAACGCCACCTCCAATGTGATCTACACGACAAAAGGATGACGCTACATCAAAGCCAGCTATATTAAACAGTTTGAGTTTATCTCTACTAAGCCAAGTTTCTGTTATACTTATTGCATGTATATCTAGTTTATTTTCTAAGATATCTTCTAACAGGTACATTTTATTACTTATACTACGTGTATTCTGAATATATATACAAAAGTCATTTTCGTTATGTATATTAGGCACGAAAGGGATGGTTTGTGACGGTTTTTGATTGTGTCATTCTAGTTTCTATTATTGATAGTTGTGAAACCGGAGAAGACTGCTGGGGGAGAGACGGTTGAGTAGTAGTAAGAGGTTTTGTAATTTTACTCATATGTGTCTGGTTTTTCATATCATTTTCCTCATTACTTTCTTTTGTAGATCTTGTAGTATTTTCATTTCTTGTTTTCACTTCTTTTCCATTGATAAATAACTTCTGATTTTTTATTATGGCATGTTGGCCTTTTTTTCTTGCTAAATGTAGTGCTTGTTTTAATTCTCTGTTTTCTTTTAGTTCGGTTGGAGTTAGAAATTCTGTAATATTAAATCCGGCTTCTTTTTTTTTTATGTTGAGTTTTGAAGTAAATGCTTGGTTAATCTTTTATTGGTCAGTTCAATTTTTACTGGTCTTTTCCGGCTCATCTTTCCTATAATAATTGATATGTCATCTAAATATCCGGCTATGTTTATGTTTAGTAGATCTTGGAATATATTAATAATTCTGTATGTAATGTCGTCTTCGGTTTCCCAGTAGTTTATTTCTAGTCCGTGCAAAACAATAGTTTTATCATTTCTACCAGGTGGTTTATCTTCATATAAATTGGGCTGGGTAGTCTTCATTCTTTTAAGTTCTTTCTGTAAATTATCATTTTCATTTTGTAAGATTTGGCATCTTTCATCTAAAAGAGATATTCTGGAATTTATGACCTTTATTTCTTCTTTCATATTTTTTTGTTCAGAGAAAACGGTTTCCAAGTTTATCTTGAAATTGGATTTTATTTCTTCTATTGCTCTGGATATTTCATTCTGGAAAGATTCTTTCATTCTCTTTATAATTTGCTCATTGTTTTTTTGCTAAAATGGATAGAAAATGTTGCATAGTGAAATTTTCATCTTCAGGTAGTTTTGTTTCATTTAATGTGTCGCCTTTTGGTGATAATGTTGATGAGTCGTCCGTCGAAAAGTATTCTTCATTTAATTCTATGTTATCCTTCATAATATCTTTATTTATGCAAGATGGGCATTTCCAGGCAAGCTTGTGCTCTTTTGTCATAGTGCTATAGAATCGGCGCTCACTAACTCTAGCACAGTCTAGGTCGTAAGTTAGGTTACATTTTGAACATTTCATGCATCTTGTATCAAGCTGCTGGCGGCACTCTCCACATAATGTCACCTTCTTTTTATTTGTTTCAAATATGTGATCTGATGTCTTTTCATGTATTGGAGATCCGTTAGAATCAACAATCTGTTTGTGTAACTGTGAAGTTCTTGCTGGAGCAGGTTTTGGTATTTTAGACTGCGGTTGTAGAGCGAGAATAGGACTTTTACTTTGTTCGGGATCTTTTGCATCAGTTTGTTTTGTCTTGAGATTTGTACTTACAGGTTTTTTATTCTTAGGGATAGATATGGGAACTGAGCTTGGAATATCCCAACAATTTTGACATTTCCAGTTTGTTTTCTCTGCACTAGTCATAAGATAGAACTTTTTGCCAGTATTTGCACATTGAATGTCATAATAATTTTGACATTCATGGCATGATAACATCTGCCTTCCCTTTATTTCTAGTTTGCAGTGGTTGCAGCTACGTTTTTCATCTATTTTGTTCATTTTCGGTGTGTAAAACATGTAGCTCTTACTGGTATGTTTTAGTATGTTATTGTGGTAGTTCTATCGAATTTTTATAACAAAAGCATCTCAGGTGATAGTAGGAATCTTGTTTGGACACTTCTCATAACACTATTTATCTGCTTTTTATCTAAAATGCCAGTTTTTTATTCATTCATGAGAGTTCGGTCACTTTGACAATTTGCTTTGAGGTTATTTTTTCTGATTGTAGTTCTTTTGTTTTAATTATCAAAATAACACAAGATAAATGTTCACTGGTTCACTAGGACGCACTTTAATTTAACTTTCAGGTTTTTATCACACAATTTCAAAGACTTTCCCGTGTAAAATGTAACTAGTAACGGACGGCGTCATTTTCTTCAATTCTTCAGTAAACCATATTTTCTGGTGATGATAACATTTGTAGTTATTAATCGGCACATTATTTATTAGTTTTTTGAAGATTTGGGCACAAACAAGTGAAATTTACATATTTATTTAATTATTTTGAAATTCAAACAAAAATTTTGTGTTGGCGGCAGTGTTGCCAGACTTAACTCTAGAAGGTACTTGTCTATTCCGAGCTGAATTAGGTACCTGCAATAGAGTCCCTTTGGATCTACAAAAAATATATGTTTAGCCTAAAGATTTTTACGATGCGATTTCGCAGTTTTGAGTTTTGACGATGACCCAACAAATTCTGGAGTCGGTGCATTATTTATCGTCAGGTTCAAACCAACCACAGTCACTAATCAGAACAAAGGGACAGAAAAGGCCATTAGTTCGTCAGCTGAAACACTCAATACACACTAGTGTTGATAAGGATTCCTATTCCGCATCCTCATAACGCGGAAGTTCCGCAAATTTTTGAGGTTCCTCGTTCGCTACCGCTTCTACATTAAAGAATTTTTCAAATTCCTCTTCCGCTTCAAGATTCCGCTTTCTCCAACTGTAAGCTTGTTGCTTTTTCTTCCGCTTCCTCATAATAAAAGATTTTTCATCAACACTAATACTTACGCTCCAGGTTCGACATAAAGAAGCGGCTGGGCAAGGGCGCGTACGGCATCGTCTGGAAGGCGGTTGACCGCAAGACCAAAGACACGGTCGCCATCAAGAAGATATTCGATGCCTTCAGGAACCAGACGGACGCGCAACGAACCTTCAGAGAGATCACCTTCCTCCAGGCCTTCAGGAACCATCCGAACATCGTCAAACTGCATAGCATACACAGGTCGGATATAATAGTATTATTAGGTCACCAATCTTAGGTCAGCTGTCTACTGCAAGACCAAGGGAGCAAGGAACAGTTTTAGATGATCAATGTTGACTAAGGACACAGTTGCCATCGAGAAGATATTCGATGCCTTCAGGAACCAGACGGACGCGCAACGAACCTTCAGAGAGATCACCTTCCTCCAGGCCTTCAGGCGAGGATCCACGCAGAAAAATACGATTTCAAGATTAGGGTTGAGGGGGGGTGAGATGCGGGTAGCGGGCGGCGCGGGAGGTCAGCGGAAGGCTGGTTTCACCGCGAAGACCGTCCGATTTTTTTAATAAAATTTGGTTTGTTGAATTAAAGTTAGTAAATCAGCTAAAACCCTTTACTAATAGCGCTCGGGAATTAAATGAGGAATCTTGTACTATAAAAAACTTAAGGAAAATAGTAGTAAATGTTACATAAAAATTTAAACAAAAAAAAATATTTTGCTGTTTTTGCGATTTTTTTATACAAAAAATATCTATCAAACCTAAAAAATAAATACTAATAGCTCTAGAACATTTCTTTGGGTACGTCGAACATTTTTTTGAGGTCACAGTGACCACAGTAAAGGGCTCAAAAATTGAATCGAACGCAACGCTTTTCTGCGTTTTCCCGCAAATCCTGGCCTTCAGAAACCATCCCAACATCGTAAAACTTCATAGCATACACAGGTACGTCATCGAATATAATAGATAATTCTTGGGCTAGCTGTCTACTGCAAGACCAAGGGAGCTAGGAACAGTTTTAGATGATAAATGTTGTCTAAGGACACAGATGCTATCGAGAAGATCTTCGACGCGTTCAGGAACCAGACAGACGCCCAACGAACCTTCAGAGAGATCACCTTCCTCCAGGCCTTCAGAACCATCCGAACATCGTCAAACTGCATAGCATACATAGGTAGGTCTTTCCTTATTCGTTGAGTCGGATAGGAAGAGTTTTATATGACACCGCAAGATTAAGACAGTTGCCATCAAGAAGATCTTCGACGCCTTCAGGAACCAGACGGACGCGCAACGAACCTTCAGAGAGATCACCTTCCTCCAGGCCTTCAGGAACCATCCGAACATCGTGAAACTTCATAGCATACACAGGTACATCGTCGGATATAATAGTATTATTAGATGATCAATCTTAGGCCAGCTGTCGACAAGACCAAGGGAGCTAGGAACAGTTTTAGATGATCAATGTTGACTAAGGACATAGTTGCCATCAAGAAGATCTTCGACGCCTTCAGGAATCAGACGGACGCGCAACGAACTTTTAGAGAGATCACTTTCCTCCAGGCCTTCAGGAACCATCCGAACATCGTCAAACTACACAGCATACACAGGTACGTCGTCGAGTATAATGGTAAAAATAGATGACGACTTAGGGCAGCTGTTTACTGCAAGTCCAAGGGAGCTAGGAACAGTTTTAGATAAAATGTTGACTAAGAACATAGTTGATATCGAGAAGATCTTCGACGCCTTCAGGAACCAGACAGACGCGCAACGAACCTTCAGAGAGATCACCTTCCTCCAGGCCTTCAGGAACCATCCGAACATCGTCAAACTGCATAGCATACACAGGTCGGATATAATAGTATTATTAGGTGACCAATCTTAAGCCAGCTGTCAACTGCAAGACCAAGGGAGAAGGAACAGTTTTAGTATTCAATGTTGACTAAAGACATAGTTGCTATCGAGAAGATCTTCGACGCGTTCAGGAACCAGACAGACGCCCAACGAACCTTCAGAGAGATCACCTTCCTCCAGGCCTTCAGAAACCACCCCAACATCGTCAAACTGCATACATACACAGGTACATCATCGAGTATAATGGTACTATTAGGTGACCATTCTTAGGCCAGCTATCGACTGCAAGGACCAAGAGAGCTAGGAACAGTTTTAGATGATCAACGTTGACTAAGGACACAGTTACTATCGAGAAGATCTTCCACGCCTTCAGAAACCAGACGGACGCGCAACGAACCTTCAGAGAGATCACCTTCCTCCAGGCCTTCAGGAACCACCCGAACATCGTCAAATTTCATAGCATACACAGGTAGGTTCTCGAGTATAATGGAATTTATTATTAGGTGACCAGTCTTAGGCCAGCTGTCAACAAGACCAAGGGAGTTAGGAACAGTTTTAGTATTCAATGTTGACTAAGGACACAGATGCTATCGAGAAGATCTTCGACGCTTTCAAAAACCAGACGGACGCGCAACGAACCTTCAGAGAGATCACCTTCCTCCAGGCCTTCAGGAACCACCCGAACATCGTCAAACTGCATAGCATACACTGGTACGTCGTCGAGTATAATGGTATTAATAGATGACGACTTAGGGCAGCTGTCTACTGCAAGACTAAAGGAGCTAGGAACACTTTTAGATGATCAATGTTGACTAAGGACAAAGTTTCTATCAAGAAAATCTTCGACGCCTTCAAAAACCAGACGGACGCGCAGCGAACCTTCAGAGAGATCACCTTCCTCCAGGCCTTCAGAAACCATCCGAACATCGTCAAACTGCATAGCATACACAGGTCGGATATAACAGTATTATAAGGTGACTAATCTTAGGCCTGCTGTCGATCGCAAGAGCAAGACCACAAGAGATAAGAACATTTGTAGGTGTCGGCTATCCAGACTGTTGTCTGTCTATCTACCCTGTGATAGATACATTTAGCGCTAAATATTTCCTTTCCCGACATGTGGTCCTGGCTTACAATAGCATCACCCCATATCTCTACCTAGGATGGCGAAAGAAGCGACTAAGGTATTTGAAAAATTTTAGGCGACAGGCTGACTACCAGTCACTACGGTGATACACAGTCTTCTGAATGATATCTAACTTTTCTCAGACGTGGTGTCAGCCGTTTACGCTCTATCTACCCCGGAGTAAAGCATGATGTTCTACCTGATTCATAGAAAAAAGGGATTATTAATGGCGGTTACATAAGTAGGAGGGAGAAAGCATGAACGCCTGGTTTATGTAAGAAACTTAGTGCGAGTGAGAAAGCATGACTTCTGGCCGCCATTTACATATAATCCCTTTGTTCCCTGAATCAGGTAGTATGTATTTATTTTCCCAGGGCGCTGAACAACCGCGACATCTACCTCGGCTTCGAATACATGGAAACTGACTTGCACTGCGTGATCAAACGCGGGAACATCCTCAAAGACGTGCACAAGCGGTACATCATGTACCAGATACTGAAGGCGACCAAATACATACACTCCGGGAACGTGATACACAGGGACCAGAAGCCGTCGAATGTGCTCATTGACAGCGCGTGCCGAGTCAAGGTGCGTCGCTACAATACATTCTCAAATATCTACAAGTACATAAATCATACACAAACATTCATTCACCAATCATCTCTAGACATACTTCACTCATCAAATATTCCCAAATAGTCCTAAACATTCGTAAACTTCTCAAATATTTCCAAACATCCGCAAATAGACCGAAACTTTCCCAAATAGACCGAAACATTGTCAAACATCCCCAAACACCCGGATACATTCCCAAACATCCCCAAACATCCCTTCATCATTCTTATACATCCAAAAACATCCCCAAATTATCCCAAAATTCACCAACCATCCCCAATCATTCCGAAACATTCCGGAACATCCCACACTAAAATATCCCCGTAATATCCTCATCTCTCAATCGCATCAACATCCTCAAAGACGTGCACAAGCGGTACATCATGTACCAGATACTGAAGGCGACCAAATACATACACTCCGGGAACGTGATACACAGGGACCAGAAGCCGTCGAATGTGCTCATCGACAGCGCGTGCCGAGTCAAGGTGCGTCTCTACAATACATTTTCAAACATCTCTAACTACAAAAATCGTACCTCCACACAGATATTCACCAATCATCTCCTAACATACAACACTAACTAACATCCCGAAATAAATATTCCCGAATAGTTCTACACACTCCTAAATATCCCCAAATAATCCCAAATAACCCAAAATAGACCAAGACATTCCCAAACATCACCAAATATTCCAAAACATTCCCAAACATTCTTTCTTCATTCTCCTACATCCAAGAACATCCCCAAATTCTCCCAAACTTCACCAAACGTCCCCAAACATCCCGAACCAAGTACATACACTCCGGGAACGTGATACACAGGGACCAGAAGCCGTCGAATGTGCTCATCGACAGCGCGTGCCGAGTCAAGGTGCGTCTAACAAACACAAACATACACAAACATCCCTATAGCCTCTATTTGTCTCTACAATACATTCTCAAATATTTTCAACTACAACAAACGTACACAAACATTCGGCAATCATCTTTAGACATACTTCATCAGTCTTCTTCATCCACTAACATCCCCAAATTGATCAAAATACTCCCAAACATCAACAAATATTCCGAAACATTCCCAAAAATTCCTTCGTTAATCTCCTAAATCCAAAAACATTCTCAAATTCTCCCAAATTTCACCAACCATCCCCAAACATATCGAAACATTCCCGAACACCCCAAAACATTCCCAAACACCCCAAAACATTCTCAAACATCCCCAAACACACTTAAATATCCCCAAAAAATCCTCATCCTTCAATCTTGTCAACATCCTCAAAGACGTGCACAAGCGGTATATAATGTACCAGATACTGAAGGCGACCAAATACATTCACTCCGGGAACGTGATACACAGGGACCAGAAGCCGTCGAATGTGCTCATCGACAGCGCGTGTCGGGTCAAGGTGCGTCTGCCAAACACAAACACCCAAACATCGCCAAAACATCCCGAAACATCTCCAAACATCCCGAAACATCTCCAAACATCCCGAAACATTCCGGAACATCCCCAAACGTCCCGATACATCCACAAACATCCCGAAACATCCCCAAATATCCCGAAACATCCCCAAACATCCCGAAACATCCCGAAACATCCCCAAACATCCCGAAACATCCCCGAATGTCCCGAAACATCCCCAAACATCCCGAAACATCCCCAAACATCCCGAATCATCCCCAAACGTCCCGAAACAACCCCAAACATCCCGAAACATCCCCAAACATACCGAAACATCCTGAAACATACCAAAACATTCTGATACATCCCGAAACATCCTGAAACATCCCCAAACATCCCGAAACATCCTGAAACATCCCGAAACATCCCAAATATCCCGAAACATCCCCAAACATCCTTAAACATCCCCAAACATCCCCAACCATGCCAAAACATCCCCAAACATCCCGAAACATCTCCAAACATCCCGAAACATCTCCAAACATTCCGAAACATCCCCAAACATCCCGATACATCCCCAAACATCCCGATACATCCCCAAACATCCCGAAACATCCCCAAACATTCCGATACATCCCCAAACATCCCGATACACCCCGAAACATCCCCAAACATCCCGAAACATCCCGAAACATCCCCAAACATCCCGAAACATCCCCAAACATCCCGAAACATCCCCAAAAATCCCGAAACATCCCCAAACATCCCGAAACATCCCCAAACATCCCGAAACATCCCCAAACATCCCGAAACATCCCCAAACATCCCGAAACATCCCCAAACATCCCGAAACATTCCGGAACATCCCACTCTAAAATATCCCCGTAATATCCTCATCTCTCAATCGCATCAGCATACTGAAAGACGTGCACAAGCGTTACATCGTGTACCAGATACTGAAGGCGACCAAATACATACACTCCGGGAACGTGATACACAGGGACCAGAAGCCGTCGAACGTGCTCATCGACAGCGCGTGCCGAGTCAAGGTGCGTCTATACAATACTAACATACACAAACATCTCTAAAACATCCCTAAGCATCCACTATTATAGCCAAACATATAGCAAACGTCCTCAACGTCCCTTAATTATTCTCCTACATCCAAAAACATCCCCAAATACTCCCAAACTTCACCAAACATCCCGAAACATCCCCAAACGTCCCGAAACATCCCCAAACATCCCGAAACATCCCCAAACGTCCCGAAACATCCCCAAACGTCCCGAAACATCCCCAAACATCCCGAAACATCCCCAAACATCCCGAAACATCCCCAAACATCCCGAAACATCCCCAAACATCCCCAAACATCCCGAAACATCCCCAAATATCCCGAAACATCCCACTCTAAAATATCCTCGTAATATCCTCATCTCTCAAACGCGGGAAAATCCTCAAAGATGTGCACAAGCGGTACATAATGTACCAGATACTGAAGGCGACCAAATACATACACTCCGGGAACGTGATACACAGGGACCAGAAGCCGTCGAATGTGCTCATCGACAGCGCGTGCCGAGTCAAGGTGCGTCTCTACAATATCTCCAATTACAAAAATCGTATATAAACATACTTCATCACTTCATCAGTCTTCTAACATCCACTTACATCCCCAAATATTTCCAAACTTTCCCAAATATTCCCTTATATCACCAAATGTTCCCAAATAAAACAAAACATTCTCAAACATCCCTTAACACCCGGATACATTCCCAAACATCCCTTCGTCATTCTTCTACATCCAAAAACATTCCCAAATACTTCACCAACCATCCCCAAACATCCCGAAACATTTCCAAACACCACGAAACTTTTACAAACATCCCAAACATCCCCATAACATCCCTTCATCATACTTCTACACCGAAAAATATCCCCAAATACTAGGTACCAAACTTAACCACTGTCCCCAAACAATCCAAAACATTCCCAAACACCCCTAAACATTCCCGAACCCACTTAAATATCCTCAAAAAATCCTCATCCATCAAACGCGGGAACATCCTCAAAGACGTGCACAAGCGGTACATCATGTACCAGATACTGAAGGCGACCAAATACATACACTCCGGGAACGTGATACACAGGGACCAGAAGCCGTCGAATGTGCTCATCGACAGCGCGTGTCGAGTCAAGGTGCGTCTACCAAACACAAACACACCGAAACATACCCAAACACACCGAAACATTCCCAAACGCACCGAAACATTCCCAAATACCCCGAAACATCCCCAAACATCCCGAAACATACCCAAACATCCCCAAACACTCTTAAATATCCCCAGAAAGTCCTCATCCATCAAACGCGGGAACATCCTCAAAGATGTGCACAAGCGGTACATAATGTACCAGATACTGAAGGCGACCAAATACATACACTCCGGGAACGTGATACACAGGGACCAGAAGCCGTCGAATGTGCTCATCGACAGCGCGTGTTGGGTCAAGGTGCGTCTCTACTATACATCTCTCTCTCTCTCTCTCTCTTCGTGTGGGACACCGAGTCGTTCAACAACCCGATGAACGTGATACACAGGGACCAGAAGCCGTCGAATGTGCTCATCGACAGCGCGTGCCGAGTCAAGGTGCGTCTCTACAATACATTATCAAAAATCTCTCTACAATACATTATCTTATCAACTACAAAAATCATACAAAGATATTCATTCACCAATCATCTCCAGACATACTCAGTCAGTACTCATCAGCATAGTCAGTCTTCTTCATCCACCAACATCCCCAAATAGACTCAAACAAATCCAAACATCCTCAAACTACCCCAAATATTCCCAAACATCACCAAACAGACCAACACATTCGCAAACATCCCCAAATAGGCCGAAATATCCCCAAACATCCCTTCGTCATTCTTCTACATCCAAAAACATCCCCAAATACTTCCAAACTTTACCAACCATCCCCAAACATCCTGAAACATTCCCAAACACCCCGAAACATTCCCAAACATCGAATCTATTTTTTAAATTTTCATTTATCCCTAAACACACTTAAATATCCTCAAAAATCCTCATTCTTTAATCGCGTATCATAGAGACGTCCACAAGCGGTACATCATGTACCAGATACTGAAGGCGACCAAATACATACACTCCGGGAACGTGATACACAGGGACCAGAAGTCGTCGAATGTGCTCATCGACAGCGCGTGCCGAGTCAAGGTGCGTCTACTAAACACAAACATACACAAACATCACCAAAACATCCCCAAACATCCCTAAACATTCCAAAACACACCGAAACATTACCAAACACACCGAAACATTCCCAAACACACCGAAACATACCCAAACACACCGAAACATAACCAAACACACCGAAACATACCCAAACACACCGAAACATAACCAAACACACCGAAACATACCCAAACACACCGAAACATTCCCAAACACACCGAAACATACCCAAACACACCGAAACATAACCAAACACACCGAAACATACCCAAACACACCGAAACATACCCAAACACACCGAATCATACCCAAACACACCGAAACATACCCAAACGCACCGAAACATTCCCAAACGCACCGAAACATTTCCAAACACACCGAAACATTCCCAAACATCCCGAAACATTCCCAAACACACCGAAACATTCCCAAACACACCGAAACAATCCCAAACACACCGAAACATTCCCAAACATACCGAAACACTCCCAAACATCCCGAAACATTCCCAAAGACAACGAAACATTCCCAAACACACCGAAACATTCCCAAACACACCGAAACATTCCCAAACACACCGAAACATTCTTAAACACACCGAAACATTCCCAAACACACCGAAACATTCCCAAACACCCCGAAACTTTTCCAAACCCCCAAATCATTCCCAAATATCCCCTAAACACACTTAAATATCCCCAAAAAATCCTCATCCTTCAATCACGGGAACATCCTCAAAGACGTGCACAAGCGGTACATCATGTACCAGATACTGAAGGCGACCAAATACATACACTCCGGGAACGTGATACACAGGGACCAGAAGCCGTCGAATGTGCTCATCGACAGCGCGTGCCGAGTCAAGGTGCGTCTACCGAACATACCTAAAACATCACCTAAACATCCCTGCTCAATCATGGCCAAACTGTAGCAATCGTCCCCGAACATCCTCTGCGGTCTTCAAACACTCTCAAATATCCACAAATATGAAATACCCTCTAAAATCCTCACCTCTCAAACGCAACAAACATTGTCCTACATCCACTAAACATCCCTAGACCACAGAATATATAATAGTACTAGGGTACTTAGTACTACTAGGATTTAATACTACTAGGGTGCCTAGACATACTTCTACATCCATATAAACTCAAACATCCCCAAAACATCACAAAACTTCCTCGAACATCCCGGAACATCCTCAAACTCCCGCTAACATCTCTAACCATCCCCAGAGATTTTCGTACGTACCCAAAATAATACCTAGTCTCCAACTTAGCCGGGTCTTATCGCGATAGACTGCCAGATAGTCTGCCCGCGACCATGACTGATGAAGCTCAGTCGAAACGTCTGGTTTCCAGGTACCTAAAAAACTATCGCGATAAGACCTGGTTTAGTAACTATACTATAATATGTGAAAGTAATCGCGAGTGCTTAATAGTAGTTTATGCAACTGCCTAATAATGAGAGGCTTTAGGATGAGAGTGTCTGTTTATCAGCATTCTAAAGCCTAATTATTTGCAGTTGCATACACTATTTTATCTACACTCTACAAGAAAAACTATGAAAAATAATTCAAACCTCCGCACTGTACTATGGCGATTGCAAGCCTATCTACTGAACCACCAACTGAACGACTTTTTGTACATAAGTAACTTTTTAACTAAACGTTAAAATGGAGGCTCATAAAAACTGAACAACTTTTAAAATTAAATAGCATTTATCGGTGAATTTTAATTCGAAAAATGATTTGAAGCATAGATTTAATAATAAATAAGTCCTCATAATTTCAAGTGTCGTCCCACCGCGGGTGACACTTGTTTTTTTTTTCATTCGACTTACTGATGGCCAGTGTCAAATTGGAACAGATTACAATTTGGTACGCGGGTCAATTCGTTTAATTTTTTTTCAAATACTAGAAATTGAGTTACTTTATGTAGCTGCCAGTAGTATGAAAGTTTTTTTTTAAAGGCTGTATATTCGTTATGCAGTTCATTATGTTCGTACTTTCGATTCTGTAAAACGAATATTACGAACTGAGTGTAGATAATAGTAGTTTATGCAACTGCCTAATAATGAGAGGCTTTAGGATGAGAGTGTCTGTTTATCACACGAGGCGCAGCCGAGTGTGATAATAGTTTGACACGAGCATTCTAAAGCCTAATTATTTGCAGTTGCATACACTATTTTATCTACACTCTACAAGAAAAACTATGAAAAATAATTCAAACCTCCGCACTGCACTATGGCGATTGCAAGCCTATCTACTGAACCACCAACTGAACGACTTTTGTACATATTGTAACTTTTTAACTAAACGTTAAAATAGAGGCTCATAAAAACTGAACAACTTTTAAAATTAAATAGCATTTATCGGTGAATTGTAATTCGAAAAATGATTTGAAGCAAAGATTTAATAATAAATAAGTCCTCATAATTTCCAGTGTCGTCCCGCCGCGGGTGACACTTGCTTTTTTTTTCATTCGACTTGGAACAGATTACAATTTGGTACGCGGGTCAATTCGTTTAATTTTTTTTCAAATACTAGAAATCGAGTTACTTTATGTAGCTGCCAGTAGTATGAAAGTTTTTTTTTAAAGGCTGTATATTCGTAATGCAGTTCATTACGTTCGTACTTTCGATTCTGTAAAACGAATATTACGAACTGAGTGTAGATAAAAAGTATTTACGTCATATATGTTTTGTAAGTGTTCCTTCCTTCTTGCAGCTCGCAGACTTCGGTCTGGCGCGGTCCGTGTCATCCCTGTACCGCGGCAACAGCTCGGGCGGTGAAGACGACCAGTGTTTGACGGACTATGTGGCCACCAGGTGGTACAGAGCGCCGGAGATACTCATCGCTAGCAAGAAGTTAGTATTACACCGCGATAGTCCACTGTCCACTGTCCAGCAGTGGACTTCGGTCTGGCGCGGTCCGTGTCATCCCTGTACCGCGGCAACAGCTCGGGCGGCGAAGACGACCAGTGTTTGACAGACTATGTGGCCACCAGGTGGTACAGAGCGCCGGAGATACTCATCGCCAGCAAGAAGTGAGTAGTCCACTGTCCACTGTCCAGCAGTGGACTTCGGTCTGGCGCGTTCCGTGTCATCCCTGTACCGCGGCAACAGCTCGGGCGGTGAAGACGACCAGTGTTTGACAGACTATGTGGCCACCAGGTGGTACAGAGCGCCGGAGATACTCATCGCCAGCAAGAAGTAAGTGTTTTCATGTTGGGCTTTATTCCATTTCAGCGGTAAGGAATGAACTGTGACTCCTGTCACAAGTGACTATAGTCCTGCAAGTTCGTGCGCGACCCTCCCTAGGGGTGACAGACGTTGGGGGGGGAGACGTCAGCGGGTAGCGGGAGGTGTAGCGGGGAAGGGAGACGCGCGCATCCGCGCCGCACGTCATATTAAAATGACTTGCTTACTCGCCCCCCAACCGTCTGTACCCCGCAGGAAGGTCGCGCACGAACCTGACGGACTATAGGCTATAGGTTTTTTTATGACAATGTAAAGGTTCTCTAATAGAATCCAAATACTACTCTTTTGAAATACTTGGTATCTTGTATTGGAATTTTTAATGCACTCACAGCGCAATAATATCTCTTAAATTGAAAATGAGAAAATTGAAAAATTCACTAGCGACCGCCGGGACTTGAACCCGGGACTGTGGATTGCCGTTCCACCGCTCTACCAACTGAGCTACGGGCGCCTAGCGGACCCTCGTGAATCTTTCAACCTCTTGATGCTCGTCTTGAAGCGACGATCCAGCGACATCTGTAGAAAGTATTTAGAACTTACTATATGGTTAGTCCACATTATGATCAGACATTGGTATCTTGTCTGTCTTGATGTTTTCTTTGGGACTCAAGTCACCAGCTAACGGTTTGTCATTTCCTTCGGCAGTTACACTAAAGGCATCGACATGTGGTCCCTGGGCTGCATCCTGGGCGAGATGCTGACGGGGAAGCCCCTGTTTCCGGGGACCTCCACAGTGAACCAGGTGGAGCGCATCATGCAGGCACTGCCAAGACCCTCGCAGGAAGGTAAACCTTTGTCCCTTCGGCTATCACCTAAAACTATCTTTTAACACTGACTCGAAAATACCAACCCTGCCCTGATGACAACAACTCGCTGCTACTTCAGTCTACCCGCGACCATGACTGATGAAACTCGGGTTTCCAGGTAAATCGCTTATTTACTTAAAAACTACCTATCGCGATAAGACCCGTTAAAGTAAGTATTATGTGTGAAAGTAATCACGAGTGTTTAAAAAGTTATGTCTCGCAAACACTTGAATCAGTGTCAAAAAGTGTTTGTTTTAAAGAGTATACTGCCCAGATGGTTCCACAGTCGCCAGGTTAGGACAAAAGCACATAATACATAATAGTACAGGACAAAAGTCCAATAACATGCGGCTTTGCTTCATTTGATCGTCTCGACTATTGGCCTTATGTAATAGGGGCATTCCACGAAAAAGTCAACTTTGTCCGTTACGTGACGTGTATTGGAGCACCCACTTTTTGCAGTTATGCTTGAGATGCAAAGTTAAAGGAGTTGTAGAACCTAATGCCCTTTAGTAACTTTCGATGCTGTATTTAAAATATCCAAAAAATCGGGGTGTCACTGTACAGACATTGTTTGATTCCGAAGCTGATCTTAGCGCAGTGGAAGCAAATTAAAGTTATCTTAAAATCTAAAACTAAATGGTCGATCAGCCTCGGAACAACATTTGACTACGATTCGTAGTGCTCTTTACTATAGCTAAATAAAATAAATTTAATGAGAGAATTTTGTTCCGGAAAGTTTCCGGCCGAGAAATTCTTGTTTCCAAAATCTACTTAAACAGGGCCCAGCAACGAATTGCTTACCGAGCGAACGATGACGCCGTTTCTTTGTGAGTTTAAGTATGACAGGAATCAGGTATTCAGGATATTGTGAGGAGCACAGGAATAGGGAATAACCTAAACTCACGGCACTGGAACATCCGCTCGTTCTCGAACTCCTTTCCTCCAATCTGCACTATAGTTCACAGTTCGACATCACATAATGTTTTTTAACACAAAATAACTAAAAGATTTCTCTCCGAATGAGAAATCGGCCCCGTTGGCCTCCAATCATTTAAAATTAAAATACGTAGCTATCGGCAGCCACGACGCGAGCCAACGAAAAGTGAGGTTATATTCTACCGGCGGTCGCGTGACTCTCAATCAAAGCGCCGGAACCAAAATCACTTGGTTCACTTCCCCACCGAACAGGGAAAACCACACGAGAAAACCGAAAGCACGTTAAATTACACCATTTATAATTAATATTCGCATCCACGATGCGGGCGACGGCAGAGGACGTGACAATGACAGAGAAACAGTGTTGCCAGCACCGCGCGCCCATTTTATACGAAAACTAAACATTCACCCGCCCCGGACCGACCCATCGGTCCGCTCTATGCATGGCAGGCGTGATAATGTAGCTACTGCTCGCTTAAGGACTGAATCCCCCACCTGAACTTCTGCAACTCGAGGAGTGCCATCACTACCCGGAAACAGGTTGAGAATGCGCCCCCGGCGCCAACGCAGTGGCGGTAGGTTGGCATCCTTAACCAGAACGAGATCCCCAATGCAGGGGGGTTCAGTCCTGTCCGTCCACTTAAGGCGTTGCTGCAGAATGTGCAAGTACTCAAGCGACCAACGCTTCCAAAAGTTTTGAGTCATTTGCTGCAACAACTGATAACGCGACAAACGATTGCTATTCACCTCCGTATAGGGATATTCCGGCAAGGCGTTAAGTGGGCGGCCAATTAAGAAATGCCCTGGCGTCAGGGCCTCTAAATCATTTGGGTCTGAGCTGAGCGGACACAAAGGACGCGAATTGAGTACAGCCTCAATTTTACAAAACACGGTCGCCAGCTCCTCGAAAGTCAAAATTGTTAACCCTACAACGCGCAACAAATGCGTCTTAGCGGACTTTACAACCGCTTCAAAATACCACCCCAGTGAGGGCACGCTGGTGGATCGAACACCCAGGTAATGCCCTGACGGGAGAGGCCCGTGCTGATGGCTTCTTCGTTCTCCCTTAAGAACGTTACAATTTCCTTCATACACCGATCAGCACCCTTAAAGTTGGTACCACAATCCGACCTGATCAGCGCTGGTCGCCCTCGTCGCGACGTAAATCTCTCCAGCGCTGCCAAAAGGCCTCCGTAGATAGGTCGGCCACGAGCTCCAAGTGGACGGCCTTGGTGGCTAGGCACACGAACACGCACAAGTACGCCTTGATAGACTTTGCGTTCCGTAGGCGTGATGCCTTTACCATGAAAGGGCCTGCAAAATCCGTTCCCACACCTGCAAACGTCCAGGCCTCCGTCACCCGGTCCGGTGGGAGATCTCCCATCTGTGGCTGCATTGTGGCTGCCTTCAAGCGGTAACAAGGCAAGCACCTAAACACAACGCTACGTACCGTTCGTCGTCCCGATAAGATCCAGAACTCGCGCTGTAGGATGTAGTTCAGTAGCGGAAAGTAATTGTGTTATAATATTATTAAAGTTCGCAATTTTTTTAAACCCTATAACTAACATGTTTATAAGACTATTCTTTGAAAAATTAGAAATTATACATACTTGCTTTAGGTACTGTTTAGGTATTTACATATTTAGCAAAATAAACAGTTATTATAAAATTCGAGTGGAAGAAAAAGTTACATCTAGAATGAAATATCGATGTCTTAAAGTTATGAAATTTTTAGAAGTTTAATGTACTTGCTACATACCTAAACGGAAAAATGCTTATAATTTCGCCAATATTAAATTAGAGTTAGTCTCATAATGGTAAAATTTTCTTTTAGCTTTTACTAAATTCGTTCATAAAAGTTTAGAAGTCTAGGATTAAAGCTTTTATAACGTCAAACTTATTTTTTCATATTAGGGCTTATATTGAATTCGAGTGTATAAAGTTAATATTACTCTACCAGAATCATGTAATTAACAAACATACAAAATATTAGAAGTTTATCTCCATGGCAACATACGGATTTAACTATTTGGCCGACCGAAGCACGGCGCGGCGTGAATTTATACCTATTTGTCGCGGACGATCCGTAAGCGCGCGCCGGCGCACACTGATCGCGGTCAAATGAAGAAGCATTAAATCAAATATTGTAATTGTTGAATAACTATTAAAGTTATACCTATTTATTTAACGTTTAACAACACATTCTAAGTAGGTATCGCGAACTTTTGTTCAATTATTTTTAGTAGCGCCATTTGATTATCTATACCTCTAAATCGACATTAATGTAAATAAATAGGAACGTACGCGTACTCCTTCCCATCGTTTCTTTCTTGACTGGCAGATAACAACCGATCAATTCCTCGACTTTTCACAGTTACAGTTACTATATCACTATTTGGCTTATTCTCCTCGGAACGCGTTCTCCTGACAATTCCGTCATCATTTTTCAAATTGATTTTATTGTTATTTTGAAGGCATGGAGTCATTCTTTGTAGGAATGTAAATAAAATTATGTGAGAGGCCCACTTTTCTATCAAGTAAATGGGAAGTTATAACAAGGCTACTATTTGCTGTGACGGAATCTAGAGAACGGAATTGGGTTGTATGATGGATCTAACAAAAATTTTTATTTTATTTTTATTTATTGAGAAAACCAACAGCTATTTAGAAAATAATTGAATTGTACACATTGACAAAACATAAGCTAATAACAGGTTTCCCTAATTTAACAACACACGATAAGCTATCTAGTGAAATTAACGTGATCCAATTTAATACAAACAATTTCTTAATAAAAATACCAAAATGGAATAATTAAATTAAATTAAATAGCCAGCTACAAGTGCGATATTTGGATGTTAATGTAAGCCAGTGAAAATGAGTGTGATGAAAGTATTGGGTTAATGAGTGAGTGTGTATGAGTGTGAGTGTGTGTGTGTGTGTGTGTGTTGTGTGAGTGTGCATGTGTGGTTGAACGTGTATAAGGAAAGAGAATAAATACCTACGTAAATTAACCACCAGTACCAGCATACTTAGTAAATAAGATTTCATTTACTTTGGTTTTATATTTAGGTTTTGAAAGATGGATAATATCAATATCTGAAAACATATCATTATATGATTCACAGAGTCGTCTAAGGGGTGCATTTTGTGCATGATTGGTACGACATAAACCAGTAACAAATAGTTTTTTTAATGAGTTCCTAGTGCGGCGTAAGGGGACATTGAAGTTGACAATAGACAGCAGTTGAGGACAGTCTAATTTGCCGTGTAAAACGTCGTGTAATAAGAGTTGATCTAGTAACGTTCTAAAATGATTCATGTGGCTTTGTTTACAAGTATTGGCAAGATGTTCGTAAACATGTGCATACATTATCGTGTTATAAGGAAAATTTACAAATCAGTTTTGAATTTAAATAAGATATTTATAAAGAAAATTGAAGCCCACTATTTTATGTGACGGATCTGATAAAATGTCCACTATTTGGGTGACGGATCTGAATTTCGCATTACGATCTTTGCCGTGTGCTGTCGCCCAATTCTGCCCGTGGGTATAAGGATAAAGAGCTTCCGGGGGTGGGCAGCAGCGCCCGTGTTAACAACATAGTCTACAAACACACACTGCGGTCACCAATTTGCGTGCCCAGCGCGGTGACTATGGGCAAACCCCCATGAATAGGTCGAGATCTGTATGAACACCTTTTATCAGAAAAAGCTCAAAACGGAAGTGGACCTGGAATAGCCCTGACGGCAGGACGAAGAACGAAATCAACTTCATCATGACGGATAAACGGCATATAATAAGGGATGTTAGTGATCGTGATCAGTAAATTCAATACCAGAAGCGATCAACGACTAGTAAGAGGCACCCTAAATATCAACTTCAAGCTATAAAGAAACCGCATGGTGAAGCCAGTTCTCCACCCCAAGCTGCCCCAAGCCGGACATGAGGAATTCTTACTTGAACTGAAAAATCGATTCGCTACCCTGGAGACCCTGATAAACGTTGACGAGGACCTAGAGGGCATAGTCGGGGTTGTTCGCGAAGTGGGGACGAAGCACTTTCGTAAAAGGCGAACAGATTAGAAGTCCAAACTTTCGAGCGAGGCCCTGGTCTGGCACTGACGCAAATTAGTCTGGATACGCCAGATGATGCATTGCGAGATCCCTTAAAAAAAGATCCGAAGTATGGTAAGACGCGACCTCCGAAGCTATAACACTCGACTCGTAAAGGAGGCGATTGACAAGAACCGAGGGTCGAAAGTTTTTACCAAGACAATGGGAAGGAGTTATCTGGCAAAGCTAAACTACCTCGAATGGTATAACTGTCATATTGGTTCTAGATATTCTCGCTGAAATTGAGAACTTCTTTGGGAAATCTGTAGTATGCCTCGCATGCGCAAAAGCCTTCACCTGACGCGAGCCCAAACCCTAGAGCTCCTCTCTACCGCCACTTTACAGAAGGTCTTCCAGACGTAGATAAAGACGAAATCGGGGCGGCTCTCAGACAGATTAAGAATGGGAAGGCTCCCGGGGAAGACGGAATGGCGTCTGAGCTACTTAAGGCCACGTCTACAAGCTGTTCTCGAGAGTCGTCACCAATAGTCTGGCATCAAGATTTGATGCCTTTCAGTCACCGAAACAGGTTCAGACTGTAAGGCAGGTTGTTCCCATGCCAAAAGAGTACAACCAAACCAACCACTGAGTGGCCTTTGTGGACTACGAAAAAGCCTTCGACTCTATCGAAACCTGAGCTGTATTGGGAGTCTTTGCAGCGGTGCCAAGTCAACTGGCAGTATGTTCAGGTGCTGAGAAGCCTCTATCAAATAGCTACGATGTCCGTTCAAGTACAAAACCACAATACAAGGTCCATCCAACTGCTCCGTGGTGTAAGACAGGGTGACGTTATATCCCCGAAACTCTTCACCAAAGCACTGGAGAATTTCTTTAAGACTCTACGGTGGGATAGACTGGGCATTAACGTCAACGGCAAAATCTCATGCATCTCCGCTTTGCCGAGGACATAGTCATAATGGCCGAATCGCTGTAGGACCTGCAAAAATGCTATCGACTCTTAACTCTGCCTCGAGACATTTTGGACTTGAGATGAACTTAACTTGATAAGACGAAGGTCATGTTCAATCATTATCACTCATTATCCCCGAGCCGGTCTCCGTCGAAGGTGTAGCCCTAAAGTTGTTCAGAAATATGTGTACCCTGGGCAAACTTTGCAGATGGGTAGAGACAAGTTTGAAGCTGAAATCACCAGAAGAGTGCAGCTTGGCTGGGTAGCATTTGGGAAGCTGCATCATCTTTGCCATAATGCCTCAAGACCAAGGTGTTTGGTCAATGCGTCCTACCAGTCATGACTTACGGAGCCGAGACGTGGAGCTTGATAGTAAAACTGGCCCACAGGGTACATGTCACTCAAAGAGGTATGGAAAGGCTTATGCTCGGTATCTCTGGATAAAATCCGGAATGAGGCTATCCACAAATGACCAAAGTGACGGACATAAGTGTAGCAAGCTGTAGTGGCAGTGAGCGATGAACGGTAGAGTAAGCGGGTTCTCGGCAAGCGTAGAGTTGCCGCCCTCCGGCCAGATGGACTGAAGACTTAAAAAGGCGGCTGGTAACGACTGGATAGCAAAACGGGAGATCGTGCTTTATGGCGTTCCTGTGGGAGGCCTACGTCCAGCAGTGGACTACAATAGGCTGATATAGATTACGATCTTTGATTTGCATGTACCAACCAGCAGCACCAGCCTATCATATAAATTAGCCAAGTTCCTGGTGGTCTACATCACGTACGCTAGACCCTCGATCTCCATGTGCCAGCAAAGCTACCCACCACGCTGAACAAATTATGTTATGGAACCATTCACGTATCTGTTATAGTCAAGATGGCCTCCTGGTGGTCTATATCAGACACTCTGGATTGGACTCTTCAGTGCTTACATATCAAAATATTTACTTTCACTTTTATGATTTGTATGTATTAAGATAAAAGTGGCCAACTGTGGACACCAAATTTTGTCCACTTTTATCGATTCTCTTTATTCCGTCGTCACCTTATCAGATCCGTCACCGCAAGGATGACGGAATATGACGGATCTGAGATGATGGATCTGATGACCAAGGCATATTTTTTTCAATTTGCAAGAAACTTACTACGCATAAGGCGAATTGCTCCATACGATTAATTTCAGTAAAAAGTGGTACATGACATACCAGTGTTCAAAAAAATTAAATGTGTCACTAACAGCAGAAAATCGCCTTAGTAGGTATGATGAAATCGGAAAAAAAATACGGATCTGAAATGTCTACGCTTATTTAGCCTATTTCTGTAAATAGTACGCAAATCTGACCAATAAATCTTCTTTAATAAGTATGAGGTAACGTCCTGGCAGGATAAAATTATATCTAGGTTTAATAGTTGAATAGAGATATGCTTTTAAAGTGGTGCTTACGAAACTGATATGGACAATGGACACCATTGTTTAAGTTAGCTTGTTTTTAAACTATGGCTTTAATAAAATATATATACGATGGCATAATATGATACTTTCGTTCAGTTTTCATCTATACTTATTTATCAAAATGTAAGCCAAATTTACTGTAACAGTAGCAATTTTAAGGCGTTTAACAGCCAAAAGTGGAGTGGACACCGCCTACGGAATTTAGAGAATGAAGGTTTGAAAAATATTTTTGAATTATCTATCTACAATATTAATGCTAATTTTGAAACTTTGCCTACATAACCAATGGTTTATACTACCTAAGAAAAATCGACATATTTTTACCATGATCACATCTGTGTGTTTTCTTGTGCCACTCATCAGATCCATCACCGAGAAGAATAAGCCATTTAAATAAGTCCACAAATTACACACTGATCACACACTGATCACTCACTAAGAAGTAATAAGTAGTAATAATTGCAGCGCAGCACGTAAACAAACAATCAAGTCAAATTTGTTTTGCGGTGGGCGGCGGGGTAGGGTAGTGCGCAGGGGGTGAGGCACGGCTCGCTCGCACGGCGCGCCGGCCGCCCAGCGCGCGAAATATAAAATTACGCGCCTTTTTAAATATTGCTTATTATTTCGTAAAGCTTTTGGCGAAAAATTCTAAAATTTTGTATTATAGTTTTGTTTATTGGTATTATGAAATGGTTACGGACTTACTCACTTAAATTCAATATTAATCTTACTGCGACAAAAAACTCAAATAATTAAGTCAAGCTGAGTTCTTATATTTCTAATCTTTTATTGGTAGCTTTATATAATGCCTAAAAGTTTATTTTATGAATTTTAGAAACTCGAATTCAATATCAATGAAATCAGAAGTAAAGTTTTAATTTCCATATTCGCAAGTACCTAAATATTCTAAAATTTATACAAAATAAAATATAAACGTGTGTGTGACAGTTTCAATCAAAAAATGTAACTTAAATATTATATTTAGTTGTATAATTAGAGATATTAAAATACCTAAATTATACCTAACGCTCGTGCAGAAAAGTTCTAAAAAGTTATAGAAGTGTGTAAAAACCTTGTCCCTAACGAAATATTCTTAAATAACTTAGTCGAATAATAACAAAACTTTTCTAGCTAAAATCAAGTCCCACTATCGGACTAATGGCCAATAGCGCATTACAGCCCGCGTGCGAGTTTTTCTCATGACGATCCCTGACTAAGAGCTCAACTAAGGGTCCCCTTTTTGGAAGTAACAGTGGATGCCGAGCCGAAAAGGGCAGGCTAGCGTTCCGAAGTCTGCCTCCAACCCTGAGCATACCTTGCTCATCCAGGAATGGGTTGAGGCGCACAATTCCTCCCTTCAGCTTTCCACGTCCATCCCTGAGCAGCCTGACCTCCTCTTCAAAATGTTCCGCCTGGACGACTCTAACCAATGAGCATAGAGCCGCATTCCGCTCCGCAGGCGAGAGGACAGGTGTAAAGTTCCGTTCTGCTTGAGGCTTCCTGCAGTTGTTCACGAACCGCTTGATCCAACCTGTCACCCCAAGAAGTTTGTCGAGGAGCTATACCGTTCCAGCAAGAAAGCTGGGTTAGGCTTCGGTACGAGTTGCCCCACGTTCACTCGCAAACCTCGATCAGGTGGCCCAAGCGGCGCCCTGCACTCGTTGAATGGCCATTCCTGCGGCGACTCAGTCAGCCATTGAGGTCCCCACCACAGTGGGTGACTCACCAAATCAGGTGCCCTGCACCCGCGCGAAGCGCAGTCCGCTGGGTTCCATTCTCCCGGTACGTGCCTCCACACTAACGGAGTTTCCGACCCCGTAATCTGTGACACCCGATTTGCCACGAAAACCTCAAGTGTATGTACCGACGTCTGCAACCAGCACAGAACTATCCGACTGTCAGTCCACGCGTACACCGTTTCATCCAAGTTGATGGTACCACGCAGATTGCAGGTTACATGATTTAGCAAGCGCGCTAGAAGAGCTGCCCCTGCCAATTCCAATTTGGGGATGGTCCATCTAGTTCTGACTGGTGCCACCTTACTTTTGGCCATAACCAGACGCACGTGCACAGTTCCCGTTGAACTTGCTGTCCGAAGGTATACAGCTGCCGCGTACCCTCGCTCCGAGGCGTCACAAAACCCATGTAGGGTAGCCTTACATCCCACCGATGGGACTAACTTGCGGGGTATCGCGATGTGCACAATCCCTGGTAAGGTGGTCACAAACTTGAGCCAATCCTTCAACAACTCTCCGGAGAGTTGGTCGTCCCATCCTAAGTTGGCTAGCCACAACCTTTGTAAAAGCACTTCGCCATGAACGTAACCGGGGCGATCCATCCGCTAGGATCGAACGTTCTAGCGATTGTCGACAGTACCGACCGCTTAGTCCAAGTTTTCTCCAAAGGTCGGGCTCGATCTTGTACGTGAATACGTCATGCGTTGGCCTATATTGCACCCCGAGGATGCCCAACGTGTTTGGATTGTCCGGGTTCTCAAAGAGGTGCGGGTCCTGATGGAAATCGCCTGGCAAACCGGCCAGGAGCTCTGGGCAACTGGACAACCATTTCCGCAACTCGTAACCTCCTGAACCCATGATCGCGATCAACTCGTCTCGTAGAATTAGCGCCTGCTCCACGCTATCAGCACCCGTGCAGATATCGTCCACGTAGACGTCGCGATCCAGTACTGCTGCGGCTCGAGGATATCTTACCCTTTCCTGTGCGGCCAACTCGCAGCGTACGTACTGCCAAATACGGACTTGGCTTAAGTCCATACGTCACCGTGTCAAGTTCGTATGTGACCATCGGCTCATCTGGGCTCTCACGCCACAAAATCAGCTGATACCGACGGTCATCCGGATGTATCATGGTTTGGCGAAACATCATTTTGACGTCTGCGACGAACGCTACCTGGTGTAACCGAAAGTCTGTGAGAATGTCCACAATGTCCCGGTTCAATTTAGGACCCGCGTGCAAACATTGGTTCACAGACACACCATTCGAGGTAGGAGCAGAACCGTCAAACACCACCCGTATTTTCGCCTCAGGTGACTTCAAGACAGCCAGGTGTGGAATGTAATAATGCTCGACACACCTCCAATCCAGGCTGGACACCGACATGTGGCCCAATTGAATATATTCCCGCATGAATTCTATATACTTCTGCCGAAGTGCTGGGTCTCGCCTCATCTTCCGCTCCATTCCGAGTAGTCTCCGTTCCGCGAGCTGTCGCGAACTACCTAAAGCAGGGCGGTTTGGGAGAAAAGGTAGCCTGGTCACGAATCTGCCTGACGGGCATCTCGCAGTGTTGTATTGATAGAACAACTCGCACTCGTCATCCTCTGGCTTCCGTCTGTCCGCCGTGGGCGCTCTTCAGACTCCCAAAACCTCTGCAGCACCTCTGACAGCACACTACCATAGAGGACCGTATCCCTTCTGGTAGGTCCTGAGGTCTCCAAACTGGGCCGAAAACAACATACCCCTGTGGTATCTACGGCCACCAAACCAGCTTCCTGGAGTACCTTCTTCCTACTGCACCATAATCTCCCGAGGACGTCTGACCCGAGAAGTACGTCCACCGTACCAGGAGTATCAAAATCAGGATCAGCTAACTCCAACCCTGTGGTTAACCCTCGTACCGTTGGTGGTAACCTAACCTGAGGAGTTTCCCAACCACTTCATCCAGCACCACGGCTGAGACTTGATAGCTGACCCTGTACATGTGCTACCTAATGCGAACTCAAAGTTCGTCTGACCCCGAATGTCAGGCACATTTAGGCCCCCGATGCCTACAGCTTCATCCTCACTTGGCCGTACATTTAGGCCTAGCCTACTCACCAGCTTACTCGATACAATACATCCCTGAGCCCCTGTATCCAGTAGGGCTCTTACTTGAATGGTCCGGCCACCGTATCCCCATACCCAAATCTTAGCCGTTGGCAAAAGTACCGTGATTGGACGGGGAGCCGAAGCTGATGAGTAGGCGGCGATTACCTAGCGGGAATCTAAACGCGGTGAGGCCGCGTCCCGCGGGGTATCCTCACTACCCAAACCTGTGTATGGGTCCCACTCCTGCTGGTAGGAGGTCTGCCCATAAAGGCCATGGCTGGAGTTCTATAGTACCCCGACGGCAAACGTCCGTACCGAGGTTGCGCCTGTAGCCGCGGGTACTCAGGCATAGGCGGGGGCATGCGTGGGTCTTGAGACCCAACCAGGTGGCTCAAGCCCGCAGAATACTGCATGTACCCTGGTGGCTGCCTAGTGCTCCCCTGACACCCGCCCGTTGAATCCCGTACCTGGGATGGGTGTCCTTGGCCACGTTCCTGTGCCGCTCTTCCCAATCCGGCACCTGCTGCCGTGGTGGGATTGTCCCCACGTCCTTGGGTGTGGGCTCCGTCTGTTGACGTCCCCTGCCTGTCCCTGTGACCGATGCGGAGGTGGGCTCCTCCTTGGAGGGTGGGGAGCGTTGCTCCTCTTGGTGGGCAGGCTCCTTCGCTGATCCGATCCAGCGCTGCCCCGGCGCCTCCGGAGCGATTCATGCAGAGCAGCGGATGGTGTGCACCCTGGCAGTACCTACAGTTGGTGCTTGAAGGGCACTCGCACCTGATGCGGCCCCAGGCACCGAAAACACCAACGCCTCTGCTGTGCCACACCCCGTCTCCTCTGAATCCGCTGCGCAGCAAACTCCTGACACGCCGTTACCCTGTGGCCTGTCTCCCTGCAGTAGGCACACCCTGATTCCAATGCGATATTGTACCGCTTGGGTTGCCCACTGTTGCCTCCTCGCGCCGGTGCACCCGGCCGTTCCGGGTGGCGAGGGCAGAGGTCTCCTTGCGAGGGCTTCACCAGCCTGGACGTCCACTCGCCTGCTTTCGGCCTCGAGGAACGACTTCAGATCCTCGTAGGTCGGGAGGTGGTCCGAGGACTTGCCCCCATGTAGCTGCTCGAATCGAGCGACCATTTCGCTCGGCAGGCGGCGAAGCACTGTGTGGACCAAGATATAACCGTAGCCCGCCACTGGCAAACCCTGTCGCTCCAGTGCGCTGACCGCGACACTGACTGGGTGGAAGATTTTCTCGCGGAGGTCCGTACCTCGCGTTATGGTTGGTATTGACAGCCACTGGTCTAACAGCCTGTCTACAATCAGGCGCTTGTTTCGATACCGGTCGGTAAGGATCTTCCACGCCACCTCATAATTGCTATCCGAGACAGCCAAATGCGTCAGCAATTCATGAGGCTCTCCATGTAGCCTGGACATTGTAATGTAGGGTATTGGATTATTTCTTATAGCTTGCCAGTCTGTCAATATACGCTGAACTGACCGTACGTGTTTCCTTTCTTCTGCCTAGTACCTACTACCTGCAGATATCACAGTGGCATCGAGGATAATTAATTATTGAAATTATAAGAACCTTACGCGTAAAACCTAGTGAACGAGTGAAGTGACTGCTCCAAAATGTCGATCGGCAAAATCTCGGAGTTCGATATACACAAAGATGACTGGAAGTTATATATTGAACGTTTACAACAATATTTCATTGCCAATGCAATAAAAAGTGAATTACAAGTGCCAACGCTTATAACTGTAATGGGATCCGAAAGCTATGAACTATTAGTTAATTTGTGTACACCGGATCAGCCATCAAAGAAAACATTTGCACAATTAACGGACGTTATGGAAAAACACTTGCAACTGAAGCCGAGTGAGTTAGCCGAGCGGTATAAATTCCGGCAAAGACTGCAAAAAGTGGGCGAGACAATAAGTGAATATGTAGCAGTACTTAAAAAGATGGCTAAAACGTGCGATTTTAAGACATGGCTAGAAGAAAGTCTACGGGATCAACTTGTTTGTGGCATAAGTAGCGGGGTCATACGACAAAGACTTTTTGCAGAGACTGAGTTGACCTTTGCGAAGGCGTATAAGTTAGCAGTTAGCCTGGAGGCGGCAGAAAAAGATGCGGCTGCAGTCATCGAAGGTCATGAAAGGTCAACCAGTGACGCGTCAACGGTTGATTGTCAGGCAATCGCGACCACAAAATGGCGGAGCAATCACACAAAAGGAGCAAGAGGAAGCGGCGTGTCAATATCGTCGGCGAGTCCAGGTTGGGAGGCACAGCGAGCGGTGCGGGAGACCGGCCCGCGTGTCTCGGGACGTGGGCGCTCGCGCGGCGCATCGGCGTCGGCGGCGGCGGCGGCGCGGTCGGAGCGTGCCGGCCACAGCGGCACCCGGCGGTCATGCAGAGCCTGTGGAGGACCTCATGATGACTCTTCTTGCAAGTTCGCCCGCTACGTTTGTCGGATTTGCAACCGGTCCGGTCATTTGCAGCGCGTTTGTCCCAATTTGGCAGACCACTACTTCGTGGAAAATGAAGAGGATGATGACGACGACGGTAGTGTAACAGACGGAAGTGAAGAGGTAATTTATATTGATGTTAATCAGCTTACTTTAGATCAATGTAAACCGATAATGTTAACCCTTAATGTCCAAGGAAAGAGTTTGCCTATGGAGTGTGACACTGGCAGTGGAATTTCATGTATTAGTTACGAAATGTACAAAAATCAATTCAGTAGTTTAAAAATCCGAACATGTAATTTAGTGTTACGGTATTATACTGGGGAAGTGGTACGCCCAGTGGGCTTTATTAAGACTAAAGTGGAATATAATGGAATTGTAAAAAAACTAGACCTATATGTCATTAAAAATGGCAAGGCGGCTTTATTAGGCCGGCAGTGGATTTTAGAATTCCCCTATTGTGCCAGTGGTGAAGAAGGACGGTACCATCAGAATTTGTGCAGATTTTAAAGTAACAATTAATAAGGTTTTAGAAGTTGACCGTTACCCGTTGCCCCGTGTAGAAGATCTGTTAGTGCGTTTAGACGGTGGTAAACGATTTAGCAAAATAGACCTATCACAAGCTTATGCCCAGCTGGTTTTGGATGATTCAAAAAAATATACTGTAATTAACACACACAAGGGGTTATTCATGTATAATCGTTTAGTATATGGATTATCGTCAAGTCCAGGTATTTTTCAGAGGCGTTTAGAGGAACTGTTTTGCGATTTGCCCCACGTAGGAGTATTTTTGACGACGTCATAATTACGGGTAAAACAACAGAAGAACACATACAGAACTTACATAAGGTATTTGATCGATTGGAAAACACGGGCTTAGGCTTAAAAGAGAAGTGTGAGTTCTTTGTCGAGTCATTAACTTATCTCGGTCACGTAATTAGTGCAAAGGGAGTACACACATGTCCAAACAAAGTTAAGGCTATTGTAGATACGCCAGCGCCGACAAATGTTTCCGAGCTAAGGTCATTTATAGGAATGGTTATGTATTATTCCAAATTTATAAAGAATGCAAGTACACTTTTAGCTCCATTGTATGAACTGTTAAAACCGGAACTAGGTTTGTGTGGAATGAAGCTCGTCAGCGAGCTTTGAGCAGGTTAAAACAAGCTTACGAGTAGTGAGGTGTTAATACACTACTCGACGGAGTTACCTCTGGTGCTGACAGTGGACGCCAGCAGTGTCGGGGTGGGTGGCGTGCTGTCGCACGTCACGCCGGAGGGGGAGCGCCCGGTCGCGTACGCGTCGCGCGCGCTCACTGCAGCCGAGCGTCACTACTCACAAATAGATCGTGAAGCGTTAGCAATCATTTTCGGTATTCGCAAGTATCATCAATACTTATACGGTCGAAAGTTTACTTTGAGAACTGATCACAAGCCTTTAACTTATATTCTGGGTGATAAGGTAGGTATACCCGTTATGGCAGCGTCACGTTTACAACGTTGGGCTGTACAGTTGTCAGGCTATAACTATGAGATAGAATATGTAAATACCAAAAGGAACTGTGCAGATGCATTATCGCGGTTGCTACCTTCTTATGTTAGTAAACAAAGACCAATTAACGAAAAAACGTATTTACATTTTGTTGAAAATTTCTTACCAATTACGAACGAAAATGTAAAAAAAGCAACAGCAAAAGATACACTGCTCAGTCGTATCAAAATGTACGTAGAATCGGGGTGGCCTGTGAAATGTAATGACGATGAAATTAAACAATATTTCGTGCGTAGACATGAGCTATATGTAGAGGGCGGCTGCGTCATGTGGGGATATCGCATGGTTATACCTACAAGTCTGAGACCAATGGTGTTGAAACAGTTGCACAGTAGTCATATGGGTATTGTGAAGACGAAGTGCTGGGCACGCAGTTACGTTTGGTGGCCCGGCATTGACAGTGACGTGGAGACGTTATGTCGCAGCTGTGACACCTGCGCGCAGGAGGCAGCAGCACCGGCTCGTGCTGAACCTGTACCCTGGAAATATCATATTCAAGCCTGGACACGTTTGCATTTAGATTTCTTATCCATCAAAGGCAAGACCTACTTGGTATTGGTAGATTCCACCTCGAAATGGCTGGAGGTTTTTGAAATGAAAACCACCAGCGCTATTTCTGTTATCAAGTGCGTGAGGGCCACCTTCGCGAGGTTTGGTTTACCGGCAGAAGTAGTCTCAGACCAGGGCCCACCGTTCACAAGTGCTGAGTTTGCAACATTTTTGAAAATGAATGGTATTAGGCAAGTATTTTCTCCCGTCTATCACCCAGCTTCCAATGGAGCAGCAGAAAATGCGGTCAAGCTGTGCAAACGAGCCTTAAAAAAAGCATTTAGGGACGGCGTTGATATTGACGCAGCACTGCAAACTTTTCTATTGACTTATAGGAATACAGTACATAGTACTACAGGTGAGTCACCTATATTGTTATTGCAAAGGCGCTCGCTGCGCACACGGCTTGATTTGTTACGTAATGAGCGCACGGTTCAGGATCGGGTGCGCGACTCGCAAGATAGGCAGGTACGCTATGCGGGTGGTGTCACACGTGAGTTTGCAGAAGGTGATAGCGTTTGGGCACGGGGATATGGTTTACAGGAAAAGTGGGTTAAGGGAACGGTTGTCGATAAACAAGGATCTCGAAGGTACTTAATCGAAAATGGTAATGGTCAATTTCTAAAAAGACATGTTGATCAAATTCGCAAAACGTCCAGATTTTCTGATGTTACTTGTCCTGAAGAAAGTTCTAGTGAGAGTACAGTAGCACGTGAGGGTGCAGTCCCGCAGGTGGTTGCCGAGGGCGCGGATGTGGTGGTGGATGGGAATGATAAGAATTCATCTAATCAACCAAGTATTCATTCTGAAATTGTATCGGATTCATCTCAGGACAAAGTAATCAGTACTCCCAGTACATCCCAGGTCTCACCACAACCGCAACCCCTTATTGACCCCCGGCCATTACGCAATCGTAAACCTGTTCTAAGATTTGGTTTCGAAATAGATTAAGTTTAAAATAGGTATACTTTGTTAATACGTGCGTTATGCCTACGTTCCTAGTTATAATTTTCTAGACACTTAAGTAATAGGTAAACAAAGCGTAGTAATATGTTATTTGCCCAGTTTAATTGCAGGTACGATTCGATGTGCGAATGAAGACCTATCCCAATAGTTTCCGTAGGTATTAAATCAAACAAGTGTTGTAAGTTAGAACATGGTAATCATAATAACCAGTTATGTTATCTTTGTATTGATTGTTACCTATCATGTGGTTAATGTGCCAGTAGCCTACGATTATTTGTTTGAAGTGTTTCAGTAACTACAATTGTAAACTTACCTTTGTAAAATGTTAAATTAAGTTGATTAGCGGTGGAGGTGTAATGTAGGGTATTGGATTATTTCTTATAGCTTGCCAGTCTGTCAATATACGCTGAACTGACCGTACGTGTTTCCTTTCTTCTGCCTAGTACCTACTACCTGCAGATATCACAGACATCAGCTGAGCCATCTTGTACGCTGGCGTTATGTCCGTCCGTGTGTGGACCACACTGCTATACAGGTCCTCAAACGCCGGCCAGTCGGCGTAATCGCCTGCAAAGACTGGAACCGTAACAGGCGGAAGAGGCACCTGTAATCCTTGTCCCACTTTACCACGGAATGGCTCTCCCTTTCCGTCACGTCGCCTAGTTATGTTCGCAGCTGCCTGCTCAATGCCCTGTGCCAGCTCCAAGCACTGGCTTACATCGGCCTCGACCCGCTCCTGATCTTCAGGGTTAGGAGTCTCCTCAAGGAGAATGAGGCACTCTGTGAGTTGATCCGACACAAACCGAACCCGTTCATCTACCTGTTGTGCACTTTTCAAGAGCGCGTCCTCCCGGTCCTCGCGGCCGATCATTGCCGCTGTGGTAGTAAACCACCTTAATCCTGACCCTATAGCAGCCTTATACCTGGCGATCGAGGGAGCCATGGTACCAACTTTCACACACTCGACTTAATAAAACGAAAAACAAATAAACAAACACCACAAAATAAACGTTAGTTGACTGGCCTAGACCCCACCGATAAGGTACCGTTCACTAGGCAAACAATACAGTCACAAAAAAAACCGAAACAATATTTTCCAAAATTAATAAAATATGTGGGTAATATAAAAAACACGCTTAATACTAAATTACGGCTAACTATGTTGCAATAAAGCAACCACGCTCTGCTACCAAAAATGTTTGATTCCGAAGCTGATCTTAGCGCAGTGGAAGCAAATTAAAGTTATCTTAACCTCTAAAACTAAATGGTCGATCAGCCTCGGACAACATTTGACTACGATTCGTAGTGCTCTTTACTATAGCTAAATAAAATAAATTTAATGAGAGAATTTTGTTCCGGAAAGTTTCCGGCCGAGAAATTCTTGTTTCCAAAATCTACTTAAACAGGGCCCAGCAACGAATTGCTTACCGAGCGAACGATGACGCCGTTTCTTTGTGAGTTTAAGTATGACAGGAATCAGGTATTCAGGATATTGTGAGGAGCACAGGAATAGGGAATAACCTAAACTCACGGCACTGGAACATCCGCTCGTTCTCGAACTCCTTTCCTCCAATCTGCACTATAGTTCACAGTTCGACATCACATAATGTTTTTTAACACAAAATAACTAAAAGATTTCTCTCCGAATGAGAAATCGGCCCCGTTGGCCTCCAATCATTTAAAATTAAAATACGTAGCTATCGGCAGCCACGACGCGAGCCAACGAAAAGTGAGGTTATATTCTACCGGCGGTCGCGTGACTCTCAATCAAAGCGCCGGAACCAAAATCACTTGGTTCACTTCCCACCGAACAGGAAAACCACGAGAAAACCGAAAGCACGTTAAATTACACCATTTATAATTAATATTCGCATCCACGATGCGGGCGACGGCAGAGGACGTGACAATGACAGAGAAACAGTGTTGCCAGCACCGCGCGCCCATTTTATACGAAAACTAAACAGACATTTTCATGGGATGCTCCAATAGATTTAAGCTCCAAAAACAGCAGCAGAAGTAGAAGATTATATCTGCTTTCGTCCATAACCATAACAGCTATAACAGTCCACTGCTGGACATGGGCTTCCCCCGTATTGGGGGGTATTGCCATACTTTCCACGCTTGGCAGGCGTATTGGCGAGCGCAGTGTAAGATGTTTTATTCACAGGGAACGCTGCTGCCCATTCCCTTGATAACTATCCCTTAGTCGCTTTTTACGTCAGATTTTCTTTGCGATAGAATTGGGTTATTAGTAGAAGAGTTATAAGTAGAAGATTATATTATCTGCTTTCGTGAATAGATTAAATTTTTTTGTCTGTTTTCTGCAGACATAGCCTCAATATGTTCCGGCTACGGGTCATCCCTGCTCACAGAGGCAGCTTCCAACAGTTCTTCAGCTGGTGGGGCTTCGCTAGCGTCCCTCCTGTCCTGCGCCCCTCGAGACGCGGCAGATCTGGTGCAGAGACTCCTGTATTTGAATCCGGAAAAGAGGCTCAGTGCTGACAAGGCTTTGGAACATGAATATGTGCGCAAGTAAGTACGTGACGCATTTAAACGCTTCGAGACGCCTCTTCGACACCTTTATTTGCATCTATACACTTCAAGATGCGTCTTAATGCGTTCGAGACGCTGCTGATTTGGTGCATAGACTTCTCTACCTCAATCCGGAAAAGCGGTTCAGTAAGGCTTTGGAGCATGAGTATGTGCGCAAGTGAGTCATTATTCCAGTATTTTGGAGTAGGTACTGCCTTGCCTACATTGTAACTTGATCAGGTTCTCAATGGACACACACAAAAATGATCTTCTTCTTCAATGGCAAAGGACTTCTCAGAAAAACGTAACCACATCGATCGATGGGTATTTGGTTAGATTGTTCGTAATTTTGCCTATCCCTAGGTTACTTAGGGCATTCCAGGGTGAACGACCTAATTGTACCTACTTATTCCTTTGTAAACACTTCCCGATTGGATCAAAGAACCCAGCAATCAACATCTTGTGACTGCGAATGATGATGATGACATTTTTCCCTTCAGGTTCCACTGCGAGCGTACGGAACCAGCTCTGATGAGCGATGTGGTGTTGCCGCTTCGTGATGATAAACAGGTTTCTGTGGACGACTACAGGAATAAGCTCTACTCGCTGATGGCCAAACCAAGGGAGCGAAGGAGTCAGACCAGGTAAGTTTAATGATAGCCCATATTCGAGGTATAAACTACTGCTACAGCTAGCTGGAAAGCAGTGGCGAAGGTCCATACATGCCGATTACCATCAGCTTCCCTTTCAGAAATTACAAATCCATACTCTCACATCAATCTACTTTCATTTAGAGCATTTATTTCCTCCGGCTTACCCTCGATATAATGCGACCTTTCACCACTGCTGGAAAGTTAGAAAATTACGTACGATTGCAAAGGAAAAACTTACATAGGCACGGATGATACCATGGGATAGCAAACTTTTCAATCATAAAACTGAAATTTTATGTAAAAATCTGCATTATGAGTATTATCTCTAATTTTTTGGGTGTGCAGTTTTTATGTAAAAATCTGCATTATGAGTATTATCTCTAATTTTTTGGGTGTGCAGTTAGATGAAACGCTGCTTTTTATCCCGGAAAATCTGCTTTTCCCGTCTATGATTTTAGTGCCTTCCCAGTTTTTGCCTTACGATGTGTCGTTTAGAATACGCAACTAATTGATAAATCTCTATAAGTACGCGGGCGAAGCCGCGGGTAACAGCTAGTATAATATAATGATGCCAATTCAAGATATGTTTTTTATCTGCACCAGTTATAACAAACAATAACGTATTCTTTCTCCCCTAGCACGAAGCAAGCACCAACCGCTCCAATGGCACCGACCAAAGCTTCCCGCTCCTACCACGAGGAGCGAACGCACAAGAAAGACAAACAAACCGTCTCCGTGTCAGCCTCCAATGACACTAGACGCAAACCCACTAAAGAATTACACCGGTCTATCGAAAGAACCGTCTCCAACGAGCATAGGGAACGAAACTGGGAATGGGAGAGTCGCGCTCGAGGCGACTTCTGCCGCGCGTCCCCACAACGTAACACCGTATCGCAGTCCGCGGACAAACGTGTTCCTGTGAATCATCATTTGACGGCTCCGTACGCTCAGCAGTTCCCACCAGCTTTTCAGCGTAGGAGTTCTTCGTCGTTTTCAGCGTTAGGTGCGATGTCAGGGGCAGATGAAGGGACTTTGGGACGGGGGTCGAGAAGCTACGGGGTCATAACTGCGAGCGCGTTCATGGATTTGCGTACGAGCATGAGATGAGGTCGGGCGGGTTGATTTTGTAGCACTTTTCTTGATATTTGTTGCGACTATGTGTATGTTTTTCGGAGGATAGAGTCTCGGTGACTTTACGCGTTTGTTGTAAGAGCGATATCGCAGTAGACAGATTTTGAATGGGAAGCTTTCTATTGGCAGTTCTGAGTCAGTAGTGTCTTAACTGTCACATCAGAGGGCGTAATGCTACGTGGTACTTTGACGTTTTACCAACCAATCAGCAAAATTCAATATGTCTGACGGCAACCATGTTTTTGTCACGTTCCTTTTTACGTTATGTTCGTAACTAATAATTTGACCACTGTTCAATTCGATTTGTTACAAAATTCGTTGTTATATTTTAGTGAAACTCTTGTGATCCCGCAAATAAAGTCAAAGTCGTCGTCGAAACTGATACTGCCGAAATCACAATGAAAACGCCATAAAAACTAGAAATTGAATTGAATTGAACAGAAAATTAATAAGAGGTTTGTAACAATTGAATAAAATAAAGAGTAATTTATTATGTAGTAGGCACAGACTTACAGTGAAAACAAATTTTAATATCTCTTTTGGCTTAGCGCCCTCTACATGACAATTGAGAATCCATAGAGAGTTTCCTATTGATACATTTTAAATAAATTCGATATTTCAGAGCATTCTCTTATGAATTTATGATAGAAACTAGTAATATTACAAAATTTTACAGAATTTCTATTAAATGTTTTATTTTTATTAAACCTTCGCTTAATTTACCTATGTACGAATATAAAATTTGGTGTTGGGTGAAATTTTGTAAAAATACCTAATGTATTCAGTGCGTATTTTAGGCGCAAACTCAACAAAGTAGACCATAAGTAGACCTGAGACGTAAAATGGCTTTTGTCAAACAAATTATCGTCGGAGACGTGAGACGTGCGACATCACGACGCTTGAAACAGTTTCCATATAAAAAAAAACAAAGCTACACAGCCGTCCTATCGCTAACAGCTGACGATCTTTTGTCTGACAGATGTCATGTTGCGCGTCGTTTCGCGCGTCTATTCTATGGAGTTTGCCCTTAAATTTCTTGGAAATTGACTTGCTGTGTTATAATTTCTAGTCTTGTTCATTTTATTATTTTGTTGGTTGATTATAATTTCACATTTTTAGAATTATAATAAATAAGTAGGTTTTGTACTTTTAAGATGTTTTATAAACCGATGGTGTACCTAACGTATTTCTAGTCCGTCCAATTTTCCGTCCAAAAATATTCTCAGTGGGCGTTATTTGGAGAAACTTATCCGTGAGATGGCGTTTTACGCCTCCATACCATAGACTTAAAAGGATTAGCTGTCAAATTTTGACACTTATTCCATTTTAGTCTATGTCAGCGTACGCAAGGCCGTCTTGCGGTTTCGTTTTAACGAAAAACGCCTATTCCGGATCACCGTCTCATATCTCTAACTAAAAATAGCACTTTCAGTTAGGCGATGATCGCCACTCAAATTGTCTATAGTTTGAAGCGTCATCTGTCAAAATTAAGACGATGAAAAGATGACGACTGGAAATGAAATGGCGAAGAAATCATAAAGTTCTGGGCCCCAAGTCTGCTAATTTTTAGCCATTGTAATGCCAGCGAGACTCAACTGTGACTCAACTGTCATTCTACTGCCACTGTGATTTTCCATACTAAAAACTGTTAGCAGACTACGAAATGGCCGAAACCATCCAACTGAGATGCCACCGAGACTCGACTGAAACGATTTTCATTTAGCGGACTCGGGGCCCTGCTCTTCGGGTTTTAAAAAAAATTTAATGTCCTTGTTCCATCATGAAGCCAGTTATTAAGCAGAGTCAATGCTAAGAAAAGCACATGACACTGGCGAAATCATAATATGGAAACGCCATAAACAAGAAATTGAATTTAATTGGAATTAAATAATAAAAAAAAAACGTAAACGTGCAATTTTATTTTGCAATTTCAAACAAATTTGGCGCCCTCATTTTTTGTCAAGACTTTTTAGACAGACTGTAAGCCTATCTATACCTAGTAAGAAAAAGTGACAGTGCTATTTTTAGGTAGGTACAGATATTAGGAGGTACTTGGAATTAAAACTAATGCATAATTACGAAAAAGATTGTAAATTTTACTGTAACTAGGTACACTTTAGATAATTCAAATTAGGTAATAATGAAATATTATAGTTCAGTCGACAACTTTTGTCGAATGTTCGAACAAAAAGTACAATTTTGCATTTTTTAACTAATTTAGGTAAAATAATAAAAATATGAGACCAAACTGGAACTAAAGCACGGCCGCTTGAATAAGTCCTATTTGAATGTTGTCAAAATCATGTTAATGCTATTACTTATAGACTACTTTTCTTTGAAATGTCTTCTAGTATACTAGCAACCTCCTATATAGTCATCATGAAAGAAGGCAGTCCACAGAGATAAGTAGATAGCTGTCAAATAGGACTTATTCGAGCGGCCGTACTTTTAAGTACCGTTATTCCTATGATAACCACTGCCAAGACAATTGTATCTTTCAATTCAATACTTTTGTAATATGTTCAGAAAAAAAAAACCTTATAAATCTGACAAAATGTAAACTTACTAAAGTAGGGCCAACGAAACGAGATAATTAATGTAAACAAGTTTTGTATGACGCGGTGACAGTTATTACAATCTGTCCTTATCTGTCATATGGTAAAATGTCTGCTGTCTCTTTTAGATTTGTTTACACTTTTTATCTCGTCTGGTTGGCCTTACTTTACCTACTTACTATATAGATTTAATTAAGTACAAATCTCTTGAGGGTGTGTTCTACTCACGAAACTGAACAACTTTTGTCAGCAACTTTTCTTCGAAATATAAAAAGAAATGTTGAAAATGTAAACTTAGTATGGGAGGGAGGTCCATTATTTTTCATATTTCCAAGAAATGTTTCAAACAAAAGTTGTTCAGTTTCGTGAGTGAAACACGCCCTTAAGAGATATGTACTTAATTAAATGTAACCTTATATTTACTGTATACTCAATGCGTCTCAAGTTCGAATAGGCTGTAATTGACAGCTGTGAAAAGAAGGTTAATGCTAGGTCTAAGGTCTATTTTTCTTCGTTGACATGCTTTTTAGTATGGGTTTGATAGCTGTCAAATATGACCTATTCGAACGCCTGAACTTTAGCTTTATCGACAACACAGGAGTGATACTTTTAGCCTCTAGTAGTGGCGCGAACGAAGTGGATATCCCTGTTCTGTGCGCCAGGCTTTTGTAACTTCAATACGGCCGTTGGAATAGGCTATATTTGACAGTGCTCAAAATCATGTTTATGCTGTGACATAAGGTAAATTTTTCTTTGTTAATTTGTTAACATGTCTACTAGTATGGGTGTGGCAGCTGACAAATATGGCCCATTTAAACGGCCGTACTTTACAGGGACAGAAAAGAAAGGATGTTCTGATGTCCAAATGAGAATCTCTCAGACTTCTTATTAATGTAACGATTCAAGGGACCTGTACATTACATTCTCGTGTTTGTTTAGTTTAGTTTTGAGTTTGTTTAACTCTTTTGTAAAACAGTTTTTACATGCAAATAAAAATATTGTACTCGGAAGTTATTGTTTTATTCTCTGCAAAATATTACCTATCCATAGGCACTATCATACACACATACCTATAATAAAATGTAGTGAGGAGCTGGCTGCAGAAATACCTATCACATCAAGTAACTTTAGAACGACATGTAAACTAGTCGAGAGACCCAGATCTGCCAGAGCCAATCCTGCCAAAAGCCGATCCTGCGATAATTTTTGATACTTTCATAAGTCAAGAGAGGTTTATTAGGTCTGTGGTCAAGAGTCAGAAGAGAAGCATAGAAACGCGGATTTACTGTCCCGTTCCGTAGAGTAAGGCGGATTTCTCATCACGTTCCTAGAGTAACTTGCATTTCCGTCCCGATCCATGGAGTAACGCGGACAAGAACGCGGATTTACAATCGTCCCGTTCCATAGAGTAACGCGGATTTACCGTCCCGTTCCATATGGCGAAGCTCTTCCCTACTAGGGGGGATAGGCCAGTAGGGATAGGTGGAACAGGCGAAAATAACGTGGATTTTCCATCCCATTCATAGAGTAACGAGGATTTGCCGTCCCGTTTCATAGAGTCACGCGGATATCCCGTCTCGTTCCATAGAGTTACGCGGATTTCCCGTGCCGTTCCATAGAGTAACGCGGATTTCCCGTCCCGTTCCGTAGAGTAACGCGGATTTTTCATCACGGTTCCGAAAGCAGATTTTCCGTCCCGTTCCGACGAGACCCGTGTTTTGCTCCAGCCCCGTGGTCCACCTCGTGGTCCACCTGGTGGACCACGGGTAATTCGTTTTTCCCCGTGGTCCACCCTAGTCCACCTGCTATAGGTGGACTCACGGGCAGGTGATTTCCCGATGGTTCACCCGGTTCACGTTATTCCTGAAAGCAACTTTGAATAAATGTTTACACTAATTCAAGCTAATAGGTAAAACTATACAAAACAATTATGAGGCTAATCTATTTCCTAAACTAAGAATAGAAATTCCTGTGTCTTAGGTAAACAGTCAACCAACATAATTGTTTAGTTTTCGTATAAAATGGGCGCGCGGTGCTGGCAACACTGTCCTGTCATTCACGTCCTCTGCCGTCGCTCGCTTGGTTGATGCGAATTTGTCCTTTGGTTCGCGTATTGTACAGTAAAACGTGTTGCTGTCGCGAGCAGTGGTGTGCGGGAGAAATCTTTGTTACTGTGTGTTAAACATTATTTGATGTCGAACTATGAACAATAGTACTCAAGTGCTTGTGAAACTTGTTGGACGGAGTACCACGCGAGCTGGTGCCCGGGTACAGTAAGTCTAGTACCTAAGTCCCAATCCAAAAGTCTTCCTCAAACCTGATACCTATTTTTCCTGTCAAAAACTAGACTTACAAGGAAACGACGGCGTCATCGTTCGCTCGGTAAGCAATTGTTGCTGGGCCCTGTTTAAGTAGATTTTGGACACAAGAATTTCTCGGCCGGAAACTTTCCGGAACAAAATTCTCTCATTAAATTTATTTTATTTAGCTATAGTAAAGAGCACTACGAATCGTAGTCAAATGTTGTTCCGAGGCTGTTCGACCATTTAGTTTTAGATTTTAAGATAACTTTAATTTGCTTCCACTGCGCTAAGATCAGCTTCGGAATCAAACATTTTTGGTAGCAGAGCGTGGTTGCTTTATTGCAACATAGTTAGCCGTAATTTAGTATTAAGCGTGTTTTTATATTACCCACATATTTTATTATTTTGGAAAATATTGTTTCGGTTTTTTGTGACTGTATTGTTTGCCTAGTGAACGGTACCTTATCGGTAAGGTCTAGGCCAGTCAACTAACATTTATTTTGTGGTATTTGTTTATTGGTTTTCGTTTTTATTAAGTCGAGTGTGTAAAAGTTGGTACCATGGCTCCTCGATCGCCAGGTATAAGGCTGCTATAAAGACAGAATTAAGGTGGTTTACTACCACAGCGGCAATGATCGGCCGCGAGGACCGGGAGGACGCGCTCTTGAAAAGTGCACTACAGGCAGATGAACGGGTTCGGGTTGTGTCGGAACACCTCACAGAGTGCCTCATGCTCCTTGAGGAAGCTCCTAACCCTGAAGATAAGGAGCTGGTTGAGGGCGATGTAAGCCAGTGCTTGGAGCTGGCACAGGACATTGCGCAGGCAGCTGCGGACATATCTAGGCGACGTGACGGAAAGGAAAAGCCATTCCGTGGTAAAGTGGGACAAGGATTACAGGTGCCTCTTCCGCCTGTTACGGTTCCAGTCTTTGCAGGCGATTACGCCGACTGGCCGGCGTTTGAGGACCTGTATAGCAGTGTGGTCCACACACGGACGGACATAACGCCGGCGTACAAGATGGCTCAGCTGATGTCCAGGCTACATGGAGAGCCTCATGAATTGCTGACGCATTTGGCTGTCTCGGATAGCAATTATGAGGTGGCGTGGAAGATCCTTACCGACCGGTATCGAAACAAGCGCCTGATTGTAGACAGGCTGTTAGACCAGTGGCTGTCAATACCAACCATAACGCGAGGTACGGACCTCCGCGAGAAAATCTTCCACCCAGTCAGTGTCGCGGTCAGCGCACTAGAGCGACAGGGTTTGCCAGTGGCGGGCTACGGTTATATCTTGGTCCACACAGTGCTTCGCCGCCTGCCGAGCGAAATGGTCGCTCGATTCGAGCAGCTCCATGGGGCAAGTCCTCGGACCACCTCCCGACCTACGAGGATCTGAAGTCGTTCCTCGAGGCCGAAAGCAGGCGAGTGGACGTCCAGGCTGGTGAAGCCCCACGCAAGGAGACCTCTGCCCTCGCCACCCGGAACGGCCGGGTGCACCGGCGCGAGGAGGCAACAGTGGCAACCCAGGCGGTACAACACCGCATTGGAATCAGGGTGTGCCTACTGCAGGAGACAGGCCACGGGGTGGCAGCGTGTCAGGAGTTTGCTGCGCAGCGGGTTCAGAGGAGACGGGGTGTGGCACAGCAGAGGCGTTGGTGTTTTCGGTGCCTGGGGCCGCATCAGGTGCGAGAGTGCCCTTCAAGCACCAACTGTAGGTACTGCCAGGGTGCACACCATCCGCTGCTTTGCATGAATCGCTCCGGAGGCGCCGGGGGCAGCGCTGGATCGGATCAGCGAAGGAGCCTGCCCACCAAGGGAGGGAGCAACGCTCCCACCCTCCAAGGAGGAGCCCACCTCCGCATCGGTCACAGGGACAGGCAGGGGACGTCAACAGACGGAGCCCACTTACCCAAGGACGTGGGGACGATCCCACCACGGCAGCAGGTGCCGGATTGGGGAGGCGGCACAGGAACGTGGCCAGGACACCCATCCCAGGTACGGGATCCAACGGGCGGGTGTCAGGGGAGCACTAGGCAGCCACCAGGGTACATGCAGTATTCTGCGGGCTTGAGCCACCTGGTTGGGTCTCAAGACCCACGCATGCCTCCGCCTATGCCTGAGTACCCGCGGCTACAGGCGCAACCTCGGTACGGACGTTTGCCGTCGGGGTACTATAGAACTCCAGCCATGGCCTTTATGGGCAGACCTCCCTACCAGCAGGAGTGGGACCCATACACAGGTTTGGGTAGTGAGGATACCCCGCGGGACGCGGCCTCACCGCGTTTAGATTCCCGCTAGGTAATCGCCGCCTACTCATCAGCTTCGGCTCCCCGTCCAATCACGGTACTTTTGCCAACGGCTAAGATTTGGGTATGGGGATACGGTGGCCGGACCATTCAAGTAAGAGCCCTACTGGATACAGGGGCTCAGGGATGTATTGTATCGAGTAAGCTGGTGAGTAGGCTAGGCCTAAATGTACGGCCAAGTGAGGATGAAGCTGTAGGCATCGGGGCCTAAATGTGCCTGACATTCGGGGTCAGACGAACTTTGAGTTCACATTAGGTAGCACATGTACAGGGTCAGCTATCAAGTCTCAGCCGTGGTGCTAGATGAAGTGGTTGGGAAACTCCTCAGGTTAGGTTACCACCAACGGTAAGAGGGTTAACCACAGGGTTGGAGTTAGCTGATCCTGATTTTGATACTCCTGGTACGGTGGACGTACTTCTCGGGTCAGACGTCCTCGGAGATTATGGTGCGGTAGGAAGAAGGTACTCCAGGAAACTGGTTTGGTGGCCGTAGATACCACAGGGGTATGTTGTTTTCGGCCCAGTTTGGAGACCTCAGGACCTACCAGAAGGGATCCGGTCCTCTATGGTAGTGTGCTGTCAGAGGTGCTGCAGAGGTTTTGGGAGTCTGAAGAGCGCCCACGGCGGACAGACGGAAGCCAGAGGATGACGAGTGCGAGTTGTTCTATCAATACAACACTGAGAGATGCCCGTCAGGCAGATTCGTGACCAGGCTACCTTTTCTCCCAAACCGCCCCGCTTTAGGTAGTTCGCGACAGCTCGCGGAACGGAGACTACTCGGAATGGAGCGGAAGATGAGGCGAGACCCAGCACTTCGGCAGAAGTATATAGAATTCATGCGGGAATATATTCAATTGGGCCACATGTCGGTGTCCAGCCTGGATTGGAGGTGTGTCGAGCATTATTTCATTCCACACCTGGCTGTCTTGAAGTCACCTGAGGCGAAAATACGGGTGGTGTTTGACGGTTCTGCTCCTACCTCGAATGGTGTGTCTGTGAACCAATGTTTGCACGCGGGTCCTAAATTGAACCGGGACATTGTGGACATTCTCACAGACTTTCGTTTACACCAGGTAGCGTTTGTCGCAGACGTCAAAATGATGTTTCGCCAAACCATGATACATCCGGATGACCGTCGGTATCAGCTGATTTTGTGGCGTGAGAGCCCAGATGAGCCGATGGTCACATACGAACTTAACACGGTGACGTATGGACTTAAGCCAAGTCCGTATTTGGCAGTACGTACGCTGCGAGAGTTGGCCGCACAGGAAAGGGTAAGATACCCTCGAGCCGCAGCAGTACTGGATCGCGACGTCTACGTGGACGATATCTGCACGGGTGCTGATAGCGTGGAGCAGGCGCTAATTCTACGAGACGAGTTGATCGCGATCATGGGTTCAGGAGGTTACGAGTTGCGGAAATGGTTGTCCAGTTGCCCAGAGCTCCTGGCCGGTTTGCCAGGCGAGTTCCATCAGGACCCGCACCTCTTTGAGAACCCGGACAATCCAAACACGTTGGGCATCCTCGGGGTGCAATATAGGCCAACGCATGACGTATTCACGTACAAGATCGAGCCCGACCTTTGGGAGAAAACTTGGACTAAGCGGTCGGTCCTGTCGACAATCGCTAGAACGTTCGATCCTAACGGATGGATCGCCCCGGTTACGTTCATGGCGAAGTGCTTTTACAAAGGTTGTGGCTAGCCAACTTAGGATGGGACGACCAACTCTCCGGAGAGTTGTTGAAGGATTGGCTCAAGTTTGTGACCACCCTACCAGGGATCGTGCACATCGCGATACCCCGCAAGTTAGTCCCATCGGTGGGATGTAAGGCTACCCTACATGGGTTTTGTGACGCCTCGGAGCGAGGGTACGCGGCAGCTGTATACCTTCGGACAGCAAGTTCAACGGGAACTGTGCACGTGCGTCTGGTTATGGCCAAAAGTAAGGTGGCACCAGTCAGAACTAGATGGACCATCCCCAAATTGGAATTGGCAGGGCAGCTCTTCTAGCGCGCTTGCTAAATCATGTAACCTGCAATCTGCGTGGTACCATCAACTTGGATGAAACGGTGTACGCGTGGACTGACAGTCGGATAGTTCTGTGTTGGTTGCAGACGTCGGTACATACACTTGAGGTTTTCGTGGCAAATCGGGTGTCACAGATTACGGGGTCGGAAACTCCGTTAGTGTGGAGGCACGTACCGGGAGAATGGAACCCAGCGGACTGCGCTTCGCGCGGGTGCAGGGCACCTGATTTGGTGAGTCACCCACTGTGGTGGGGACCTCAATGGCTGACTGAGTCGCCGCAGGAATGGCCATTCAACGAGTGCAGGGCGCCGCTTGGGCCACCTGATCGAGGTTTGCGAGTGAACGTGGGGCAACTCGTACCGAAGCCTAACCCAGCCTTCTTGCTGGAACGGTATAGCTCCCTCGACAAACTTCTTGGGGTGACAGGTTGGATCAAACGGTTCGTGAACAACTGCAGGAAGCCTCAAGCAGAACGGAACTTTACACCTGTCCTCTCGCCTGCGGAACGGAATGCGGCTCTATGCTCATTGGTTAGAGTCGTCCAGGCGGAACATTTTGAAGAGGAGGTCAGGCTGCTCAGGGATGGACGTGGAAAGCTGAAGGGAGGAATTGTGCGCCTCAACCCATTCCTGGATGAGCAAGGTATGCTCAGGGTTGGAGGCAGACTTCGGAACGCTAGCCTGCCCTTCTCGGCTCGGCATCCACTGTTACTTCCAAAAGGGACCCTTAGTTGAGCTCTTAGTCAGGGATCGTCATGAGGAAAACTCGCACGCGGGCTGTAATGCGCTATTGGCCATCCTACAGCGCGAGTTCTGGATCTTATCGGGACGACGAACGGTACGTAGCGTTGTGTTTAGGTGCTTGCCTTGTTACCGCTTGAAGGCAGCCACAATGCAGCCACAGATGGGAGATCTCCCACCGGACCGGGTGACGGAGGCCTGGACGTTTGCAGGTGTGGGAACGGATTTCGCAGGCCCTTTCATGGTGAAGGCATCACGCCTGCGGAACGCAAAGTCTATCAAGGCGTACTTGTGCGTGTTCGTGTGCCTAGCCACCAAGGCCGTCCACTTGGAGCTCGTGGCCGACCTTTCTACGGAGGCCTTTTGGCAGCGCTGGAGAGATTTACGTCGCGACGAGGGCGACCAGCGCTGATCAGGTCGGATTGTGGTACCAACTTTAAGGGTGCTGATCGGTGTATGAAGGAAATTGTAACGTTCTTAAGGGAGAACGAAGAAGCCATCAGCACGGGCCTCTCCCGTCAGGGCATTACTTGGGTGTTCGATCCACCAGCGTGCCCTCACTGGGGTGGTATTTTTGAAGCGGTTGTAAAGTCCGCTAAGACGCATTTGTTGCGCGTTGTAGGGTTAACAATTTTGACTTTCGAGGAGCTGGCGACCGTGTTTTGTAAAATTGAGGCTGTACTCAATTCGCGTCCTTTGTGTCCGCTCAGCTCAGACCCAAATGATTTAGAGGCCCTGACGCCAGGGCATTTCTTAATTGGCCGCCCACTTAACGCCTTGCCGGAATATCCCTATACGGAGGTGAATAGCAATCGTTTGTCGCGTTATCAGTTGTTGCAGCAAATGACTCAAAACTTTTGGAAGCGTTGGTCGCTTGAGTACTTGCACATTCTGCAGCAACGCCTTAAGTGGACGGACAGGACTGAACCCCCCTGCATTGGGGATCTCGTTCTGGTTAAGGATGTCAACCTACCGCCACTGCGTTGGCGCCGGGGGCGCATTCTCAACCTGTTTCCGGGTAGTGATGGCACTCCTCGAGTTGCAGAAGTTCAGGTGGGGGATTCAGTCCTTAAGCGAGCAGTAGCTACATTATCACGCCTGCCATGCATAGAGCGGACCGATGGGTCGGTCCGGGGCGGGTGAATGTTTAGTTTTCGTATAAAATGGGCGCGCGGTGCTGGCAACACTGTCCTGTCATTCACGTCCTCTGCCGTCGCTCGCTTGGTTGATGCGAATTTGTCCTTTGGTTCGCGTATTGTACAGTAAAACGTGTTGCTGTCGCGAGCAGTGGTGTGCGGGAGAAATCTTTGTTACTGTGTGTTAAACATTATTTGATGTCGAACTATGAACAATAGTACTCAAGTGCTTGTGAAACTTGTTGGACGGAGTACCACGCGAGCTGGTGCCCGGGTACAGTAAGTCTAGTACCTAAGTCCCAATCCAAAAGTCTTCCTCAAACCTGATACCTATTTTTCCTGTCAAAAACTAGACTTACAAGGAAACGACGGCGTCATCGTTCGCTCGGTAAGCAATTGTTGCTGGGCCCTGTTTAAGTAGATTTTGGACACAAGAATTTCTCGGCCGGAAACTTTCCGGAACAAAATTCTCTCATTAAATTTATTTTATTTAGCTATAGTAAAGAGCACTACGAATCGTAGTCAAATGTTGTTCCGAGGCTGTTCGACCATTTAGTTTTAGATTTTAAGATAACTTTAATTTGCTTCCACTGCGCTAAGATCAGCTTCGGAATCAAACAATAATCATTCTAGATAATAAAATACAATAATGATAAAATACTACTATACAGTTTTATAATAAACTTAAATACACTATAAAACATACTTATCTTATACTAAAAACTAATTTAGTTTGGGTGTCGCATTCCGCATCCTTCCCCGAAATCGGCGGAATACAACGCCCTTCGGCCAAAACTCTGGCGAGGTAAATACGTCCAAGTGGGCAGTTGGGACTCGAAGCAGGAATGAGTTAAAGCCCACCACATACCGCGACTCCAACGCCTCCACAAACACGCCGAGTCTTGGTGAGTCCTTGAAGACACCAGCTTTATGTCTCGCGAAGATGTAGTCCAACACGTCCTGCTTGGTAGTAGATGCGTGCAGACGGGAGACATATAGTGATGTCCTCGGCGTAGCGGCGCGCAGCGCTAGGTTGGGTTCTCCAGGCGCGGTGCCACAATAGTTCTGGCGATGTCGCTGTCTGCGCTTTTTCTGGACCAGGTGAATCCTCCGTATCTACCTGGTCGTAGCGCGTGTTGCGGGAGGCTCGCTAGGTCTTGATTGAGCCTTTCCCGTTTTATTTGAGGGCGGCTGAGCTTGCCGCTTTGCCGTGTTCCGCGCGGCGCTCGCTGACTTTTAGTCTTGTCAGCAGCTACACGGAGCGCAGGTGGCGGCGGCGGTGCAGCGGGGCGGGGCGGGGAGAGCGGCGCGGTGGCTGCGGCGGTGGCGGCGGCGGGGGGCGCGCGCGCTGGCTGTTCGGTTTGCTTGGCAGCACGAGGTGGCCGGTGCGCAGGCAAATCTGCTGACGGAGCGCTTGTCGCCGATTCATGTGAATCATCGGCACGCGCGTTGCGTCTCTCGCTGACAACAATATTCGAAGTCACAGCTGACCCAATTTCTGACTTACGCAACAAAACAAGTTCGGCACGTAACTCAGAAATTGTTTCTAGCGATGATTCAAATCTTTGTTGTAAGTTTTCCAGGCGATCCTGGAGAATTTGGACGTCCCTCTGCGTCTTGTTGATTATCTCTTCGACGCGGTTCGCTTCGACGAACGTAGGCAAATCTGACGGGGCAATTGAGTTCAGGATTTGTATGATGTCCTGTAAACTCTCCTTCCCGTTTTCGTCCTCAATAATGCGTATTGGGGTTACGCACTTGGAGCTCACCTTAAGTGATCCGTTAAGCAAATTCTTCGCCTTGCAGATGTCGAGCCTCGGAAAACGGGTCGAGCATTGGTCGATGGCGCTTTTCTCGTCCATGATGTCCAGTTTGGCTTGCAGGAACGCAAGGACATCATTGACAAACACGGGAGCTGTCATTTTGGCACCGATCGAGCGCGGTATGAACCACGCTGACACAAATTATTAAAATTTATTATATTTAATAACTACGTCGGCAAGTACGTGCGCATCGCTCGGCGCATCGCGAACAACGCGAATTACATGACAGGTGTCAGCTGTCATACTAAAAAGTCGTTTATATCGGAAACTATGCGTGCTAGACTATTGGTTTCTTTGGGAAAGTTGTAGGCCTTAACGAGATCTACATGACAGGTGTCAGCTGTCAAACTAAAAAGTCGTTTATATCGGAAACTATGCGTGCGAGACTATTGGTTTCTTTGGGAAAGTTGTAGGCCTTAACGAGATCGACATGACAGGTGTCAGCTGTCATACTAAAAAGTCGTTTAAATCGGAGTTGAAAGCCTGTTGAAGAGCTGAAAGTTGTAGGCCTTTAACAGCTGTTATACAGATTGTAGACCTCGAGCCTACAACTTTCCCAAAGAAACTAATAGTCTAGCACGCATAGTTTCCGATATAAACGACTTTTTAGTATGACAGCTGACACCTGTCATGTAGATCTCGTTAAGGCCTACAACTTTCCCAAAGAAACCAATAGTCTAGCCCGCATAGTTTCCGATATAAACGACTTTTTAGTATGACAGCTGACACCTGTCATGTAGATCTCGTTAAGGCCTACAACTTTCCCAAAGAAACCAATAGTCTAGCACGCATAGTTTCCGATATAAACGACGTTTTAGTTTGACAGCTGACACCTGTCATGTCGATCTCGTTAAGGCCTACAACTTTCCCAAAGAAACCAATAGTCTAGCACGCATAGTTTCCGATATAAACGACGTTTTAGTTTGACAGCTGACACCTGTCATGTCGATCTCGTTAAGGCCTACAACTTTCCCAAAGAAACCAATAGTCTAGCACGCATAGTTTCCGATATAAACGACGTTTTAGTTTGACAGCTGACACCTGTCATGTTGATCTCGTTAAGGCCTACAACTTTCCCAAAGAAACCAATAGTCTAGCACGCATAGTTTCCGATATTAACGACTTTTTAGTATGACAGCTGACACCTGTCATGTAGATCTCGTTAAGGCCTACAACATTTTAACAGATTGTACTTGTTTTTTTTGTGAGCTGTACCACCGGTGGACGTATAAAAAAGTGAACATTGATCAAATTCAGAAATTGTCTCTATTAGAAGTGGTGCATACAAAGTGTGGTCGAATCCAGAGCAGGTCATATCTCCCTAGATGAAGTCACTTTTGAAAAGGTGGACCACGGGTAATAGAATTTTATTTATTAGCGGTTTTAATTTATTAGGTGGACCACAAGGAAAAAAAACTTACCCGTGGTCCACCAGGTGGACCAGGAGGTGGACCACGGGGATGAAGGGTATCCGGATATGATGACGTCACTGATCTGTAATTCAATCTCTCGGTTCAATCTGTAAGCGTGAAAAATACTGGCAAGTTGACATTCTAATCAACGGATGACTTCTGGATGACCTAAACTCTGACTTACCTATTGTCAGCTCACTTCACTGGCAGAATATCTGCCAAACACGTCAACCTTTTCGATCACCCGTTTTTACACAATAAAGCCGATAAAAAAATTGCAAAAGATGCGTTTCTCGTTGCTGCTCGTGCTGGAACTGCTTCTGGTTCTGGGGCGGCTGAATTCGCTGCTGGGAATCGTGGTGCCGGTGCTGAAGCCACATTCAGAACACCATCGACAGCCGCGCGCAGGGAATGGCACGGAAGAGGCGGTAAGAACTTTTGTTTTCTTGACTTCTTCAGGGTTTAGGTGTTTAGACTCATTACGACCGAAATTACGCAAAGGAATGCGACGGAATTACGCCAGCTTGACGCCAGCAATGTTATTTGCGTTACGGATGACACACCACATTCCGTCGTCGAAATTACTTCGCCGAATTTCGGTCAAGAAAACGCCGCTGAATTTCGGTCAAGGAAATTTCGCCGTGATTTGGGCGCTTATAGTGCGCTTACATGTCACCCCAACCGAAAACGCCGGAAACCGACGGACGGATATTCAGCCGCCGAATGCCGGTCGTAGTGTGGTGAGGAGACACTAAGATTTGGGCCATCGCTGCGTGGCACGGCACGTATTGTCTTCGTGTACCCGCAATGCGAGGACTGCGAAGTTCACTCAATTCATCTCTAACGCTTGAAATGAAGTGAACTTCGCACGCACAGGGCGTGTTGGTGAGATGTCCAGCAGTGGAATCTTGTTACTGTTATGGTATTACACTCTTAGAAATTCTTAAATTTTCCCGTTGCCAGTACCTGACGTTCAGCATGCTGGTGCCTACGGACGGCGACACGAGCATTTTCTGGCGCGAGACCTCCATACTGAGTCTAGTACGCGCGCGAGCCTCCATGTTGGACCCTGAGCAGTGTCGCAAGGCAAGGGAAGCAGACGGATTGGTGCGGTTCCCCAGTAGAAGGACTGTTAGACCCATCTGCAGAGCGCCTGGCGGTAAGGATAATACATACACAGTCACGCCCTAAGAACAATAACTAAAAGCACGTCACGCCTTTAGTGGGTGGGTGGCATGGTATAATAAGATACTCCGCCTGGTATTTCTTTCCGAGACTCGTGAACCACGTGACCAACACAAGACTACGTCATCATGCTTGTGGGTTACCAGAATTACCCACTCTTATGATGTTTTTTGTAAATCATTTATGATACTGTTAACTAATAAATACAATTGAAGTGTTGTTGTAAAGTTTAAGTTAATACACACGTAAATCTAAATTATAAAATTATTAAGAAATATTTTAACCCATTGTTCTGAGATTGAATTTACCCCATAACGTATTTTATTGAAATAAAATGGCAATACTAAGTGACGTTCTCTTGTGTTTCTCTGGGAAGGAAAGACCATGTTTTATTAGACTATGGTGGGTGGCAGAGAAGTATGTATTTAAAATAAAAACTTAACTGTTTGACTTGACGTTATTACATATACATTATACACGTATGTATAGCCAGTGTTACTCACGCTGCTGAGTCGTTTTATTAGATTCGACTCAGCAGCGCGAGTTACTCTGGCTATAATAATATGTCAAGATCCGCTCAGCCGTTTGGGCTGGAGCTTGTGAAATAGTTTCTTGTCTACATTCATACCTATCCACAAACATTCACTCGAAAAATATAGGTAACCCTCCTTCTGAGACAGTCGGGTAATAAATAACTGTGTTCAATCAGTATTGTACCTAATTTCCATTTTAATGTTTTTCTTTTCCAAGATCACCAGCTGTGCCCGCAGTGTTCGTTCTTCAACAGCTCTTCCGAGTGCGAGCTCTTCAGGGATTCATGCAAGTAGGTCACACTTCACTTGCCTTTAACTATGTATAAGTTTTATTGTAATCAAAATGTATCTTTTATTTTATTGTTAATAAGTTTTTATTTTAGTGTGTATAATATTTTAGTTATCACTGCATAGCAGTCCACTTCTTGGCATAGGCATCCATCAGTATTCCTACAGGGTACACAACAAGGCCCAATCGGGATTTCGGGCCGAAAACGGGATTTCGCCGTCCAGTCGTCGCTACCAGCCGCTCTCCTTAGTCATCGGTCCATCTGGCCGGAGAGCATCCAACGCTACGCTTGCTGTTCCGTGGCCTCCACTTGAGAACCCGCTTACTCCACCGTCTATCGGTTCTACTACAGATGTGACCAGCCCACTGCTACTTCAGCTTGCTACTCTTCCAGAATAGGTTACTCTTCTAAAATACACTATTGGGGAACAACATCGCTCTCTTTAATCTTGCGCACGGAGCCTTGTTGGATCTTGGTTTACAACCAGATTCCTACCAGATGGTCGGATCAGATCCTTGCAACCCTGAACACCAAGCTACACGGCGCTCTTCACTCTGCCAAAGACAGAAACAAGTAGCGAAACAACCTTTCGGCAGAAGTTGATGCCACGGCTGCTAGGAAATCACGACCCTCAGCGTTGAGGGGAGACTTTACTACACTGTCTTCATTTTCCAGGACAAGTCTATTCCGTTTTCGTTTCTATAGTTGCCAGCTTTAGTGTATTTGGTGTCCAACGGTGCTTGTTATTGCAGGGAGCGCAAGGTGCTGCCTGCGGAGCAGCCAAGGTACTGCGAATACAAGTACGGACTAGGGCTTCCAATACCGGTATACCAGTATTGGCCAATACCGGGATCACGGACTTTTTTGACCTCTTTTCATTACCGGTATTAAAAATCTAATACCGGTATTCCACCCACTTTCTACCTACTAGAGTGCCCGACACGCTCTCGGCCCTATTCTACCCACTTTCTACCTACTAGAGTGCCCGACACGCTCTTGGCCCTATTCTACCCACTTTATACCTACTAGAGTGCCCGACACGCTCTTGGCCCTATTCTACCCACTTTCTACCTACTAGAGTGCCCGACACGCTCTTGGCCCGTGTCGTCACACTTTCTACCTACTAGAGTGCCCGACACGATCTTGGCCCTATTCTACCCACTTTCTACCTACTAGAGTGCCCGACACGCTCTTGGCCCTATTCTACCCACTTTCTACCTACTAGAGTGCCCGACACGCTTTTGGCCCTATTCTACCCACTTTCTACCTACTAGAGTGCCCGACACGCTCTTGGCCCTATTCTACCCACTTTCTACCTACTAGAGTGCCCGACACGCTCTTGGCCCTATTCTACCCACTTTCTACCTACTAGAGTACCCGACACGCTCTTGGCCTATTCTACCCACTTCTACCTACTAGAGTGCCCGACACGCTCTTGGCCCTATTCTACCCACTTTCACTACTATAGTGCCCGACACGCTCTTGGCCTATTCTACCCACTTTCTACCTACTAGAGTGCCCGACACGCTCTTGGCCTATTCTACCCACTTTCTACCTACTAGAGTGCCCGACACGCTCTTGGCCCTATTCTACCCACTTTCTACCTACTAGAGTGCCCGACACGCTCTTGGTCCTATTCTACCCACTTTCTACCTACTAGAGTGCCCGACACGCTCTTGGCCCGTTTCGTCACACTTTCTACCTACTAGAGTACCCGACACGCTCTTGGCCCTATTCTACCTACTTTCTACCTACTAGAGTGCCCGACACGCTCTTGGCCCTATTCTACCCACTTTCTACCTACTAGAGTGCCCGACACGCTCTTGGCCCTATTCTACCCACTTTCTACCTACTAGAGTGCCCGACACGCTCTTGGCCCTATTCTACCCACTTTCTACCTACTAGAGTGCCCGACACGCTCTTGGCCCGATTCAACCCATTTTCTAACTATATGTTACATGCCGTGAGGTTAACTTCAGAATGTTACATTTAGTGAGGTTAACCTCCTGTTGTGTGTCCGACTCGCTCTTGACCATTTATCGAGCTACAATACAAAGCTAAAACGGACGTAACCAAACTAGGAACAATCTAGGCAACCTTAGTGGGTACTATCGGCAGCACGTGAAACTACCCCAAGCAAGGGATCACCTTTATATTGGTGTTTTCAAACAAACACTACGAGAGCTCAGTTTAAGCTGGCCTACTCACTTACTGTTGCGATGACCACTATATGTTGGACTCCGGTGCGATTTCTAACAGTTTGACACTAGTCTGACTAGCAGCACCACCTGATATTAATTTTAAACTAACAGCACTGAGCTGCCATCTATCAACTGTTTTGAGTAACAATAATATTTCTACTCGGTACTTGGTGGCACTGTTTAGTAAACTTTAGTTCAGCTATTCGACCACAGATGCAAGCTGCAAGTTCAAAATGTTATCGCAGTATTTCTCTTGCTTTGCTTCAGTGTTCTTGAGACAACTAATTGAGACAGATATCTACCGATTTATCAGATTTTTGGGGTTTTTGGGTACTGGGTACTATCGGCAGCACATGAACCTACCCCAAGCAAGGGATCACCATAGTATTGGTGTTTTCATCGAAACACTACGAGAGACCAGTTTTAGCTGGCCTCACTTTCATACAAACACTACGAGAGAGAGACCAGTTTTAGCTGGCCTCACTTAGTGACTGTATGGAGGACCACTATAATTTTATTATGTTCGACTCTGGTGCGATTTCAAACTGTTTGCTAAGTACAGTGTGCCATATACAATGTTGCGCAACATCGTTCAAATTTTGCTAGCGCAATGTTGCGCCACCGATCGCCGTAAGTGTTGTACCATCGAACGCGGTTCGAGTTCCTCTTTCAAACGACACCCCACACATGGTACCTACTACTACCTACTACCGTACCGTAGGCGGTTTCTAATTTTAATTTTTAAGTTTTAAGTTCTAAGTTCTAAGTTTTCGCGAGGCGAACGTGTCCGCGTGGCGAACACTATGCACCCACAACCTTTATCATATCGCAGAAAACATTTCATTACCGCGTTTTAAAAAACTACTAGCGCCATCTAGTTTTTTTATACGAAAATACTTTCGACAATTGAAATGTGACTTTATTTCTACAGTAGACATTTTCTTATTGCTTTGTAATAAAAAGTTGCATAAAACATAACTTTTTTATGACTCACGTCCTCGGAGAAAAACATTCCATTAATACCGTAATACCGGATCCCGGTATTAAAGAAAATGATCCGGTATTCAATACCGGTATTGAAAAAGTCCGGTATTCGAAAGCCCTAGTACGGACGGTGGCTTGTGTTTAGTGTATTTGGTGTCCAATGCTGCTTGTTATTGCAGGGAGCGCAAGGTGCTGCGGAGCAGCAAGGTACTGCGAATACAAGTACGGACTAGGGCTTCCAATACCGGTATACCAGTATTGGCCAATACCGGGATCACGGACTTTTTGACCTTTTTCAGTACCGGTATTAAAATCTAATACCGGTATTCCACCCACTTTCTACCTACTAGAGTGCCCGACACGCTCTTGGCCTATTCTACCCACTTTATACCTACTAGAGTACCCGACACGCTCTGGCCCTATTCTACCCACTTTCTACCTACTAGAGGGCCCGACCCGCTCTTGGCCCGTTTCGTCACACTTTCTACCTCTAGAGTACCCGACACGCTCTTGGCCCTATTCTACCCACTTTCTACCTACTAGAGTGCCCGACACGCTCTTGGCCCTATTCTACCCACTTTCTACCTACTAGAGTGCCCGACACGCTCTTGGCCCTATTCTACCCACTTTCTACCTACTAGAGTGCCCGACACGCTCTTGGCCTATTCTACCCACTTTCTACCTACTAGAGTGCCCGACACGCTCTTGGCCTATTCTACCCACTTTCTACCTACTAGAGTGCCCGACACGCTTTTGGCCTATTCTACCCACTTTCTACCTACTAGAGTGCCCGACACGCTCTTGGCCTATTCTACCCACTTTCTACCTACTATAGTGCCCGACACGCTCTTGGCCTATTCTACCCACTTTCTACCTACTAGAGTGCCCGACACGCTCTTGGCCCTATTCTACCCACTTTCTACCTACTAGAGTGCCCGACACGCTCTTGGCCCTATTCTACCCACTTTCTACCTACTAGAGTGCCCGACACGCTCTTGGCCTATTCTACCCACTTTCTACCTACTAGAGTGCCCGACACGCTCTTGGCCCGTTTCGTCACACTTTCTACCTACTAGAGTACCCGACACGCTCTTGGCCTATTCTACCCACTTTACCTACTAGAGTGCCCGACACGCTCTTGGCCTATTGTACCCACTTTCTACCTACTAGAGTGCCCGACACGCTCTTGGCCCGTTTCGTCACACTTTCTACCTACTAGAGTGCCCGACACGCTCTTGGCCCTATTCTACCCACTTTCTACCTACTAGAGTGCCCGACACGCTCTTGGCCCGTTTCGTCACACTTTCTACCTACTAGAGTGCCCGACACGCTCTTGGCCCTATTCTACCCACTTTCTACCTACTAAAGTGCCCGACACGCTCTTGGCCCGATTCAACCCATTTTCTAACTATATGTTACATGCCGTGAGGTTAACTTCAGAATGTTACATTTAGTGAGGTTAACCTCCTGTTGTGTGTCCGACTCGCTCTTGACCATTTATCGAGCTACAATACAAAGCTAAAAACGCTTCTAAAAAAGCTTTTAAACATAGTGCAATAATAATAACTTCTATAAATCTTGTGCAATTACGCTAAATTTTGAAAACAAATCTATAACGTTCCCTTTTTGTGACGTGTTGTGTGTGTGTGACCTTTGGACCAGCAGGCGAGGCGACGCACAAGGAAGTACCTAAACCAGCTGTCATACAGCTGGCTCGTAAGAAAACACCTACTGACTCTTAATTTCGTCCGCTGTCGTAAACACCGGTTTGGTATAGGGGTTTAGGCCGCCAGATATTTTGTCAACTATCGTCACACGCCGGAGAAGCAAGATCGATTCTCGGCCGGAGCGACTTTTGCAAATTTAATTTTACTTTTTCTTTGTTTTATTTTTCTTAGTAATTTATTTTGATATTTTTTCGTTGCTTATTAATAATTTAAATGTAGTATATATTTTATTATACCGTAAATTAAATAACTTACAATTTTAAACCAAAACGAATATTAACTTTGGCTAAGATAGCGACATCTAAGGATCTGTCGGTGAAATTACGAGGATACTAGCAACACGGGAACCTTTGTTGTAGTAGTGCTGTTGGCTGGCTACGGAAGCGCAAATATTTCGCGGGATACTGCTAGAGGGCAGTAAATCAAGATTTATCGAGCCGTGCGCAAAATCACACACAAACATTCGCTTATTTTAGTTTTTCTTTTCTTTTCTTTTTGGACACTTATAAATTTAAAATACCTATCGAACTGTAGTAGAATAAATATCTCTGTGGAAAATTAAGCGGTATCATATTAATTACAAAATAATATTTATATTTATTAGCACTTGTTTAAAATTATTATTATTGGTGTTATTGCCCTTTAACCTTGCTTTATCAACTTCATTGGCCAACAAAAAAAAAAAAAACAATGCCTACATCGAGCTCTAGGAGGCGAGAGAAGGCGAAGTTTAAAGATGCAGGTGACGCACCTGCACCCAAGGAAAACCTCCCCATCGAAAGCCAAGCTACCGACTGCCACCGTTACTACCATCGTCAGTTCACCGGGTCACAGCGTGTTGGCGAACCTAGTGTGTCCATCCCAAGTACCAGTATTGGAACCAAAGCCATCTCCAGCTATAGAAGAAAACCCTGCGGACTCAGTTGCCTCAGCCATCGATACATCTGTGGACGTGAAGCAAAACTCGGGCGGGCAAACGGAGAATGTAGGTACTGCTGATCAGGCTAACCCAACATTGAATGAGTCAGGCAGCGCAACTGCTGGTGAAGGTAACCATGATTTGCTTGGACTTCCAGCACAATTCATCGCTTCTACACCCCTTCCCAAAACACTTGACGGGACCGATACTGAAGAAGAGGATGCAGGCGCTGAACAGCCATCACTGTTGAGCGAAAACAGGAAAATATGCCATCTAATCCGCGAAAAGCCCAGCGCCTTGCTGCGCGTCAGAACTCAAATAAGACAAGCTAGAGCGGCAGAAGCTGCTGAAACAGCTGCAGCTTTAGAGGACCATCGTGACGTAATATCTGATGTCAACGATGGGAACACATCTGGTGATGGATATGACTCCGACTGCTCGCTCAACACTTCATCTCGAACGGTCGCAGGAGGGCGCATGGTGCTCAGCGAGTTCCCCAGACATGCGAATAAAGTTCTTCAGCAGGCAAAAGAGCACCTTGAGAGCTCGTGCAACTTACGGAAGGACATACGAGAGGCTGTGGTAACATCTCTGCACACGCTCTACGAAATGGTTCTTCGTTTGGCTGACTCCCGAGCGCTGCATATGGTTGAGTCGCACAAAACCAAACAACAAATGGCAAGTCAAAGAGAAAGACAAACCCAGAAACATGCTGAAGCTCTTCAGAAGAACATAAATAGCTTGTCAAATACAAAAGCTGAGTTTCAGTCGCTCTGTAAAACCAGGAGGACCTAAGAGCGATCTTAAATCGCGACGTTTGTGAGCCGGTGGACAGTATCAATAAAGCCGCAAAAGAAATAAGGACTGAAATGACTGCGGTGACATCTTCGTTGAATGACCTAAGATGGAAAGTCACTAAAATGACAGAAATGGGAGAAAAACGCAATCAAACAACCCTAGCCGTGGATCAAATTAATGAGTCGAACAACCAAGACCTATCTGCGACATCAATCGGGGAACTGGCTCGAGAAATAAGGAAATGAGACGCGATCTTGCGGATATTGAGGAAGCCAACAAAGCCGCAAGAGAAACAGGTGGCCTGGACAGGGATCTCCTTAAATCCCTTTTACAAGAGGTCCTCTGTGAATCGTCATCATCATTGAATAAAACCGAAAAACAGCGTGAATTGGAGCCTCTTTTGGAATTATATAAAGAAGGAAACAATTCGGTTAGCCAAACTAAGAACATAGTAGAGGAAGTAAAAGTGGGCGTGGACTCTCTCCTACAGGCGACAAAAAACCTGACAGCTAGTCAAGTCAATGTGTCGGCTGGCTCTGCAGATCTAAGGCAGGGATTGCAGTCCCTGCAGGATCTAACTCTTGAAACCACTGCGCCAGTTAGACTTGCGGTGGAGGGACTGCGCCAGGACATTAGCACACGGTTGACGGAGCCACTTAAATCAGCTGTTATAGAAATGCACACAGATTTAAAACAGATGGCTTCGCAAAAAGGCTCAACGGTAAATGAACAAACAACGCTGGATGAAATCGCACAAAATACCAGAATACTGCTTCACAACCAGCAGCAATTCGGCCCAGCGCCATCGATTGATTGCCCTGAGGAACTTCTACAATACCTTTAGTAGAAACACCACCGAAACTATATAACGAAGCTCTCAAAACTCCAAGATTTTCAATGATTATAGAATCTGCGGACCCACGGCACACCAGCCAAGACGTGGTTAATAACATTAAGTCAAGTATTGACGTAGTTGAGCTGGGAGTTGGGATAAATAGCTTTCGAAAGGCAAAACCAACGGGTAGTAATTAGTTGTGACTCCGCGCAAGATAGGCAAAAACTAGGTGCAGCTATAAAGAACAAAGGGATAAACTTACTGTGTCTGAGGCTGAAACTAAATTGCCACAGCTGAAGTTAATCGGTGTAGCGAATGATCTTGGGGATACAAAAATTGAGGAAGCCATTCGAAAGCAGAACGTTAAACTTATGCCGCCTGGCAGTGAGAAAGACCACATCAAAATAGTGCGACGTACCAAAGGCAGAACCCAAGCAGTTACGAATGTTATAATTGAAGTAACACCAGCCATCTGGAAAAATCTTAAAGATCAAAAGATAAGATTAGGGTATCAATTAGTCATAGCTATTGACCAATCACCAATCACACAATGCTTTAAGTGCATGGGATTTGGACATGTAGCACGTAACTGCACAGGGACTAACACTTGCGGTTTCTGCGCTGGGGATCACGACACACGATTGTGCGCGAATCGTGGTCTTCCGCCGACATGCACTAACTGTCTTCGCAAAAAGGCGCAGGTAACTAACCACCCAGCCTACAGTTCATGTTGTCCTGAGTGGCGCAAATTTGACCGACTCGCCAGAACCACGATATCTTACTGCTAAGCCAAAGGCAGCAATAGGAAAAATATTAGTATTGTCCAAGCAAACCTGGGAAGAGGATTGGCAGCCACGAAAGAATGTCTCCATGAGGCTACGTCCAATAAAACGTCAATTCTGTTGCTGCAGGAGCCCTACATTGGCAATAAAGGGTATCTTACATGTAATTTCCCTCGGCTCAAAAACAATTGGCAGAAATGGACCAATAAAATCAGCAATAGTAGTGATAGATCCAAACCTACACTTCATCACTGTCCCAGAAACCATAACGGAAACTATATCTTCTATCAGGATTCGCATCGGGAATAAGACGATTGGCGTAATTAGTGTGTATTTTGTGGGTAATAATAGTGACAGAAGCGTGAAAATATCGAACCAGACCTCCTCGAATTAGCGAGAGTCATCTCCAAACTAGATGCAGATGAGGTTATCGTCGGCGGTGACTTCAACGCAGCTAGTCAATGGTGGGGCTGCAGTCGCGAAGACGATAGGGGGGAAAAACTGGTAGAGTTTCTGTCACAAATGGATTTCAATATTTTGAATCAAGGCAACGTACCCACTTTTTATACACACCGAGGAACAACTCTCTGCCAAAGCATTCCAGATATTACAGTATGTTCATCCGGCATCCTGCAAAACATAAAGAATTGGAAAGTCAATGAGGACAGCGCTTCACTATCTGATCACCGACCCATAATATTTGAGGTGGCGGGATCAAACCCTCCTCAAATACCTCGGAAGACTACAAGACGATACAATACAAAAAAAGCAAACTGGCTTGGTTTTACCGAGGAGATTAAAGAGAACTATCCAGTCGGGGTTTGACAAAAGATAATCTGAACCAAATAACTACTCCAGACAAACTAGAAGAAATCGCGACAGCCTATTCTGAAGCGATTCATGCTGCAAGTAAAGAAAATATCCCAACTATTCCAGAGTTAAAGAATTTCAGAAGACTCAAGTGGTGGACTCCAGAACTGTCCATTATGAAAATGGAAGTCAAAAGATTGCGCAGACGTATCGGAAAGGCAAACCCGCACCGAAAAGCCATTGTAATCGAAGAGTATATGGACGCCAAAATAAATATATTCAGACCATTGAAACCACACTAACCGAAGATTGGAAAGACTTTTGCACCAGACAAGAACGAGAAACCATATGGGAATGCGCATACCGGGTGATCAAGATCTGTGATGTCAACCGCGAAGACCAACTTCTTCGAGATCCGAATGGACTTTCGCTGAATCCAGACCAATCAGCAGAATTGCTCGCTACTACATTCTTCCCTCGAGATCTACCTGAAACTGATAATGAAGATCATCGATTAACTCGAATCAATGTCGAGCAAATCACCAGGAACTGGAAGCTGATTATACCCACGACGCTTCTGAAGCTCCTTTCACCCACGAGGAAGTCAAGGCAGTTCTAGCGAAGATGAACCCCAAGAAGGCTCCAGGTGAGGATGGTCTTACCTCAGATATCTGCATGACTGCATATACGTCCGAACCAGAGGTTCTCCTGGAAATTTTCAACCGTTGTCTCTCGGTGGGATACTTCGCGGTGCTGGAAAAAGCGAAAGTAAAAGTGATTCCAAAACCTGCAAAAGATGACTACACATCACCGAAGTCTTATCGTCCGATCGGTCTGCTCCCAGTGCTGGGCAAAATTCTAGAAAACTCTTTGTAAACCGACTCACATGGGATCTGTGCAGTTCAGGTAAGCTGAGCCGGAGGCAATACGGCTTCATTCCACAGCGCAGTACTGAAGATGCCCTGTACGACGCTCTCTGTAGTTAACGAAGGCCTAAAGAGGAAAGAAATAATCGCCATGGTTTCATTAGACATTGAAGGGCGTTTGATAATGCGTGGTGGCCTGCAATAAAGCAGGAGCTCTACGAGAAGAGTACTGACAAATCAATCCTTCGCCTTCTCTTTAGCTACCTGAGTGACAGATCCATACAGGTGACATATGCAGGCGCTGAAGCCAGAAGGGATACAAACATTGGATGCATCCAAGGGTCCACATGTGGACCGCTCCTGTGGAACGTCCAAATGGATCCTCTTCTCCAGGATGCTGAAAATCTGGAAGCACATCTTCAGGCCTTTGCAGATGACATACTTATTATAGCCTGTGGCAAAACCACAAATGATCTTGAGCGAAAAGTTAACTTAGCTCTGGATTTGGTGAGTGCGTGGGGCAAGAAATTTAAGATGAAATTTGCAGCCCACAAAACACAGGCTGTAATCATAACTAAAAGCGAAAATATGAAGAACCGATTTTCAATCTTCTAGGCACACCTATTAAAGGCACAGACTCCATTAAATTTCTAGGGCTTACCATCGACCGCAATCTCAGTTTCAGGGCTCACCTAGCAAACGCCAACAAAAGGCAATAAATATATATAAGCGCCTTGCTAGGACCATTAGAACCACTTGGGGATTAAACCCAGAAATAACGAGAATGCTCTACCTAGCAGTAATAGAACCCATTGTGCTCTACGGTGCAGGCGCTTGGGCGTCAGTGGCAGAGAAACAATACGCCAAAAAGATATTAAATTCACTGACAAGAACGTTCTGCTTAAAAATTTGCAGAGCGCACAGGACCACATCTCTCATCTCAAGCGCTCTGATTGCCAGAGTACTTCCGCTAGATCTCAGACTAATGGAACAAGGGAGGCTGTATGAAATTAAGCGCGGGAAGCCGCTGAAAGATCTTCCTGGCAGAAAATTAGAGAAAAGAGTCAGCCCATTCTCTATGCCTCATCCAGCTAAACGACTTTCCACCTCCTTCGGCAAAATAGAATCCCAAGCTGATGTCGACAACATTCCCACTACAGACTACCATCTCTTTACCGATGGTAGCAAAATAGAAGGAAAAGTTGGAGCGCCGTCACAGTATGGAGAGAGAAACCAAGCGGAAGTGCAGAAAATGACCATGCGGCTGGGTAACCACTGCAGCGTCTACCAGGCTGAACTAGTGGCTATACTACGCGCATGCACATTCTTAGCTGAGGCTAAAAAAGATAGCACAGGCGCGGTTATAAGCGACTCCAGGTCAGCACTGGAAGCCATCTGCGACCCAAAGCCAGAAAATCCAATTGCTGCAGAGATTCACACTCGAATCCATGAAATAATAGAGAAAGGTAACAGTGTAATTCTGTATTGGATAAAAGCTCACGCAGGAATAGCTGGGAACGAAAGAGCGGATGAATTGGCTAAACAAGCTGCCCTCAAGAGTAGAACAGCTCAAGTCTACGACGACTTTCCTCTGTCATATGCAAAGGGATGCATTCGCGCGGACACTTTGGCTTTGTGGCAGGAAAGATACACCAGCAGTAATACAGGGTCTACCACGAAAATGTTCTTCGGAGATGTCAGACTGGCTCACAAGGTTCTAATGAAAATAGGCATCAAAACATTAGAACACAATTGATGTCAGGACATGGAGGAATAAGAGCATATCTCTACAGATTTAAACTAGTAGACAACCCATACTGCACCTGCGATGGGTCCAAAGAGGAAACTGTTCGACACATTCTATTTGAATGCCCAAAATATGGGTTGAAACGGCACGAATGCGAGTGCAGAATGGAATGTGCTCTAACGGAACAAAATCTGCAGGAGATAATGGCAGAGAGTAAACAGCGGACCCATTTTCTTTGTTTTGCTGAAGAGTCGTTTCTAAATGCGGCAAAAGCAAACGGGTCCACTATGTTTAAATAGTTTCCTCATAATTTAGCTAATAAACTAACAAAAATAACACAAAAAAACACAAAACACAAAAAAAAAAAAAAACTAACTTTACTAACACACTCGCACGTTAAAATTTAAGTCACAGTATTAATTAATAACGGGTACAGTCTAAAACGTTGGATTGCATACCAACGATAAATTCCACAGGAGGGGTTTTAGTCCGTAGGTCGCCTGGGAGTAACCCAGCGGAGTCGGGCATACCATAAACGCCCGGGCCTTATGGTATCATTGATGATTTCCCCCTACCAACGCAAAAAAAAAAAAAAAAAAAAAATACAAAGCTAAAACGGACGTAACCAAACTAGGAACAATCTAGGCAACCTTAGTGGGTACTATCGGCAGCACGTGAAACTACCCCAAGCAAGGGATCACCTTTATATTGGTGTTTTCAAACAAACACTACGAGAGCTCAGTTTAAGCTGGCCTCACTCACTTACTGTTGCGATGACCACTATATGTTGGACTCCGGTGCGATTTCTAACAGTTTGACACTAGTCTGACTAGCAGCACCACCTGTCATATTAATTTTAAACTAACAGCACTGAGCTGCCATCTATCAACTGTTTTGAGTAACAATAATATTTCTACTCGGTACTTGGTGGCACTGTTTAGTAAACTTTAGTTCAGCTATTCGACCACAGATGCAAGCTGCAAGTTCAAAATGTTATCGCAGTATTTCTCTTGCTTTGCTTCAGTGTTCTTGAGACAACTAATTGAGACAGATATCTACCGATTTATCAGATTTTGGGGTTTTGGGTACTGGGTACTATCGGCAGCACATGAACCTACCCCAAGCAAGGGATCACCATAGTATTGGTGTTTTCATCGAAACACTACGAGAGACCAGTTTTAGCTGGCCTCACTTTCATACAAACACTACGAGAGAGAGACCAGTTTTAGCTGGCCTCACTTAGTGACTGTATGGAGGACCACTATAATTATGTTCGACTCTGGTGCGATTTCAAACTGTTTGCTAAGTACAGTGTGCCATATACAACGTTGCGCAACATCGTTCAAATTTTGCTAGCGCAATGTTGCGCCACCGATCGCCGTAAGTGTTGTACTATCGAACGCGGTTCGAGTTCCTCTTTCAAACGACACCCCACACATGGTACCTACTACTACCTACTACCGTACCGTAGGCGGTTTCTAATTTTTAATTTTTAAGTTTTAAGTTCTAAGTTCTAAGTTTTCGCGAGGCGAACGTGTCCGCGTGGCGAACACTATGCACCCACAACCTTTATCATATCGCAGAAAACATTTCATTACCGCGTTTTAAAAAACTACTAGCGCCATCTAGTTTTTTTATACGAAAATACTTTCGACAATTGAAATGTGACTTTATTTCTACAATAGACATTTTCTTATTGCTTTGTAATAAAAAGTTGCATAAAACATAACTTTTTTTTATGACTCACGTCCTCGGAGAAAAACATTCCATTAATACCGTAATACCGGGATCCCGGTATTGAAGAAAATGATCCGGTATTCAATACCGGTATTGAAAAAGTCCGGTATTCGAAAGCCCTAGTACGGACGGTGGCTTGTGTTTAGTGTATTTGGTGTCCAACGGTGCTTGTTATTGCAGGGCGCAAGGTGCTGCCTGCGGAGCAGCAGGTACTGCGAACACAAGTACGGACTAGGGCTTCAATACCGGTATACCAGTATTGGCCAATACCGGGATCACGGACTTTTGACCTCTTTTCAGTACCGGTATTAAAAATCTAATACCGGTATTCCACCCACTTTCTACCTAATAGAGTGCCCGACACGCTCTTGGCCCTATTCTACCCACTTTATACCTACTAGAGTGCCCGACACGCTCTTGGCCCTATTCTACCCACATTATACCTACTAGAGTGCCCGACACGCTCTTGGCCCTATTCTACCCACTTTCTACATACTAGAGTGCCCGACACGCTCTTGGCCCGTTTCGTCACACTTTCTACCTACTAGAGTACCCGACACGCTCTTGGCCTATTCTACCCACTTTCTACCTACTAGAGTGCCCGACACGCTCTTGGTCCTATTCTACCCACTTTCTACCTACTAGAGTGCCCGACACGCTCTTGGCCTATTCTACCCACTTTCTACCTACTAGATTGCCCGACACGCTCTTGGCCCTATTCTACCCACTTTCTACCTACTAGAGTGCCCGACACGCTCTTGGCCCTATTCTACCCACTTTCTACCTACTAGAGTGCCCGACACGCTCTTGGCCTATTCTACCCACTTTCTACCTACTAGAGTGCCCGACACGCTCTTGGCCCTATTCTACCCACTTTCTACCTACTAGAGTGCCCGACACGCTCTTGGCCCTATTCTACCCACTTTCTACCTACTAGAGTGCCCGACACGCTCTTGGCCCGATTCAACCCATTTTCTAACTATATGTTACATGCCGTGAGGTTAACTTCAGAATGTTACATTTAGTGAGGTTAACCTCCTGTTGTGTGTCCGACTCGCTCTTGACCATTTATCGAGCTACAATACAAAGCTAAAACGGACGTAACCAAACTAGGAACAATCTAGGCAACCTTAGTGGGTACTATCGGCAGCACGTGAAACTACCCCAAGCAAGGGATCACCTTTATATTGGTGTTTTCAAACAAACACTACGAGAGCTCAGTTTAAGCTGGCCTCACTCACTTACTGTTGCGATGACCACTATATGTTGGACTCGGTGCGATTTCTAACAGTTTGACACTAGTCTGACTAGCAGCACCACCTGTCATATTAATTTTAAACTAACAGCACTGAGCTGCCATCTATCAACTGTTTTGAGTAACAATAATATTTCTACTCGGTACTTGGTGGCACTGTTTAGTAAACTTTAGTTCAGCTATTCGACCACAGATGCAAGCTGCAAGTTCAAAATGTTATCGCAGTATTTCTCTTGCTTTGCTTCAGTGTTCTTGAGACAACTAATTGAGACAGATATCTACCGATTTATCAGATTTTTGGGGTTTTGGGTCCTGGGTACTATCGGCAGCACATGAACCTACCCCAAGCAAGGGATCACCATAGTATTGGTGTTTTCATCGAAGCACTACGAGAGACCAGTTTTAGCTGGCCTCACTTTCATACAAACACTACGAGAGAGACCAGTTTTAGCTGGCCTCACTTAGTGACTGTATGGAGGACCACTATAATTATGTTCGACTCTGGTGCGATTTCAAACTGTTTGCTAAGTACAGTGTGCCATATACAATGTTGCGCAACATCGTTCAAATTTTGCTAGCGCAATGTTGCGCCACCGATCGCCGTAAGTGTTGTACCATCGAACGCGGTTCGAGTTCCTCTTTCAAACGACACCCCACACATGGTACCTACTACTACCTACTACCGTACCGTAGGCGGTTCCTAATTTTTAATTTTTAAGTTTTAAGTTCTAAGTTCTAAGTTTTCGCGAGGCGAACGTGTCCGCGTGGCGAACACTATGCACCCACAACCTTTATCATATCGCAGAAAACATTTCATTACCGCGTTTTAAAAAACTACTAGCGCCATCTAGTTTTTTTATACGAAAATACTTTCGACAATTGAAATGTGACTTTATTTCTACAATAGACATTTTCTTATTGCTTTGTAATAAAAAGTTGCATAAAACATAACTTTTTTTTATGACTCACGTCCTCGGAAAAAACATTCCATTAATACCGTAATACCGGGATCGGTATTGAAGAAAATGATCCGGTATTCAATACCGGTATTGAAAAAGTCCGGTATTCGAAAGCCCTAGTACGGACGGTGGCTTGTGTTTAGTGTATTTGGTGTCCAACGCTGCTTGTTATTGCAGGGAGCGCAAGGTGCTGCCTGCGGAGCAGCCAAGGTACTGCGAACACAAGTACGGACTAGGGCTTCCAATACCGGTATACCAGTATTGGCCAATACCGGGATCCCGGACTTTTTTGACCTCTTTTCAGTACCGGTATTAAAAATCTTATACCGGGATTCCATTATTAGAGTGCCCGACAAGCTCTTGGCCGATTCGGCCCACTTTCTACCCACTAGAGTGCCCGACACGCTCTTGGCCTATTCTACCCACTTTCTACCTACTAGAGTGCCCGACACGCTCTTGGCCCGTTTCGTCACACTTTCTACCTACTAGAGTACCCGACACGCTCTTGGCCCTATTCTGCCCTTTCTACCTACTAGAGTGCCCGACACGCTCTTGGCCTATTCTACCCACTACCTACTAGAGTGCCCGACACGCTCTTGGCCTATTCTACCCACTTTCTACCTACTAGAGTGCCCGACACGCTCTTGGCCTATTCTGCCCTTTCTACCTACTAGAGTGCCCGACACGCTCTTGGCCATATTCTACCCCTTTCTACCTACTAGAGTGCCCGACACGCTCTTGGCCCGTTTCGTCACACTTTCTACCTACTAGAGTGCCCGACACGCTCTTGGCCCTATTCTACCCACTTTCTACCTACTAGAGTGCCCGACACGCTCTTGGCCTATTCTACCCACTTTCTACCTACTAGAGTGCCCGACACGCTCTTGGCCCTATTCTACCCACTTTCTACCTACTAGAGTGCCCGACACGCTCTTGGCCTATTCTACCCACTTTCTACCTACTAGAGTGCCCGACACGCTCTTGGCCCGTTCGTCACACTTTCTACCTACTAGAGTGCCCGACACGCTCTTGGCCTATTCTACCACTTTCTACCTACTAGAGTGCCCGACACGCTCTTGGCCCTATTCTACCCACTTTCTACCTACTAGAGTGCCCGACACGCTCTTGGCCTATTCTACCCACTTTCTACCTACTAGAGTGCCCGACACGCTCTTGGCCCGTTTCGTCACACTTTCTACCTACTAGAGTGCCCGACACGCTCTTGGCCTATTCTACCCACTTTCTACCTACTAGAGTGCCCGACACGCTCTTGGCCTATTCTACCCACTTTCTTTCTACTAGAGTGCCCGACACGCTCTTGGCCCGTTCGTCACACTTTCTACCTACTAGAGTGCCCGACACGCTCTTGGCCTATTCTACCCACTTTCTACCTACTAGAGTGCCCGACACGCTCTTGGCCTATTCTACCCACTTTCTACCTACTAGAGTGCCCGACACGCTCTTGGCCCTATTCTACCACTTTCTACCTACTAGAGTGCCCGACACGCTCTTGGCCCTATTCTACCCACTTTCTTTCTACTAGAGTGCCCGACACGCTCTTGGCCCGTTTCGTCACACTTTCTACCTACTAGAGTGCCCGACACGCTCTTGGCCTATTCTACCCACTTTCTACCTACTAGAGTGCCCGACACGCTCTTGGCCTATTCTACCCACTTTATACCTACTAGAGTGCCCGACACGCTCTTGGCCCTATTCTACCCACTTTCTACCTACTAGAGTGCCCGACACGCTCTTGGCCCGTTCGTCACACTTTCTACCTACTAGAGTGCCCGACACGCTCTTGGCCTATTCTACCCACTTTCTACCTACTAGAGTGCCCGACACGCTCTTGGCCTATTCTACCCACTTTCTACCTACTAGAGTGCCCGACACGCTCTTGGCCTATTCTACCCACTTTCTACCTACTAGAGTGCCCGACACGCTCTTGGCCCTATTCTACCCACTTTCTACCTACTAGAGTGCCCGACACGCTCTTGGCCCTATTCTACCCACTTTCTACCTACTAGAGTGCCCGACACGCTCTTGGCCTATTCTTCCCACTTTCTTCCTACTAGAGTGCCCGACACGCTCTTGGCGTTTCGACACACTTTCTACCTACTAGAGTGCCCGACACGCTCTTGGCCCTATTCTACCCACTTTCTACCTACTAGAGTGCCCGACACGCTCTTGTGCTATTCCTACCACTTTCTACCTACTAGAGTGCCCGACACGCTCTTGGCCCTATTCTACCCACTTTCTACCTACTAGAGTGCCCGACACGCTCTTGGCCCGTTTCGTCACACTTTCTACCTACTAGAGTATCCGACACGCTCTTGGCCTATTCTACCCACTTTCTACCTACTAGAGTGCCCGACACGCTCTTGGCCTATTCTACCCACTTTCTACCTACTAGAGTGCCCGACACGCTCTTGGCCCGATTCAACCCATTTTCTAACTATATGTTACATGCCGTGAGGTTAACTTCAGAATGTTACATTTAGTGAGGTTAACCTCATGTTGTGTGTCCGACTCGCTCTTGACCATTTATCGAGCTACAATACAAAGCTAAAACGGACGTAACCAAACTAGGAACAATCTAGGCAACCTTAGTGGGTACTATCGGCAGCACGTGAAACTACCCAAGCAAGGGATCACCTTTATATTGGTGTTTTCAAACAAACACTACGAGAGCTCAGTTTAAGCTGGCCTCACTCACTTACTGTTGCGATGACCACTATATGTTGGACTCCGGTGCGATTTCTAACAGTTTGACACTAGTCTGACTAGCAGCACCACCTGTCATATTAATTTTAAACTAACAGCACTGAGCTGCCATCTATCAACTGTTTTGAGTAACAATAATATTTCTACTCGGTACTTGGTGGCACTGTTTAGTAAACTTTAGTTCAGCTATTCGACCACAGATGCAAGCTGCAAGTTCAAAATGTTATCGCAGTATTTCTCTTGCTTTGCTTCAGTGTTCTTGAGACAACTAATTGAGACAGATATCTACCGATTTATCAGATTTTTGGGGTTTTTGGGTACTGGGTACTATCGGCAGCACATGAACCTACCCCAAGCAAGGGATCACCATAGTATTGGTGTTTTCATCGAAACACTACGAGAGACCAGTTTTAGCTGGCCTCACTTTCATACAAACACTACGAGAGAGAGACCAGTTTTAGCTGGCCTCACTTAGTGACTGTATGGAGGACCACTATAATTATGTTCGACTCTGGTGCGATTTCAAACTGTTTGCTAAGTACAGTGTGCCATATACAATGTTGCGCAACATCGTTCAAATTTTGCTAGCGCAATGTTGCGCCACCGATCGCCGTAAGTGATGTACCATCGAACGCGGCTCGAGTTCCTCTTTCAAACGACACCCCACACATGGTACCTACTACTACCTACTACCGTACCGTAGGCGGTTTTCCAGTTCTAATTTTTAATTTTTAAGTTTTAAGTTCTAAGTTCTAAGTTTTCGCGAGGCGAACGTGTCCGCGTGGCGAACACTATGCACACCACACCTTTATCATATCGCAGAAAACATTTCATTACCGCGTTTAAAAAACTACTATCGCCATCTAGTTTTTATACGAAAATACTTTCGACAATTGAAATGTGACTTTATTTCTACAATAGACATTTTCTTATTGCTTTGTAATAAAAGTTGCATAAAACATAACTTTTTTATGACTCACGTCCTCGGAGAAAACATTCCATTAATACCGTAATACCGGGATCCGGTATTGAAGAAAATGATCCGGTATTCAATACCGGTATTGAAAAAGTCCGGTATTCAGAAAGCCCTAGTACGGACGGTGGCTTGTGTTTAGTGTATTTGGTGTCCAACGGTGCTTGTTATTGCAGGGCGCAAGGTGCTGCCTGCGGAGCCAAGGTACTGCGAACACAAGTACGGACTAGAGCTTCAATACCGGTATACCAGTATTGGCCAATACCGGGATCACGGACTTTTGACCTCTTTTCAGTACCGGTATTAAAATCTAATACCGGTATTCCACCCACGCTTTACCTACTAGAGTGCCCGACACGCTCTTGGCCCTATTCTACCCACTTTCTACCTACTAGAGTGCCCGACACGCTCTTGGCCCTATTCTACCCACTTTCTACCTACTAGAGTGCCCGACACGCTCTTGGCCCTATTCTACCCACTTTCTACCTACTAGAGTGCCCGACACGCTCTTGGCCCTATTCTACCCACTTTCTACCTACTAGAGTGCCCGACACGCTCTTGGCCTATTCTACCCACTTTCTACCTACTAGAGTGCCCGACACGCTCTTGGCCTATTCTACCCACTTTCTACCTACTAGAGTGCCCGACACGCTCTTGGCCTATTCTACCCACTTTCTACCTACTAGAGTGCCCGACACGCTCTTGGCCTATTCTACCCACTTTCTACCTACTAGAGTGCCCGACACGCTCTTGGCCTATTCTACCCACTTTCTACCTACTAGAGTGCCCGACACGCTCTTGGCCTATTCTACCCACTTTCTACCTACTAGAGTGCCCGACACGCTCTTGGCCTATTCTACCCACTTTCTACCTACTAGAGTGCCCGACACGCTCTTGGCCTATTCTACCCACTTTCTACCTACTAGAGTGCCCGACACGCTCTTGGCCCGATTCAACCCATTTTCTAACTATATGTTACATGCCGTGAGGTTAACTTCAGAATGTTACATTTAGTGAGGTTAACCTCATGTTGTGTGTCCGACTCGCTCTTGACCATTTATCGAGCTACAATACAAAGCTAAAACGGACGTAACCAAACTAGGAACAATCTAGGCAACCTTAGTGGGTACTATCGGCAGCACGTGAAACTACCCAAGCAAGGGATCACCTTTATATTGGTGTTTTCAAACAAACACTACGAGAGCTCAGTTTAAGCTGGCCTCACTCACTTACTGTTGCGATGACCACTATATGTTGGACTCCGGTGCGATTTCTAACAGTTTGACACTAGTCTGACTAGCAGCACCACCTGTCATATTAATTTTAAACTAACAGCACTGAGCTGCCATCTATCAACTGTTTTGAGTAACAATAATATTTCTACTCGGTACTTGGTGGCACTGTTTAGTAAACTTTAGTTCAGCTATTCGACCACAGATGCAAGCTGCAAGTTCAAAATGTTATCGCAGTATTTCTCTTGCTTTGCTTCAGTGTTCTTGAGACAACTAATTGAGACAGATATCTACCGATTTATCAGATGTTTGGGGTGTTTGGGTACTGGGTACTATCGGCAGCACATGAACCTACCCCAAGCAAGGGATCACCATAGTATTGGTGTTTTCATCGAAACACTACGAGAGACCAGTTTTAGCTGGCCTCACTTTCATACAAACACTACGAGAGAGAGACCAGTTTTAGCTGGCCTCACTTAGTGACTGTATGGAGGACCACTATAATTATGTTCGACTCTGGTGCGATTTCAAACTGTTTGCTAAGTACAGTGTGCCATATACAATGTTGCGCAACATCGTTCAAATTTTGCTAGCGCAATGTTGCGCCACCGATCGCCGTAAGTGATGTACCATCGAACGCGGCTCGAGTTCCTCTTTCAAACGACACCCCACACATGGTACCTACCACTACCTACTACCGTACCGTAGGCGGTTTCTAATTTTTAATTTTTAAGTTTTAAGTTTTAAGTTCTAAGTTTTCGCGAGGCGAACGTGTCCGCGTGGCGAACACTATGCACCCACAACCTTTATCATATCGCAGAAAACATTTCATTACCGCGTTTTAAAAACTACTAGCGCCATCTAGTTTTTATACGAAAATACTTTCGACAATTGAAATGTGACTTTATTTCTACAGTAGACATTTTCTTATTGCTTTGTAATAAAAAGTTGCATAAAACATAACTTTTTTATGACTCACGTCCTCGGAGAAAAACATTCCATTAATACCGTAATACCGGGATCGGTATTGAAGAAAATGATCCGGTATTCAATACCGGTATTGAAAAAGTCCGGTATTCGAAAGCCCTAGTACGGACGGTGGCTTGTGTTTAGTGTATTTGGTGTCCAACGGTGCTTGTTATTGCAGGGCGCAAGGTGCTGCCCGCGGAGCAGCCAAGGTACTGCGAACACAAGTACGGACTAGGGCTTCAATACCGGTATACCAGTATTGGCCAATACCGGGATCACGGACTTTTGACCTCTTTTCAGTACCGGTATTAAAAATCTAATACCGGTATTCCACCCACTTTTTACCTACTAGAGTGCCCGACACGCTCTTGGCCCTATTCTACCCACTTTCTACCTACTAGAGTGCCCGACACGCTCTTGGCCTATTCTACCCACTTTCTACCTACTAGAGTGCCCGACACGCTCTTGGCCCTATTCTACCCACTTTCTACCTACTAGAGTGCCCGACACGCTCTTGGCCTATTCTACCCACTTTCTACTAGAGTGCCCGACACGCTCTTGGCCTATTCTACCCACTTTCTACCTACTAGAGTGCCCGACACGCTCTTGGCCCTATTCTACCCACTTTCTACCTACTAGAGTGCCCGACACGCTCTTGGCCTATTCTACCCACTTTCTACCTACTAGAGTGCCCGACACGCTCTTGGCCCTATTCTACCCACTTTCTACCTACTAGAGTGCCCGACACGCTCTTGGCCTATTCTACCCACTTTCTACCTACTAGAGTGCCCGACACGCTCTTGGCCCTATTCTACCCACTTTCTACCTACTAGAGTGCCCGACACGCTCTTGGCCTATTCTACCCACTTTCTACCTACTAGAGTGCCCGACACGCTCTTGGCCCTATTCCACCCACTTTCTACCTACTAGAGTGCCCGACACGCTCTTGGCCCGATTCAACCCATTTTCTAACTATATGTTACATGCCGTGAGGTTAACTTCAGAATGTTACATTTAGTGAGGTTAACCTCATGTTGTGTGTCCGACTCGCTCTTGACCATTTATCGAGCTACAATACAAAGCTAAAACGGACGTAACCAAACTAGGAACAATCTAGGCAACCTTAGTGGGTACTATCGGCAGCACGTGAAACTACCCCAAGCAAGGGATCACCTTTATATTGGTGTTTTCAAACAAACACTACGAGAGCTCAGTTTAAGCTGGCCTCACTCACTTACTGTTGCGATGACCACTATATGTTGGACTCCGGTGCGATTTCTAACAGTTTGACACTAGTCTGACTAGCAGCACCACCTGTCATATTAATTTTAAACTAACAGCACTGAGCTGCCATCTATCAACTGTTTTGAGTAACAATAATATTTCTACTCGGTACTTGGTGGCACTGTTTAGTAAACTTTAGTTCAGCTATTCGACCACAGATGCAAGCTGCAAGTTCAAAATGTTATCGCAGTATTTCTCTTGCTTTGCTTCAGTGTTCTTGAGACAACTAATTGAGACAGATATCTACCGATTTATCAGATTTTTGGGGTTTTTGGGTACTGGGTACTATCGGCAGCACATGAACCTACCCCAAGCAAGGGATCACCATAGTATTGGTGTTTTCATCGAAACACTACGAGAGACCAGTTTTAGCTGGCCTCACTTTCATACAAACACTACGAGAGAGACCAGTTTTAGCTGGCCTCACTTAGTGACTGTATGGAGGACCACTATAATTATGTTCGACTCTGGTGCGATTTCAAACTGTTTGCTAAGTACAGTGTGCCATATACAATGTTGCGCAACATCGTTCAAATTTTGCTAGCGCAATGTTGCGCCACCGATCGCCGTAAGTGTTGTACCATCGAACGCGGTTCGAGTTCCTCTTTCAAACGACACCCCACACATGGTACCTACTACTACCTACTACCGTACCGTAGGCGGTTTCTAATTTTTAATTTTTAAGTTTTAAGTTCTAAGTTCTAAGTTTTCGCGAGGCGAACGTGTCCGCGTGGCGAACACTATGCACCCACAACCTTTATCATATCGCAGAAAACATTTCATTACCGCGTTTTAAAAAACTACTAGCGCCATCTAGTTTTTTTATACGAAAATACTTTCGACAATTGAAATGTGACTTTATTTCTACAGTAGACATTTTCTTATTGCTTTGTAATAAAAAGTTGCATAAAACATAACTTTTTTTTATGACTCACGTCCTCGGAGAAAAACATTCCATTAATACCGTAATACCGGGATCCCGGTATTGAAGAAAATGATCCGGTATTCAATACCGGTATTGAAAAAGTCCGGTATTCGAAAGCCCTAGTACGGACGGTGGCTTGTGTTTAGTGTATTTGGTGTCCAACGGTGCTTGTTATTGCAGGGAGCGCAAGGTGCTGCCCGCGGAGCAGCCAAGGTACTGCGAACACAAGTACGGACTAGGGCTTCCAATACCGGTATACCAGTATTGGCCAATACCGGGATCACGGACTTTTTTGACCTATTTTCAGTACCGGTATAAAAAATCTAATACCGGTATTCCACCCACTTTCTACCTACTAGAGTGCCCGACACGCTCTTGGCCCTATTCTACCCACTTTATACCTACTAGAGTGCCCGACACGCTCTTGGCCCTATTCTACCCACTTTATACCTACTAGAGTGCCCGACACGCTCTTGGCCCTATTCTAGCCACTTTCTACCTACTAGAGTGCCCGACACGCTCTTGGCCCGTTCTCACACTTTCTACCTACTAGAGTGCCCGACACGCTCTTGGCCCTATTCTACCCACTTTCTACCTACTAGAGTGCCCGACACGCTCTTGGCCCTATTCTACCCACTTTCTACCTACTAGAGTGCCCGACACGCTCTTGGCCTATTCTACCCACTTTCTACCTACTAGAGTGCCCGACACGCTCTTGGCCTATTCTACCCACTTTCTACCTACTAGTGTGGCCGAATCGCTCTTTTGCCTATTCTACCCACTTTCTACCTACTAGAGTGCCCGACACGCTCTTGGCCCTATTCTACCCACTTTCTACCTACTAGAGTGCCCGACACGCTCTTGGCCCTATTCTACCCACTTTCTACCTACTAGAGTGCCCGACACGCTCTTGGCCCTATTCTACCCACTTTCTACCTACTAGAGTGCCCGACACGCTCTTGGCCCGATTCAACCCATTTTCTAACTATATGTTACATGCCGTGAGGTTAACTTCAGAATGTTACATTTAGTGAGGTTAACCTCCTGTTGTGTGTCCGACTCGCTCTTGACCATTTATCGAGCTACAATACAAAGCTAAAACGGACGTAACCAAACTAGGAACAATCTAGGCAACCTTAGTGGGTACTATCGGCAGCACGTGAAACTACCCCAAGCAAGGGATCACCTTTATATTGGTGTTTTCAAACAAACACTACGAGAGCTCAGTTTAAGCTGGCCTCACTCACTTACTGTTGCGATGACCACTATATGTTGGACTCCGGTGCGATTTCTAACAGTTTGACACTAGTCTGACTAGCAGCACCACCTGTCATATTAATTTTAAACTAACAGCACTGAGCTGCCATCTATCAACTGTTTTGAGTAACAATAATATTTCTACTCGGTACTTGGTGGCACTGTTTAGTAAACTTTAGTTCAGCTATTCGACCACAGATGCAAGCTGCAAGTTCAAAATGTTATCGCAGTATTTCTCTTGCTTTGCTTCAGTGTTCTTGAGACAACTAATTGAGACAGATATCTACCGATTTATCAGATTTTGGGGTTTTGGGTACTGGGTACTATCGGCAGCACATGAACCTACCCCAAGCAAGGGATCACCATAGTATTGGTGTTTTCATCGAAACACTACGAGAGACCAGTTTTAGCTGGCCTCACTTTCATACAAACACTACGAGAGAGAGACCAGTTTTAGCTGGCCTCACTTAGTGACTGTATGGAGGACCACTATAATTATGTTCGACTCTGGTGCGATTTCAAACTGTTTGCTAAGTACAGTGTGCCATATACAATGTTGCGCAACATCGTTCAAATTTTGCTAGCGCAATGTTGCGCCACCGATCGCCGTAAGTGTTGTACCATCGAACGCGGTTCGAGTTCCTCTTTCAAACGACACCCCACACATGGTACCTACTACTACCTACTACCGTACCGTAGGCGGTTCCTAATTTTTAATTTTTAAGTTTTAAGTTCTAAGTTCTAAGTTTTCGCGAGGCGAACGTGTCCGCGTGGCGAACACTATGCACCCAACCTTTATCATATCGCAGAAAACATTTCATTACCGCGTTTTAAAAACTACTAGCGCCATCTAGTTTTTTTATACGAAAATACTTTCGACAATTGAAATGTGACTTTATTTCTACAGTAGACATTTTCTTATTGCTTTGTAATAAAAAGTTGCATAAAACATAACTTTTTTTTATGACTCACGTCCTCGGAGAAAAACATTCCATTAATACCGTAATACCGGGATCCCGGTATTGAAGAAAATGATCCGGTATTCAATACCGGTATTGAAAAAGTCCGGTATTCGAAAGCCCTAGTACGGACGGTGGCTTGTGTTTAGTGTATTTGGTGTCCAACGCTGCTTGTTATTGCAGGGAGCGCAAGGTGCTGCCTGCGGAGCAGCCAAGGTACTGCGAACACAAGTACGGACTAGGGCTTCCAATACCGGTATACCAGTATTGGCCAATACCGGGATCACGGACTTTTTTGACCTCTTTTCAGTACCGGTATTAAAAATCTAATACCGGTATTCCACCCACTTTCTACCTACTAGAGTGCCCGACACGCTCTTGGCCCTATTCTACCCACTTTATACCTACTAGAGTGCCCGACACGCTCTTGGCCCTATTCTACCCACTTTCTACCTACTAGAGTGCCCGACACGCTCTTGGCCCGTTTCGTCACACTTTCTACCTACTAGAGTACCCGACACGCTCTTGGCCTATTCTACCCACTTTCTACCTACTAGAGCCCTATTCTACCCACTTTCTACCTACTAGAGTGCCCGACACGCTCTTGGCGCTCGTCACTTTCTACCTACTAGAGTGCCCGACACGCTCTTGGCCCTATTCTACCCACTTTCTACCTACTAGAGTGCCCGACACGCTCTTGGCCCTATTCTACCCACTTTCTACCTACTAGAGTGCCCGACACGCTCTTGGCCTATTCTACCCACTTTCTACCTACTAGAGTGCCCGACACGCTCTTGGCCCTATTCTACCCACTTTCTACCTACTAGAGTGCCCGACACGCTCTTGGCCCGTTCGTCACACTTTCTACCTACTAGAGTGCCCGACACGCTCTTGGCCCTATTCTACCCACTTTCTACCTACTAGAGTGCCCGACACGCTCTTGGCCCTATTCTACCCACTTTCTACCTACTAGAGTGCCCGACACGCTCTTGGCCCTATTCTACCCACTTTCTACCTACTAGAGTGCCCGACACGCTCTTGGCGTTTCGTCACACTTTCTACCTACTAGAGTACCCGACACGCTCTTGGCCTATTCTACCCACTTTCTACCTACTAGAGTGCCCGACACGCTCTTGGCCTATTCTACCCACTTTCTTTCTACTAGAGTGCCCGACACGCTCTTGGCCCGTTTCGTCACACTTTCCTACTAGAGTGCCCGACACGCTCTTGGCCTATTCTACCCACTTTCTACCTACTAGAGTGCCCGACACGCCCTAGCCCCCCTTCTACCCACTTTCGCCCTACAGAGTGCCCGACACGCTATTGTCCCTATTCGACCCCCCGTCGAACTACCTTAGTGCCCGACACGCTCTTGGCCCTATTCTACCCACTTTCTTTCTACTAGAGTGCCCGACACGCTCTTGGCCCGTTCGTCACACTTTCTACCTACTAGAGTGCCCGACACGCTCTTGGCCTATTCTACCCTTTCTACCTACTAGAGTGCCCGACACGCTCTTGGCCTATTCTACCCACTTTATACCTACTAGAGTGCCCGACACGCTCTTGGCCTATTCTACCCACTTTCTACCTACTAGAGTGCCCGACACGCTCTTGGCCCGTTTCGTCACACTTTCTACCTACTAGAGTGCCCGACACGCTCTTGGCCTATTCTACCCACTTTCTACCTACTAGAGTGCCCGACACGCTCTTGGCCTATTCTACCCACTTTCTACCTACTAGAGTGCCCGACACGCTCTTGGCCTATTCTACCCACTTTCTACCTACTAGAGTGCCCGACACGCTCTTGGCCCTATTCTACCCACTTTCTACCTACTAGAGTGCCCGACACGCTCTTGGCCCTATTCTACCCACTTTCTACCTACTAGAGTGCCCGACACGCTCTTGGCCCTATTCTACCCACTTTCTACCTACTAGAGTGCCCGACACGCTCTTGGCCCGTTTCTACACACTTTCTACCTACTAGAGTGCCCGACACGCTCTTGGCCCTATTCTACCCACTTTCTACCTACTAGAGTGCCCGACACGCTCTTGGCCTATTCTACCCACTCTCTCCCTACTAGAGTGCCCGACACGCTCTTGGCCATAGACTACCCACTTTCTACCTACTAGAGTGCCCGACACGCTCTTGGCCCGTTTCGTCACACTTTCTACCTACTAGAGTATCCGACACGCTCTTGGCCCTATTCTACCCACTTTCTACCTACTAGAGTGCCCGACACGCTCTTGGCCCTATTCTACCCACTTTCTACCTACTAGAGTGCCCGACACGCTCTTGGCCCGATTCAACCCATTTTCTAACTATATGTTACATGCCGTGAGGTTAACTTCAGAATGTTACATTTAGTGAGGTTAACCTCATGTTGTGTGTCCGACTCGCTCTTGACCATTTATCGAGCTACAATACAAAGCTAAAACGGACGTAACCAAACTAGGAACAATCTAGGCAACCTTAGTGGGTACTATCGGCAGCACGTGAAACTACCCAAGCAAGGGATCACCTTTATATTGGTGTTTTCAAACAAACACTACGAGAGCTCAGTTTAAGCTGGCCTCACTCACTTACTGTTGCGATGACCACTATATGTTGGACTCCGGTGCGATTTCTAACAGTTTGACACTAGTCTGACTAGCAGCACCACCTGTCATATTAATTTTAAACTAACAGCACTGAGCTGCCATCTATCAACTGTTTTGAGTAACAATAATATTTCTACTCGGTACTTGGTGGCACTGTTTAGTAAACTTTAGTTCAGCTATTCGACCACAGATGCAAGCTGCAAGTTCAAAATGTTATCGCAGTATTTCTCTTGCTTTGCTTCAGTGTTCTTGAGACAACTAATTGAGACAGATATCTACCGATTTATCAGATTTTTGGGGTTTTTGGGTACTGGGTACTATCGGCAGCACATGAACCTACCCCAAGCAAGGGATCACCATAGTATTGGTGTTTTCATCGAAACACTACGAGAGACCAGTTTTAGCTGGCCTCACTTTCATACAAACACTACGAGAGAGACCAGTTTTAGCTGGCCTCACTTAGTGACTGTATGGAGGACCACTATAATTATGTTCGACTCTGGTGCGATTTCAAACTGTTTGCTAAGTACAGTGTGCCATATACAATGTTGCGCAACATCGTTCAAATTTTGCTAGCGCAATGTTGCGCCACCGATCGCCGTAAGTGATGTACCATCGAACGCGGCTCGAGTTCCTCTTTCAAACGACACCCCACACATGGTACCTACTACTACCTACTACCGTACCGTAGGCGGTTTTCCAGTTCTCATTTTTAATTTTTAAGTTTTAAGTTCTAAGTTCTAAGTTTTCGCGAGGCGAACGTGTCCGCGTGGCGAACACTATGCACCCACAACCTTTATCATATCGCAGAAAACATTTCATTACCGCGTTTTAAAAAACTACTAGCGCCATCTAGTTTTTTATACGAAAATACTTTCGACAATTGAAATGTGACTTTATTTCTACAATAGACATTTTCTTATTGCTTTGTAATAAAAAGTTGCATAAAACATAACTTTTTTTTATGACTCACGTCCTCGGAGAAAAACATTCCATTAATACCGTAATACCGGGATCCCGGTATTGAAGAAAATGATCCGGTATTCAATACCGGTATTGAAAAAGTCCGGTATTCGAAAGCCCTAGTACGGACGGTGGCTTGTGTTTAGTGTATTTGGTGTCCAACGGTGCTTGTTATTGCAGGGAGCGCAAGGTGCTGCCCGCGGAGCAGCCAAGGTACTGCGAACACAAGTACGGACTAGGGCTTCAATACCGGTATACCAGTATTGGCCAATACCGGGATCACGGACTTTTGACCTCTTTTCAGTACCGGTATTAAAATCTAATACCGGTATTCCACCCACTTTTACCTACTAGAGTGCCCGACACGCTCTTGGCCTATTCTACCCACTTTCTACCTACTAGAGTGCCCGACACGCTCTTGGCCCTATTCTACCCACTTTCTACCTACTAGAGTGCCCGACACGCTCTTGGCCTATTCTACCCACTTTCTACCTACTAGAGTGCCCGACACGCTCTTGGCCTATTCTACCCACTTTCTACCTACTAGAGTGCCCGACACGCTCTTGGCCTATTCTACCCACTTTCTACCTACTAGAGTGCCCGACACGCTCTTGGCCTATTCTACCCACTTTCTACCTACTAGAGTGCCCGACACGCTCTTGGCCTATTCTACCCACTTTCTACCTACTAGAGTGCCCGACACGCTCTTGGCCCTATTCTACCCACTTTCTACCTACTAGAGTACCCGACACGCTCTTGGCCCTATTCTACCCACTTTCTACCTACTAGAGTACCCGACACGCTCTTGGCCCTATTCTACCCACTTTCTACCTACTAGAGTGCCCGACACGCTCTTGGCCCTATTCTACCCACTTTCTACCTACTAGAGTGCCCGACACGCTCTTGGCCCTATTCTACCCACTTTCTACCTACTAGAGTGCCCGACACGCTCTTGGCCCGATTCAACCCATTTTCTAACTATATGTTACATGCCGTGAGGTTAACTTCAGAATGTTACATTTAGTGAGGTTAACCTCATGTTGTGTGTCCGACTCGCTCTTGACCATTTATCGAGCTACAATACAAAGCTAAAACGGACGTAACCAAACTAGGAACAATCTAGGCAACCTTAGTGGGTACTATCGGCAGCACGTGAAACTACCCAAGCAAGGGATCACCTTTATATTGGTGTTTTCAAACAAACACTACGAGAGCTCAGTTTAAGCTGGCCTCACTCACTTACTGTTGCGATGACCACTATATGTTGGACTCCGGTGCGATTTCTAACAGTTTGACACTAGTCTGACTAGCAGCACCACCTGTCATATTAATTTTAAACTAACAGCACTGAGCTGCCATCTATCAACTGTTTTGAGTAACAATAATATTTCTACTCGGTACTTGGTGGCACTGTTTAGTAAACTTTAGTTCAGCTATTCGACCACAGATGCAAGCTGCAAGTTCAAAATGTTATCGCAGTATTTCTCTTGCTTTGCTTCAGTGTTCTTGAGACAACTAATTGAGACAGATATCTACCGATTTATCAGATTTTTGGGGTTTTGGGTACTGGGTACTATCGGCAGCACATGAACCTACCCCAAGCAAGGGATCACCATAGTATTGGTGTTTTCATCGAAACACTACGAGAGACCAGTTTTAGCTGGCCTCACTTTCATACAAACACTACGAGAGAGAGACCAGTTTTAGCTGGCCTCACTTAGTGACTGTATGGAGGACCACTATAATTATGTTCGACTCTGGTGCGATTTCAAACTGTTTGCTAAGTACAGTGTGCCATATACAATGTTGCGCAACATCGTTCAAATTTTGCTAGCGCAATGTTGCGCCACCGATCGCCGTAAGTGATGTACCATCGAACGCGGCTCGAGTTCCTCTTTCAAACGACACCCCACACATGGTACCTACTACTACCTACTACCGTACCGTAGGCGGTTTTCCAGTTCTCATTTGTAAGTTTAAGTTTTAAGTTCTAAGTTCTAAGTTTTCGCGAGGCGAACGTGTCCGCGTGGCGAACACTATGCACCCACAACCTTTATCATATCGCAGAAAACATTTCATTACCGCGTTTTAAAAAACTACTAGCGCCATCTAGTTTTTTATACGAAAATACTTTCGACAATTGAAATGTGACTTTATTTCTACAATAGACATTTTCTTATTGCTTTGTAATAAAAAGTTGCATAAAACATAACTTTTTTTTATGACTCACGTCCTCGGAGAAAAACATTCCATTAATACCGTAATACCGGGATCCCGGTATTGAAGAAAATGATCCGGTATTCAATACCGGTATTGAAAAGTCCGGTATTCGAAAGCCCTAGTACGGACGGTGGCTTGTGTTTAGTGTATTTGGTGTCCAACGGTGCTTGTTATTGCAGGGAGCGCAAGGTGCTGCCCGCGGAGCAGCCAAGGTACTGCGAACACAAGTACGGACTAGGGCTTCCAATACCGGTATACCAGTATTGGCCAATACCGGGATCACGGACTTTTTTGACCTCTTTTCAGTACCGGTATTAAAAATCTAATACCGGTATTCCACCCACTTTTTACCTACTAGAGTGCCCGACACGCTCTTGGCCCTATTCTACCCACTTTCTACCTACTAGAGTGCCCGACACGCTCTTGGCCCTATTCTACCCACTTTCTACCTACTAGAGTGCCCGACACGCTCTTGGCCCTATTCTACCCACTTTCTACCTACTAGAGTGCCCGACACGCTCTTGGCCCTATTCTACCCACTTTCTACCTACTAGAGTGCCCGACACGCTCTTGGCCTATTCTACCCACTTTCTACCTACTAGAGTGCCCGACACGCTCTTGGCCCTATTCTACCCACTTTCTACCTACTAGAGTGCCCGACACGCTCTTGGCCCTATTCTACCCACTTTCTACCTACTAGAGTGCCCGACACGCTCTTGGCCTATTCTACCCACTTTCTACCTACTAGAGTGCCCGACACGCTCTTGGCCCTATTCTACCCACTTTCTACCTACTAGAGTGCCCGACACGCTCTTGGCCCTATTCTACCCACTTTCTACCTACTAGAGTGCCCGACACGCTCTTGGCCCTATTCTACCCACTTTCTACCTACTAGAGTGCCCGACACGCTCTTGGCCCTATTCTACCCACTTTCTACCTACTAGAGTGCCCGACACGCTCTTGGCCCGATTCAACCCATTTTCTAACTATATGTTACATGCCGTGAGGTTAACTTCAGAATGTTACATTTAGTGAGGTTAACCTCATGTTGTGTGTCCGACTCGCTCTTGACCATTTATCGAGCTACAATACAAAGCTAAAACGGACGTAACCAAACTAGGAACAATCTAGGCAACCTTAGTGGGTACTATCGGCAGCACGTGAAACTACCCCAAGCAAGGGATCACCTTTATATTGGTGTTTTCAAACAAACACTACGAGAGCTCAGTTTAAGCTGGCCTCACTCACTTACTGTTGCGATGACCACTATATGTTGGACTCCGGTGCGATTTCTAACAGTTTGACACTAGTCTGACTAGCAGCACCACCTGTCATATTAATTTTAAACTAACAGCACTGAGCTGCCATCTATCAACTGTTTTGAGTAACAATAATATTTCTACTCGGTACTTGGTCGCACTGTTTAGTAAACTTTAGTTCAGCTATTCGACCACAGATGCAAGCTGCAAGTTCAAAATGTTATCGCAGTATTTCTCTTGCTTTGCTTCAGTGTTCTTGAGACAACTAATTGAGACAGATATCTACCGATTTATCAGATTTTTGGGGTTTTTGGGTACTGGGTACTATCGGCAGCACATGAACCTACCCCAAGCAAGGGATCACCATAGTATTGGTGTTTTCATCGAAACACTACGAGAGACCAGTTTTAGCTGGCCTCACTTTCATACAAACACTACGAGAGAGACCAGTTTTAGCTGGCCTCACTTAGTGACTGTATGGAGGACCACTATAATTATGTTCGACTCTGGTGCGATTTCAAACTGTTTGCTAAGTACAGTGTGCCATATACAATGTTGCGCAACATCGTTCAAATTTTGCTAGCGCAATGTTGCGCCACCGATCGCCGTAAGTGTTGTACCATCGAACGCGGTTCGAGTTCCTCTTTCAAACGACACCCCACACATGGTACCTACTACTACCTACTACCGTACCGTAGGCGGTTTCTAATTTTTAATTTTTAAGTTTTAAGTTCTAAGTTCTAAGTTTTCGCGAGGCGAACGTGTCCGCGTGGCGAACACTATGCACCCACAACCTTTATCATATCGCAGAAAACATTTCATTACCGCGTTTTAAAAAACTACTAGCGCCATCTAGTTTTTTTATACGAAAATACTTTCGACAATTGAAATGTGACTTTATTTCTACAGTAGACATTTTCTTATTGCTTTGTAATAAAAAGTTGCATAAAACATAACTTTTTTTTATGACTCACGTCCTCGGAGAAAAACATTCCATTAATACCGTAATACCGGGATCCCGGTATTGAAGAAAATGATCCGGTATTCAATACCGGTATTGAAAAAGTCCGGTATTCGAAAGCCCTAGTACGGACGGTGGCTTGTGTTTAGTGTATTTGGTGTCCAACGGTGCTTGTTATTGCAGGGAGCGCAAGGTGCTGCCTGCGGAGCAGCCAAGGTACTGCGAACACAAGTACGGACTAGGGCTTCCAATACCGGTATACCAGTATTGGCCAATACCGGGATCACGGACTTTTTTGACCTCTTTTCAGTACCGGTATTAAAAATCTAATACCGGTATTCCACCCACTTTCTACCTACTAGAGTGCCCGACACGCTCTTGGCCCTATTCTACCCACTTTATACCAACTAGAGTGCCTTGGCCCTATTCTACCCACTTTCTACCTACTAGAGTGCCCGACACGCTCTTGGCCCTATTCTACCCACTTTCTACCTACTAGAGTGCCCGACACGCTCTTGGCCCGTTTCGTCACACTTTCTACCTACTAGAGTGCCCGACACGCTCTTGGCCCTATTCTACCCACTTTCTACCTACTAGAGTGCCCGACACGCTCTTGGCCCTATTCTACCCACTTTCTACCTACTAGAGTACCCGACACGCTCTTGGCCCTATTCTACCCACTTTCTACCTACTAGAGTGCCCGACACGCTCTTGGCCCTATTCTACCCACTTTCTACCTACTAGAGTGCCCGACACGCTCTTGGCCCGTTTCGTCACACTTTCTACCTACTAGAGTACCCGACACGCTCTTGGCCTATTCTACCCACTTTCTACCTACTATAGTGCCCGACACGCTCTTGGCCTATTCTACCCACTTTCTACCTACTAGAGTGCCCGACACGCTCTTGGCCTATTCTCCCCACTTTCTACCTACTAGAGTGCCCGACACGCTCTTGGCCCTATTCTACCCACTTTCTACCTACTAGAGTGCCCGACACGCTCTTGGCCCGTTTCGTCACACTTTCTACCTACTAGAGTACCCGACACGCTCTTGGCCCGTTTCGTCACACTTTCTACCTACTAGAGTACCTGATACGCTCTTGGCCCTATTCTACCCACTTTCTACCTACTAGAGTGCCCGACACGCTCTTGGCCCTATTCTACCCACTTTCTACCTACTAGAGTGCCCGACACTCTCTTGGCCCTATTTTACCCACTTTCTACCTACTAGAGTACCCGACACGCTCTTGGCCCTATTCTACCCACTTTCTACCTACTAGAGTGCCCGACACGCTCTTGGCCCTATTCTACCCACTTTCTACCTACTAGAGTGCCCGACATGCTCTTGGCCTATTCTACCCACTTTCTACCTACTAGAGTGCCCGACACGCTCTTGGCCTATTCTACCCACTTTCTACCTACTAGAGTGCCCGACACGCTCTTGGCCCTATTCTACCCACTTTCTACCTACTAGAGTGCCCGACACGCTCTTGGCCTATTCTACCCACTTTCTACCTACTAGAGTGCCCGACACGCTCTTGGCCTATTCTACCCACTTTCTACCTACTAGAGTGCCCGACACGCTCTTGGCCCGTTTCGTCACACTTTCTACCTACTAGAGTGCCCGACACGCTCTTGGCCCTATTCTACCCACTTTCTACCTACTATAGTGCCCGACACGCTCTTGGCCTATTCTACCCACTTTCTACCTACTAGAGTGCCCGACACGCTCTTGGCCTATTCTACCCACTTTCTACCTACTAGAGTGCCCGACACGCTCTTGGCCCTATTCTACCCACTTTCTACCTACTAGAGTGCCCGACACGCTCTTGGCCCTATTCTACCCACTTTCTACCTACTAGAGTGCCCGACACGCTCTTGGCCCTATTCTACCCACTTTCTACCTACTAGAGTGCCCGACACGCTCTTGGCCCTATTTTTTTTTTTTTTTTTTTATAGTAATAATTTTTATTTCCAAACAAAGTTTACAAATATTTGTCCCTATTACAAATTAAAACAACGCTTAAATAACATAGAACAGGTACATGCAATAAATGACAAATAAGCAGCGGACCCTGCACTAAGCAAAGCCTGTATCGCAGGGGCCCGAAATTGGATTTCTATAACATTAATTTAAGGTTCGGACGTGGTCTTTTAAGTTTTATATAAGTAAAAGTGACAAACATAATTAATACGTATAAATAATAAAAATCACAAACAAAAAAAAGAATAAGAAACAGACAAAAAGTGGACCCATTTAAGAAATATATGTGTGTATGTGTGTGTGTGTGTGTGTGTGTGTGTGTGTGTGTGTGTGTGTGTGTGTGTGTGTGTGTGTGTGTGTGAGTGTGAATCGGTGTATGTGTTACTTACTGTGCCGTGGGCATTAATGCTTCGGTTTCGTCGTGCGTTAAATTTAATAGCCAATTTTCAATCTTGTATTTCGCTTCCCGGCAAGATAGGTTTTTAATGGTTAGGACGCGACAAATCCTATTATATAAATAGGGGAAAAGATAGAAAGGGAGACGTTGGGCAAAAGTTGTACGGACTCGAGGAACCTGAATTTTAAATACTCTACGTTTGAGAAGAGTCTCGTATTCGGGGGAACGTTGGGTAGTCCTATGTTGAGCAACCACAATCCGCAACATATATAACTGACGTACCCTCAGAACCTTGCATTCTCTATAAAGTAAATCTGTAGAGTATCTAAATTGCTTACGCATCATGACCTTGAGTACCGCTCTCTGAGCGCGCTCAAGGCCAATCATTATTGTCGAGGCTGCACCTCCCCAAACTCTTATGCAATACAGAATCAGAGACTGCGATAAAGCTTTATACACCATTATTAAAGTGTCTTTCGAGGCAGAATGTCTAAGAGATTTCATTATGTATATTATTTTCCTAGTCCGAGATGTTAGAGACGAGATATGTGCCCCGAAAGATAGTTTTTCATCTACCATAACACCTAGATATTTGATGACCTTGGTTTGAGCTATGATTTGGCAGCTGCATGTAGGGTTGAAGTCTGGAGACGACTGTGCAAGTGAAGAAACACACGAACTTGAATGTAGCTTTAACGGTCTATGGAATGGAGGCTGAGACGCTTTGGTTTTGTGAAACGCAAGAAACTTGGTTTTAGAAACATTCAGAGTTAGTAAGTTCCTGTCCAACCAATTTGAAACAAGAGCTAAGCCAGTTTCAGCCGTCACATATGTTTCTTCCCATGAAGTGCCGCGGAACAGTATTACAGTGTCATCGGCATAGCAAATAACTTCGGCGTTTGGGATGGTCAGTTCTAAGAGGTCATTCATATAAATTATGAACAATGTAGGCCCCAAACACTACCTTGAGGTACTCCAAAGTCAAGAGAATGGATATTGCTTTTATTGTCACCTATTTTAATGCACTGTTGTCTGCCTATAAGATAGCTTGAGAACCAATCAAGAACTGTCCCTCTGATTCCAATAGCAGACATTTTCTCTATTAATATTGGAATAGACACCGTATCGAACGCCTTAGCCAAATCCAGGAATACACCAATGCATTGGCGTTTTTGATCTAAGGCGCACGAAACTGTGTTTGTAAGAAGTAGAGCAGCATCCTCAGTTGACTTTCCCTGCCGAAACCCAAACTGTCTCTCCGAAATAATGTTGTGCCTGTCGAGAAATTGAACCAAACGTTTGTTGACTAATTTTTCAAGAATTTTGGAAAATATGCTAAGGAGAGAAATTGGCCTATAGTTACAAGGTTTGTCCTTGGCACCATCTTTGTGGATGAGTGTTACGCATGCGGTTTTCCAGTTTTGGGGGAAAACACCAGTGCTTAGGCTCAGATTACATATGTGAGTAAGGGGCTTCAAAATTGCGCCTTGAATATGTTTGACGAGCGAAGATGAGTATCCGTCTAAGCCTGGCGCACTGTTGGGATTAAGGCCAGATATAATTGCACTAATTTCCTCTGGGTCTGTCGGACACATGAACATGGAGTTTTTGGGAGAGCTTGTAGTTTTAAATTCAGCAGCTAAGGTACTCTGGGATGAATTTAACCTAGTGAGAATTTCATTAGCTAGATTAGTGCCGACACTGGTGAAGTACCGATTACAGTGGTCAAGTGAAGCTATAGGGTCAGGATCTAATTTACACAACTCGATCGGCTCAATGCGTGATCCAGACAGATGACACATGTCCTTGACAGTACTCCATAGTTTTTTAGGGTTATTTTTATGCATAGTTAATTCCTGGCGTCCATAACTCGTCTTAAGTTTGTGTAGCAGGTTATTTAAGAAATTGCGATATCTTCTGTATGTTTCAACAATAATATCATTTTTTGGATCTCGCCTTGCCTGTAAATGGAGATGGTCACGAATTCTTTGGCACCTCATCAGTCCTGGGGTTATCCAAGGCTGGATGTTATATTTTGAGCGACTTATCCGTACTACCTTCGTGTTATTATTAATAACTCGTTTGAGTATGTCATCAAACAATGAAGTCGCTTCATCCACATCATCCTTGCTAAGGACATGGGAGAAGTCAGTAGCTCTCAGGTCCGCAAGAACACCTTCGAAATTAATTTTTTGTCGAGTTCGCTTAGGAACGGGGCGTCTATCATTGGGAGTAAAACCTAGGATGCAAATATTGTGGTCGGTAATATCTGTGTGACACACGATTCCTATAGGAGACGATAGTGATCCACTGAGGAACACGTGATCAAGGCACGCATCTTCTCTTGTGATTTCTGTTATAGCAGGTAACAGTTTATAACCCGAAAGAAGACAAACATATTCACAAATGTGTTCCGGCAGGGGATTTAATAATATGTTTAGGTTAATATCTCCTGCTAATATTAGTTTTTTGTGAATGTTGGTTTTTATAAAAAATTATCTAAAGACAGTAGAAAACCGCTCGTATTTATAAAAGATGGAGAACGGTAGATTCCTAGTAATGTTAGATTACCCTCTAAGTTTATTTGAAGGCTGTTACAGTCATCTAAATCTGTCTCGCAAACCGATGCGTTCCACTCCTTCCTTACATAAGCCACAACACCACCACATTTATTAATATATTTATGGGTTCGGAAGGCATTGAAACCCGAGATCTGCGGAACGATTGATTCTGCCGAAAGCCAGCACTCAGTCAAAATTATGACATCCGGAATCATTGCAAGACGCTTAAGAGCAATAGTAAAAGAGTCAAAATTTGCCTGCAGACTTCTAATATTAAAAGTTAGGCACTTGAATTGTGTGTGTTGCAGATGTTCTTTACACGAGTCCAATTTCTCAAGCTTTAAACACTTTACGGAGAGAATTTCTTCCAGATCATTGTTTATGTCCAACATCATAAATAATTCTTGAACACAATGTGGAAGGTTAAAGAAAAGCATGTAAGCTTGAGAACTTGGGGGAGACACGATTGTTAAACTTTTGACAGTAATAGCTAAGACATCCGCACATACGTGTAAAAGAGTGAAAGATGTGATATGTGTAATTATGTAAAATGATATTGAGTAGAATGTGTGTGTAAAGGTGTAGATATATCGTGAATTACTAGGGAGAAAAAGATCCATCAATAGCAGTGATAAACTGAAGCAAGTCAAGCAAAGATTGAACAATTGCGAAGCAAGACACCCATTAGTTAGCAAGATTTCCATTTGATTCTTTGTTTTCATAAATGTCTTCTGCATTGGGTGATTGTTGTTTGTGCGGGCCGATTTTTTTGTCGAGGTCTTCTGCGGTGACGATGCGTATTGCTGGTCTGCCATCTGAGCGCCTGACGAAGATGTTGCCATTACGTGTCCAGCAGTAACGAAAGTTGTGTGAACTAGAGCGAAGCCGGGCGTCACGAAATAAGTTCCGATTCTGTTTGGTCAACCTCTCGTTGAAGTAGATGTTACCAGGTGCACCATCAATTACGTCTTTGGCAGCTATGTTGCGCCTTGTGCGGGCAGCCTTAAGTATGGCATCGCGTTTGCGATGTCTTACTAGCAACGATCACTGGACGCAATCGGTTTTGTCGCTATCTTTGCGTTGTTTAGGCCCAGCCGGAAGATGTCATCAATATCGTCTTCTTTTAATTCGACACCAATTTTATTGCAAGCCGTCATCACAATATGGCCCAAATTTTCATCATTAGTCTCTGGTACACCAATGATCTCAATCTCATTCCTAATGTTTTCCTGTTCCAATACTACATTTGCATTTTGTAGGTTGGAGACAGTGATTTGGAGAGTGAGCATATCTTCTCTTATCTTGCCAATCCTAGCAGTCTCCTCAGCCAGTTTATTTGAAGTAAGAGTCAGCAGAGATTCGATTTTATGCATCGATCCTTTCAGCTCCAAGTTTGAATCTTTTAAGTCTTTCACTTCTCGCCGTAAATGGCGTATTTCTTCAACCAACAAGGCCATTTGAGAGCCTGCATCGATATCTTTTTGTGGGTCTAAGTTTTGGTCGCTTGTTTTGGAGTTCAAACGGTTTCCTCTTGTAACATTTATGTTCTTTGTGAATGTGTCATTCAGCTGGCTTCCGGTAGCCGAGCGCATTGGTGTGTGGTCCCCTTTTGGGACTTTTGCAATACATTGGGGGCATAACCAGTCAGCTTTGAAGTAATCCGTAAACTGATCAAACTCTGCTTGTGTTTTGTTAACGCACAACAAGCAAAATAGCAAGCCACATTTTTTGTTGGAGCATTCCATAAAATTCAGATCTTGTATTTGTTTGTTGCAAGCTCCGCACGATGTCATGTTTACAATTTGTAGTTAAAAACTCACGGCGGTGACGTTGCGGTGCAAAGAGCAGCCAGCTCAGGTGTTCAATTGTAGCAAGCGGCGAGGCCGTAGCTCGTAGTAGACTCGTAGCTAGACGCAACTCCGTCGTAGCGCTTACTGATGCGTGGTCTCTGTCGCACGATCCCCGAGGGGAGACACCTTATGTCCTCGAGCACTAGGCGCAAGCAGGAGGGCCCGATGTAAGCGTCGAGGTCACGCGTAGACGCAGCAAAAAAGTGAAAGGCGCGCACTATGACCAGCGAGCGAGACACCGAAGCGCGGGCGAGATGCCGTAAGCGGGAGGTCTTTCTAAGTGGTTACGAGGAGCGAATATCTAAGGCACGTCCGAACACTTTAGCGGTATTCCGCCGAATCTCTATTCTCTCTCTATTCTACCCACTTTCTACCTACTAGAGTGCCCGACACGCTCTTGGCCCTATTCTACCCACTTTCTACCTACTAGAGTGCCCGACACGCTCTTGGCCCGATTCAACCCATTTTCTAACTATATGTTACATGCCGTGAGGTTAACTTCAGAATGTTACATTTAGTGAGGTTAACCTCCTGTTGTGTGTCCGACTCGCTCTTGACCATTTATCGAGCTACAATACAAAGCTAAAACGGACGTAACCAAACTAGGAACAATCTAGGCAACCTTAGTGGGTACTATCGGCAGCACGTGAAACTACCCCAAGCAAGGGATCACCTTTATATTGGTGTTTTCAAACAAACACTACGAGAGCTCAGTTTAAGCTGGCCTCACTCACTTACTGTTGCGATGACCACTATATGTTGGACTCCGGTGCGATTTCTAACAGTTTGACACTAGTCTGACTAGCAGCACCACCTGTCATATTAATTTTAAACTAACAGCACTGAGCTGCCATCTATCAACTGTTTTGAGTAACAATAATATTTCTACTCGGTACTTGGTCGCACTGTTTAGTAAACTTTAGTTCAGCTATTCGACCACAGATGCAAGCTGCAAGTTCAAAATGTTATCGCAGTATTTCTCTTGCTTTGCTTCAGTGTTCTTGAGACAACTAATTGAGACAGATATCTACCGATTTATCAGATTTTTGGGGTTTTTGGGTACTGGGTACTATCGGCAGCACATGAACCTACCCCAAGCAAGGGATCACCATAGTATTGGTGTTTTCATCGAAGCACTACGAGAGACCAGTTTTAGCTGGCCTCACTTTCATACAAACACTACGAGAGAGAGACCAGTTTTAGCTGGCCTCACTTAGTGACTGTATGGAGGACCACTATAATTATGTTCGACTCTGGTGCGATTTCAAACTGTTTGCTAAGTACAGTGTGCCATATACAATGTTGCGCAACATCGTTCAAATTTTGCTAGCGCAATGTTGCGCCACCGATCGCCGTAAGTGTTGTACCATCGAACGCGGTTCGAGTTCCTCTTTCAAACGACACCCCACACATGGTACCTACTACTACCTACTACCGTACCGTAGGCGGTTTCTAATTTTTAATTTTTAAGTTCTAAGTTCTAAGTTTTCGCGAGGCGAACGTGTCCGCGTGGCGAACACTATGCACCCACAACCTTTATCATATCGCAGAAAACATTTCATTACCGCGTTTTAAAAAACTACTAGCGCCATCTAGTTTTTTTATACGAAAATACTTTCGACAATTGAAATGTGACTTTATTTCTACAGTAGACATTTTCTTATTGCTTTGTAATAAAAAGTTGCATAAAACATAACTTTTTTTTATGACTCACGTCCTCGGAGAAAAACATTCCATTAATACCGTAATACCGGGATCCCGGTATTGAAGAAAATGATCCGGTATTCAATACCGGTATTGAAAAAGTCCGGTATTCGAAAGCCCTAGTACGGACGGTGGCTTGTGTTTAGTGTATTTGGTGTCCAACGGTGCTTGTTATTGCAGGGCGCAAGGTGCTGCCTGCGGAGCAGCCAAGGTACTGCGAACACAAGTACGGGCGTGCTCGTGCCTAATCCATGCTTGTGTTTAGTGTATTTGGTGTCCAACGGTGCTTGTTATTGCAGGGAGCGCAAGGTGCTGCCTGCGGAGCAGCCAAGGTACTGCGAACACAAGTACGGACGGTGGCGTACCATGCTTGTGCCTAATCCATGCTTGTGTTTTGTGTATTTGGTGTCCAACGCTGCTTGTTATTGCAGGGAGCGCAAGGTGCTGCCTGCAGAGCAGCCAAGGTACTGCGAACACAAGTACCTAATCCATGCTTGTGTTTAGTGTATTTGGTGTCCAACGGTGCTTGTTATTGCAGGGAGCGCAAGGTGCTGCCTGCGGAGCAGCTAAGGTACTGCGAACACAAGTACGGGCGGTGGCGCGCCATGCTTGTACCGGCCGATTACAGTGCGTGCCGCTGTTGCGATGAGTGCGTCTTCTATAGAGGTATTTCAGCTCTTTCATCTTTCCTTCAGTTATAGCGGTTCTCCGTTCCACTGAATCTAGTAGGGGGAGGATTCGCTTTTGGGGTCCTTTCTGTACGACCTATAAGAGCATATATTCTCCGCAACTGACCGCTTTCGAATAATGAGCTCCGATGTGGCTACAAAAGCCACCTACGGGCGCATCAGTGCCGACTTTATTAGGAGTAGAAGTGATCGCCATGGCCGAAATCTGTCGGAATTGTCGTTATAATTTCAGTTCTTATGGGTCGTACGGAACGTACCTCCAAAACCCTGGCATAAGTTACAATTTGTCAATTCCATCATTATATTTTCGAATGGCATGTTGAATGAGGTTTCTGGCTGATCCAAAAAAAAGCCAAAGTTTGAGGAATAGGTAGATAATAAGAGTAATTTTTAACTTGGCTTACAGAACTGGACCAGTCCTGCATTCCTGACGAATACAACTTCGATTTTGAAGAGAATATGCCAGTCACTTCAATAGGTACAGTATATTATGTTTATTCGCGAGGTTTGAATAATCCTTGGAAAAGTTATTTGTCCAAGGAATAACCCCATGTTAGAGAACTTCCAGCCTCCGAACTCACCAGACAGTGGATTTTAAACCTACTTGTTTATTTCTGCTTCTTATTTCGCTTCACATAATACATATTTACGGTAGTCAGAGCGTGAACGGATGTAAAAACGGCCATTTACACCAAGTTTGAGAGTCATTCAGAAGATTGTGTATCACTGTATTGACAGGTTGTCAGTCGCCTAAATTGCATTACACATCAACTCTCAAATCCCTTAGTCGCTTCTTACGACACCTACGGGAAAGATATGGGATGATGCTATTCTAAACCTGCAACACACGCACGGTCATCATCATTCGCTTAACTGCTGTTGTAAATAATTCGTTCCTGGTTTAGATTTCCGCGCCGGCTGCAACCCGTACTGGGGTCATCCCGAACAGGAGCTCCGAGCCCTCAAGTGCGATCAATTCCTTCGACGATGTAAGTAACTGTCTGTAAAGTCTTCTTCTTCTTCGAGTGGGACGCCAAGTCGTCCAACGACCCGATGAACACTGGTGTCCAGAGTATTTCAACCGCCTTTTACAACTAGCAGACCTCAGAAATGGCCTCTAAATGATCATAGACAGCAACCGGGACTAACGGCTCAACATGGACACGCGAAGCACGGAACCATCTTGCTTTTCGGACAATCAGGTGGTTCAGCCTGCAATGTCCTAACCAGACTGGGAACAAATTCACAAAGTAATAAATATCAACTTTATGAGTGACACCACCGGGAATTGAACCCGGAACCTTCTGCGTGGCAAGAAGCCATACTAACCACTGCACCACATCGGCTGTCTGTATAGTCACCTGATCCCGTGATCGGGGATAGTCGTCGTCGCCTGCTTGTGTGTTTTGATGATCAATATGATATTATTCAACAGGTGTGCCAGTGTCTGCTCCAGCTGTTCCCAAGGACTCTTTATTGTAAGCAATTTTAAATTGTACTTATCATTAGGGTAAGCTTTAGTTTTTTGAAGAACTGGAAACCTTTTAGAATTATAGCTCGACAACTTCGTGCGCGACCTTCCTGCGCTGCGGGGTACAGACGGTAGGGGGGCGAGGAAGCACGTAATTTTTTAAAATATGACGTGCGCGCGGTCACCCATCCCCGCTACACCTCCCGCTACCCGCTGACATCTCCTCCCCCAACGTCTGTCACCCCTAGGGAAGGTCGCGCACGAACTTGTCGGACTATAGGTAGTAGAGTCAGTCCGTTTTTTACCGGATGGGTAGAAAAGCTTTGACCGGTTTTTCGAAGGCTACTTCCGACATCCGGTGACGGACTAGATTAGTGGAAAAAGAGCCTTAGAGAGGATTGCTGTAATTTTGCAATATTTTTCTATGTAGGTATCTCCTCAAAAATAATTTGTACGCCTAAAAGGTAAACTGTAGCGATACCAACTAGTTTTTAAGATCTTTTTGTACAACTTACAGTTACGAATAAACTATTTGATTGATTGATTGATCGTTTATGACTGTTTGCAGGAAACGCAGCTTCCGCTACGAACCACCAGCTGACGCCAGGGACTGCCCGTACACCTGCCGTGGTTACGAGTGCATGGATGGCAAGTATTGCAAATATAGACACATTACATATTGCAAATGCAGACACATTACATATTGCAAATGCAGACACATTACATATTGCAAATGCAGACACATTGCATATTGCAAATGCAGACACATTGCATATTGCAAATGCAGACACATTGCATATTGCAAATGCAGACACATTGCATATTGCAAATGCAGACACATTGCATATTGCAAATGCAGACACATTGCATATTGCAAATGCAGACACATTGCATATTGCAAATGCAGACACATTACATATTGCAAATGCAGACACATTGCATATTGCAAATGCAGACACATTGCAAATGCAGACACATTACATCAGGAACCAACTGACGCCAGGGACTGCCCGTACACCTGCCGTGGTTACGACTGGATGGCAAGTATTGCAAATGCAGACACATTACATCAGGAACCAACTGACGCCAGGGACTGCCCGTACACCTGCCGTGGTTACGACTGGATGGCAAGTATTGCAAATGCAGACACATTACACCAGGAACCAACTGACGCCAGGGACTGCCCGTACACCTGCCGTGGTTACGACTGGATGGCAAGTATTGCAAATGCAGACACATTACACCAGGAACCAACTGACGCCAGGAACTGCCCGTACACCTGCCGTGGTTACGACTGGATGGCAAGTATTGCAAATGCAGACACATTACATCAGGAACCAACTGACGCCAGGGGCTGCCCGTACACCTGCCGTGGTTACGACTGGATGGCAAGTATTGCAAATGCAGACACATTACATCAGGAACCAACTGACGCCAGGGACTGCCCGTACACCTGCCGTGGTTACGACTGGATGGCAAGTATTGCAAATGCAGACACATTACATCAGGAACCAACTGACGCCAGGGACTGCCCGTACACCTGCCGTGGTTACGACTGGATGGCAAGTATTGCAAATGCAGACACATTACATCAGGAACCAACTGACGCCAGGGACTGCCCGTACACCTGCCGTGGTTACGACTGGATGGCAAGTATTGCAAATGCAGACACATTACATCAGGAACCAACTGACGCCAGGGACTGCCCGTACACCTGCCGTGGTTACGACTGGATGGCAAGTATTGCAAATGCAGACACATTACATCAGGAACCAACTGACGCCAGGGACTGCCCGTACACCTGTCGTGGTTACGACTGGATGGCAAGTATTGCAAATGCAGACACATTACATCAGGAACCAACTGACGACAGGGACTGCCCGTACACCTGCCGTGGTTACGACTGGATGGCAAGTATTGCAAATGCAGACACATTACATCAGGAACCAACTGACGCCAGGGACTGCCCGTACACCTGTCGTGGTTACGACTGGATGGCAAGTATTGCAAATGCAGACACATTACATCAGGAACCAACTGACGACAGGGACTGCCCGTACACCTGCCGTGGTTACGAGTGCATGGATGGCAAGTATTGCAAATGCAAACACATTACACAAAACAAAAACAGAGTTTCGGATTCACATATTCCTGTCGAAAGCCTGCTTCCAATGCCACAGCTTCTAGATCTGGAGACTAATGTGCAGGCAGTAACAGTTCTGATTTATTGAATGTTATGCACAAAAAATATACACTTAATGCCTTAGGAATTATCTTTCCGTCTACCTTAGGGCATGTGGAAAAGGTCAGACCAGTTCTACTTACTGTCTGTTGAAACCATTAGACCTGCCAATTAATTTGTTTTTGCAGGAAAAGTGAAGGAATCGCAGTGCGCCCCGGGTGCGTTTCTGCCGGACCGCAACACCTGCAACTGCTGCGGCCGATGCAGCCCCTTCCAGCGTAAGGATGATTGTAATAGTGTAGCCTCGGTTGAATTGAATAGTCTAATCATTATCAACAGCAACCGCGAGGCGTACCTACACAACTGAAAGGCCATCCCACTCAAGCGCAGACATTGACCGCGATTTTGGCATAATTACATGCCCTGAACTTATAGAATGTGGCACCTGGGAAATGCTTCGCCGGAAAAAGTTCTAAAATTTATTCTGCTTGAATCGTTACAGAACTAAATGAAAAGTGCGCCGAGTTCAGGAAGACAGAACATGACTATAACGGTACCAAGGAAATTGAGGTGAGCTAGAAATATTGGTATGACTGCAATAGTGTAGTGTTAGAGTTTATAAATACGGATTAGTGTTCGGAATTCTACCAATTTAGATGTGCATTGTCTCCTAGCGTGACGGATACGACTGTGTCGACCTTGGTAAGCAGGAAAATCTAAACTAAAACCATCGTCATGAAGTAGAAATGTAGGATAATGTTAAGTTTTTCTCCAGGTAGAAGAAGAGTTTCTAGAGCCGGGCTGCGACGACGGGCTGGTGTGCCGCCAGGGCCGCTGCCAGGACATACATGCGGTCAGAGCCGGAACAAGCAGGCACAAGCGGAATGAAGAGGATGAGGACGCCAACGGTACGTAAAAAGAAAGGACACCAACTAGGGCGGAGTAGGGCCCCAAATCTGCTATTACAGGGCCGGAACAGGCAGGCATAAGCGGTATGAGTAGGATCTGGACGCCAGGGATACGTACAAGGCAGGTGCCAGGACATTCATGCAGTCAGGGCCGGAACAAGCAGGCACAAGCGGGATGAAGACGATGAGGACGCCAACGGTACGAACGTACAGGGCATGCACAAAATCTTAGCCGTTTTGCATCCAGTTTTATTTTTCTTATGTACTTTACTTGTTCTGTGTAGGACCTACATAGATGATGTTTTAGTTTCATCTAACAACATTGTTTTACATATGAGGGCAATTGAGAGCTTATAAGAATGTTATTGCAGAGCCGTGCAAGCGTGAGTTGAAGTTCTTCAAGAAGAAGTACGGTGAGAACGGGCATCTGCACTACAACGCCCCGCAGTGCACCCCTCTGTGGCTCTATGCACCAGTACAGGTATGACTGAGACACTTTACGTAGATCCTAGATTGATTAGGTACATTATGAGGCATAAACCGTAACAAGGTTTGCAATTTGTGGAGTCTTCTTCTTCGAATGGAACACCAAGTCGTCCAACCCGTTGAACCCTAGTGTTTTTCAACCGCCTACTGCAAGTAGCAGGCCTCTGACATGGTTGTGTAACGACCGCCATCATAGACAGCAACCGGGACCGACGGCTTAACTTGCCCATCCGAAACACAGAACCATTTTGCTTTTCGGGCAATCAGGTGGTTCAGCCTGCCATGTCCTGACCAGACTGGGAACAAATTCACAAACTGATAAATATCATCTTTGTGAGTGACCCACAGGAAATAGAATCCGGAACTGGAATTTGTGGGGTACCTATGTGCTAAGTATTTATAGTCTTGTATAACTACATCTTACTACTGATACCCTTTAGAACCACGTGGAACTATTAGCAGTAAGATGATTTAACGAAGCTGAATCTACCTATTATGTGATCTTCCATCTCCAGTGCCGGCGGTTCGTGTGCTACTGCGCTTTGGAAGACGGCACCTTCATCAAGGGCATCAAGGTTCCACGTGTCGAGGTCTCCAGCATGAACTGTGGTCAGTATCAGTATCTCCTTGAGACTATTATGTGCTTGCTCTGTGCTATCGTTTGAGTCTGGGTTTATTTTTGGTAAAGTTACTCAGCGGGGTTCAAATTCACCACATAATCGACTAGACTTTGAAATCTTCGAATTTCATCAAGTTTCCTTTCCAGAAGCACCTAGGTTTTTACTTCTTCCTTCCCAGTTTGCTCGTTCTAGCAGAATGATTTCAGACTTATCCAAGCTAGGTGACCTCTAGAGCTCTATTTCCTTCCTCTTAACTTAGACGGGTTTGCACTTGGCTCACCCAGAAGAAAGAATGTTCAGTCTTATGTAGAATTTCTCGTTATAATCATGAAAAGACGCCAATTCTCCATCGTTTGTTTTATTTTCATGTCAGACTGCGCCCGCGAGAAGTGTCGCACCCACTCGGACAGCATACAGTGTGACGGGTACGGGAACTACAAGGACGCTGTGTTCATGGAGTACGCGCCCACCTTCCCCACCTCGTCCACCCTCGATCCCAGTAAGTCTGCTTCTTTCTTCTTCTTCTTTTCGTGTGGGACACCTGGAATGGCATGTCATCATCACCAGACAGAAGGTTCACTCAGCCCTATTTCGGATTTTCGCGATTGGCACTTGTTACATAACCAGGGTTGCTACTGTCAAAAATCTCAAATTGACCTCCCCTGAGATTCCGATTATTTGCAGCGTTAAAATCGTCGCTAGTACTGAGTGAACCATCTGTATAGGCGCCCCGCGCGCTGGTTACCTGATTTGTGTCGTCATCATCTGCTTGCCCTGATCCTAAATCATTTGGTCTCGAAGTAACATGTTTTGTTCGAGCACAAATCATGTAACAAAAGTATTTGGCAATGTTTTATGACGCCTGCCTGACGTCAACCTCATACCTAACCCTTTTTAGGAACGCTATTGTAGTTATGTGGTATCACCGCCACCATGCGGTTGATCGTGGTCGACAGATATTCAGACGAGGTCAAAAACTCTACGTCGCCTTTAAGAAACACCCTGAGTGAACTAGGGGTGGCAGTATTCTTAGCCCCAGGATTGTCATACTCACCACGCTTGGCAGGCGGACTCTGGTGTCAAAAAATATACTGCAAGAAATTAAAGATTTATTAGTATCGGTCTAGGCACCGGTAACTCAGATGGTAGAGTTCTGGGACGGTATCCCACAATTCCGGATCCCGGTCGACGCAAACATTTCTTGAGGAAATAATGGATCCAACTTTCTAAGGCCACATTGTTTGTCTCCAGCATTATCCAGCAAAAAGCCTACTTCAACTCCGACACCAGCGATGACCAGCGAGTGATGTAGATGGTACCAGTAGTCAGTAGACTGACACCCCAGCGAAAGGTTTATACTTCAATTTACGCAATCATGTGTTATCGTCTAAAATTGACAACCTAAATACAGCGCTGTCACATTCAGTTTACGTGTTGTGTTAGATTTTTCAACCTCTTTCGTTGATGCGTATTAAACTTGGACAAAAGTGCATTGACCCCTAATACACACTAACAGGTTCAAGGAACTTTTTTCCGGGTTTCAAACGCACAAACCATAGCAATCGATTTTAGGCGATAACGTAGAATCATACTTTAGTCCACAATCATAAATAAGACGAAATTATAATATAAAAATAATAAATGGTGGCCTTAATTTAAATTAACCCGTTGTAAATAGTAGTCTAATTAGTTTCGAGTAAATTTTGTATTTTTGTTAAGTATTTTTTGTATGGTAAAGACGTTGCATTAATAAATAGGTATACAATAACGTTTCAGATGGTTTGTTATTTCTTTCTACATCTTATTTTTCTTCTCCGAGTAGGACACCAAGTCAAGTCGTCTAACGTTCATTCTACTACGTCATATCAAAGACTTATTAACTATAACCAACAATGTAGGTACCTATGCCAAATCGGGCCTTGCAGGTAAGTGTAACATAAGTAGCAGCTGTGGTAGCAGCCGTTTTTCAGTGTGTAGAGTGTATTGTATGTAGGTATGCACCTATGTGTTTGCGAGCGAACGTTGGGCGCATGCGTGCGCAAGCCCCGCCCACCGATCAGCTGATCACAGCATCGTTCTGTCAATAAGGTGCTTTCAGAAGATGCAGCCTGAAAACGTAACCTAGACATTACCCCTACTGGACTGATTGTAACCGGTTATCTGATAATATACAAAGCAAAAAGTTATGCTCTATAATTAGGAAATATTTTTAATCATCACAGGAAAATAGACATTGTGAACCCTACATTTTACAACACCAAAATGCTGCTTGAAAACATACTTTGAGTTGTCAATGAATGATTCTGGTTGGAAAATCCTGGAACATAAATAATTTTACGACGAACCTTTGTTTTGGCTAGGAAAACAAACATACTAAAATACCTCACATCGCCGAGGCTGGGCGCCGTAAGGAAAGCACAAAGAAGGTCCAAATTATTGGTTTTTCCTACCAGAAGTCCTAACCACTCCAACTATATCTCCTATCCCAACCATTTTACTTGGGTCACTGCCCACATAGTAGGTTAGAATTTCTATACAAAAAAATTTTGGGAGTTCCCGTGCGTGTTTCAGGTCGGTTCCGCTTTGGAAACGAATTTTAGGCTATTCTTTAGAGCCGGGGTTTAGCATACTTAAAAAGAAATGGCAGCCATTTCAAACTTTTTTTATTGGCCAAAATTTTGTTATTTTGTAATAATTCAAAAATGGTAAGAGCTACAAATAACTATTGTATGGAAGATATGTTAAGCGTAAATTTCTGCATATGAATGTTATCAATAACTTTTTCATAATCCAATAGTTTGCGAGAAAAACATAGCACAACATGGCAGTTTTGCTGAAAACTCACAAATTCGAAAGTATAGTAAGTAGTGAAGTTGGGGATTAAGAATCACTGCTGTGTGGGTAGACCATGCTACAATATCCTGCCTGATATTTAGTAACAAGCTTTCCGCCCAGCGGTTTTACCCGCTGATATATTTTGAAGTAAACAAGTTAATTTTATACAAATTTTCGTCCTCTGTTTTACCGCTTTAAGTGATAAATTTTTTGGAATCCTTTCTTGATATTAATTAAGATTATTCAAATAACCTCTGTGCAAAATTTCAGGGTCCTAGGTCCAGTAGTATTGCCTGTGCTTGGTATACAATTTGTATGAAAAAAGTAGAGTTTGTTCGTTGTTGCCACATTTTGTTCCTTTTTGCTATCCTAACAGGACCTTGGGTCAGAACTATTAAAGAACAGCCTCAAGGGATTGCAAAAAAAGAAAAATGTGGCAACTACGAACAAATTTAATATTTTTTTTACAAATTGTAAATCTATGCACAGGCAATACCACTGGACCTAGGTTCTTGAAATTTTGCGCAGAGGTTATTTTGGTTGGGTGAATTAACACCAGGAAAGGAATTTAAGAAAATCATCTCATAAGGTGGTAAAACTCAGGTGTAAATTGGCAAAAAATTTGCTTGTTTCCTTGAAAATATATTAGCGGGTAAAACCACTGGGCAGAAAGCTTGTTACTAAGTATCAGTCAGGATACCGTAGCAAGGTCTACCCACACAGTAAGTAATTCTTAATCCCCAACTTCACTACTTGATTCATATTTTAGATTTGGTGAGTTTTAGAAAAACTGCCATGTATTAAAGCGTTTTTTTCGCAAACTATTAGATTATCAAAAAAGTTATTAGAGCAAGGTTGTGCAGAAATTTACGCGTAACATTTCTTCTATACAATGTTCATTTATAGCACTTACCAGTTTTGAGTTATTACAAAATAACAAAATTTTGGCCAATAAAAAAAGTTTGAAATGGCTGCCATTTTTTTTTGTAAGTATGCTAGCAAGGCCCCGGCTCGGAATAGCTAAAGAATAGCCTAAAGATTCGTTTCCAAGGCGGGGCCAAACTTTTACACGCGCGGGAACTCTCACTTAAGCGATCTTGCGTACTAACAGGTTTATACATGAATGAAGTAAGAAAATTGTTACTTGCTTATATTAATAGGTGCTTATAATTTGCCAAGCCTGTTTCGTAAAGTAGTAGAGTAAAAGAGGTGGTTTTTCTAGCGATTTTCTCCGGGGCTAACCTTCACCTAGCGGTGGAAAGCGTGTATTTCTGCTCGCCCTCGCGTGACGTCACCGCACGTCACATGCTTAGGTGTTGCCACGCTACGGGAATTGGCTGATTTCCAAGTAAATTAGTTACACATTTTACAAGATTCAGATATTTTCCTGCTTGTACAATGTAGAGCTAAGAACAGAGCAGTTCATTAAAATTAAACATAAATCCTTGCAACATCTTTGTGCCTGCATTTCGACTGTAAAACTCTCAACTGATGTAAGACTCAAACCACTTACTTTTCAGAAGTTAACAAAAGAAAGTATTTTAGCTTTTCATTTCTTAGGTAGCTCTTTCAAAGACCTTGCCTAATTTGTTTCTGATAACGGTTTTTATACTTAATTAATCTGGTGGCAATAAAAATACAATTTTATTTGATTAGTGCATTAAGCTCATAATCAATCTGTTGTAAATAGATGTTTCTGTGAAAATACTAAAACACAATACCTAAAACTAAATAGCCGCTCTACCGCAGGTAAAGCAACTCCACATTTCGCTAATATTTCCCTCGCACCTGGCAACCCACTGCCAGTCCGTCAGTCGATACCGCGCGCGCGCCCGCTCCGCGCCGCCGCCGACCGCGAGTTTGTTTATAATCCTCCCGACCGCACAACACAACCGCAAAACATGCCCAACATCATAAACGAGGTCAAACTGGACTTCAAAGATGTCCTCCTCCGCCCCAAACGCAGCACGCTCCGCAGCCGAAACGATGTAAGTGACAAAAAGACTATTTCTCAGATATGCACTAAATGCTTCCTGAAATACGAATCTGAAAGATCAAGGTTCGCCGGAAAGGCCGCAGTGGATTCTTTTAGCCAGTTTTAGCAGAATACGACCTTGGCGGTGTTGTCATTTGGACGGAAAACGATGAAAATGTTTTTTCAGGTCACCCGTCTGTTAAAAGATCGATTGTTCAAACAACACGAAAAAAATTACTCTACCTACTTATTTATATTTTAATTTGACGCTCTTACTTTTAAAAATAATCTAGGTATGCATTTTAAAATAATAATGTAGGTAGGTATACGTCTAAGATGTAAGTATTTGGGGTTTACAGTGCTGACTTAGAAATCTTCACTGATTGTTGGATTCATAATCAGCTGATTTCTGCCGTACCTGCCTTACCTACTTTACTTATACAGATCTTTATGTAGAGTCAACAAATTGGTTTAAGGGATAATCGAATGTATGGAAAAAAGCTTTTTGATTACATAAAAGCAGTATAATGAAGTGAATCATAAATCTACATTTAAAAATAAAAAAGACTAGGTAAATAATAATTTCTTATATAAAGAAATGTAGGTAGAGGCTTTTTCTCCCACATTACCTTGGTACCTTGATTTCAATTGATATTTTATTGCTTTATTCATATGTTGTGACGAGGGTTTGACATCGGTCGAGCGAGAGGAGATTCAATAAAAAAGGGTTTTTTGTGCAAATCGTAGAAATGGACATAATGATTGTTCGTGCGTCGTGCGTGACATTATTAATGATACTGTGCATTTAAAACGAGGTCGAAATGGTTAGGTTTACCTGATTGCATTATGTAGATGTATAACTACAAAGCAAAGGGTATAGAATTTCTAATATGGGTTGTTTTTGCTAAAACTTTGAAGAATTTACTATTGAGAGGTCACAGAAAGAGAGCGTCGAGCATAGAAAGTTCAATATTTCTAGAATTGAACCAGACTATGAAACTGAACAACTTTTCCAAAGGAACATACCTACTTAGGCTGCACAACAAGCTTTACTTTTTGCGACTTGACTGTTATCCGTTTCTTAACAGTTTCAGACCTATTTAATATTGTAGAGTTTATGAAAAATTTTAAAAATGCGTGATGTTATTATTAGTGCGTTAGTAAAAAGAACGTGATAATTCGTAGTTAGGTACGTAAATAAGGTAGGTAGTACGTGGTGTACGTGCGGAAGAATGAAAAGGTTTTGCCTGTATGTAGGTCTACTGTCTCTCTGAAATAGCTTTGATCTAGGCTTCACAACTAGCTTTGATTATGTTATGAAAGTGTTATGTTTATGTATGATGTATGTACCTGTCTATGTAGGTAGAGGTATATTATCTTTTAATAACTGAATGTCTGAACTTCCAAAAACAAAGTATAGGTAAATGAATGTGTGGTGTGGAGTTAGAAATTCAACAACTTGAACAACCAATTCTTAGGACCTTTTATTGTTCTTTTATTTTTCTTATCTTTCGGTCTCCAATCTTCGTGACTTACCAATTTTTCACGAATCAATACTACCTTTGGTGCGTTGGTGGCAGTGGGTATAATAGGTACCGTACTTGCAATACCAGCTGATACGGACTGATACGATAAAGTAACTTTTATTTATGTACCTACCGTTTAAATGAATGACAAGAAGTTGGGGACACTATCTGTGCGTGGATACGCGGGTACCTGCTTGTTTATAAGTATAAACAAAACAAAGTAACGATGGTTGCAAGCAAGTGGTATAGGAAGTAAAGCTTCAGGATCAAAAGAGATACAGACAAATAATATCCTTAGTAAGGCGCGAGAGAAACACCAACATGCTGTTTTTTTCTTTCTTTGTTGATGTAAATAGCTCTTACTTTTAAATGTTTGTTAACCTGAGAGGTGCTATATTTTTCATAGAACAAATATTCACCTGGTAATAACAACAATATTCAACCTGGTATAGGTTACGCACCTATATGATCATGAAATATTAGAGGTATTCATTCGGTAATTACACGATTACGTGAACACATATCGATATGGAGCCTTTGTGTAGTTACGGTAAACCTCCAGCTACCTATATCCACACTTGCTTGCGTCATTTGCGCTAATCTGGTGACGACAGTTTCACATCATCGTTAGCTGTTTAGTTACGACATGGTTTTGTTAAACCGTATTGCTCTATTTGTGATTGATAAGACCAAGATAAGACCTATTATAAGTACTACGTACATATACTAAAATTAAGAAATTAGAAGTGTAACTTACTGCTTTCTTTCATATACATTATAAGAACGTTATTTTACATATCTGAAAAATTGCTAACGTGCGTAAGGAAAGCTAGTAAAACTAATTTGAAACTTTCTATCACTATCTTATTTTTATAAAAAAAGGTAATATAGGTATGTGGCGTGTGAATTTGTTTGTTTCTAATCGATATTCTCCAAAGCTAATCGGCCGTTTTTTTAATTCTTTCACGTTTAATTAGCTAGTACATTATCCTTGAGTAACATAGGCTACTTTTTACTCGGTGCACATTCACGACCACATCACGACCCGTGATAATAACCAACTCATTCATTCACGTGAAGCACGGGAAAACAGTTGGTAACCGGTAAAACTTTTACTCTTAAATCATTATTATTTACTTATTATAGATTATTATTATCCTTACTCTTAGATAGTTAAAAATTATCTCACTTCCGTAGATCAGCTGGAAGAGATTTCTTCATAGAAATAAGCTGTACCTGCTGTATCGTACTTATTTTTTGTGTCTTATCTGTAATATTTTTTTTTTGTGCAATAAGTTATAAAGAAAATAGATGTAGGCAATAGTGAAGCAACCTCCACTGGGGTATACCGACCGGTTCGATACTAATTTATTAACAAAGTGATTAGCCTCGGTCTGGGGGCCTGGCAGCAGCTTGCCGCATTGCGACTCCGCACCAGCAGCCTTGCCAGATCAGCAGAGATAGCTCCACGAAATATTTGTACCTAGGTGTTTGGGTACACTCGAATTTCTTGTACCTTTCATAGGTTATTGTACCTACCTCTACTTCCTTTATCAATTATCCTTCCGATCCTTTTGTCAATTATTTGTTTTCCAAATTATGCTAAAACCAGAAAAAGAAAGAGGAACCCGATTAGAAGAAGAAAGATAAGAAGAACCCAATTATTAGATACTCAATGAATCATGCATGATCCTCACCTTACCCAACTTAACCACATTGAAGTTTATAAGAAAATTATATATAAATTATATATATATTGACAAAAATAAAATAAAAACAGTCCTTTTTTTAGGCTTTGAACTTTGGTCTTTAGGGAAAGTTGTTCAATTTGATCAGTTGAGCTTAGCGTTTTCGGGATAGTGGATTATTCGTAACCACTCCGTATAATATCTGTCTGACTGATAGAAACGTTAGAAAAGCATATTTTGCCCTTATTTTTGTAATATCACGCCGGGTTCCTTTCCTCTGCTGGAATCATTCATTCTGTTGACCATGTAACCCTACAAGTTTATTTACAAACCAAACCCCTCCCTTACATTACCTCTATCCAACATGGGTGTTGACTCTGATTGTTTGTTTGCCGGCTGTGAACGACGAAAGACAAACAAACAACGACATCGCTTACTTTGTGTTCACTTTGTGACTCAGAATATAGGTCACGAGGTGAAACAAACTCCTTTTTTCTCAACTAAATGTACATAATGCAACATCCATACCAACTTAAACTTTTTACAACCATAACTATAATAGCCACAAAAGTCCACTGCTGGACATGAGCCTCTAAGGTCTCCCCCTATCGAGGTGTAATACCATACTCACCACGCTTGGCAGGCGGGTTGGCGAGCGTTGTGCAAGATGTTGCACTTACAGGGAACGCTGCTGCCCATTCCCTGGATGATTATCCCTTAGTCGCTTTTTACGACACCCTCGCTGTCTTCACATGGCAAAGTTTTAACAAAGTATGCCATTTATGGTTGGAGAGCCCAGGGGGTAAGTGGCTATCTCATAAGGTACCACGATAGGCTAGGTTTGGATCGTTAACCAAGACTTAAACAATTCGTATGACCCAGGTCTGCCAGAGCCAATCCTGCCGAAACATAAAAATAATCGATATTTTTCAGAGTCATTTTTTCGTAAAAATATGTCATAAGGTACCACAATGAAAGTGCTGGCATCAGTTAACCATTGAAAAATTAATATGTAAAAAAAGCTTGGTCTGCCACTGCGCACCCTGCCGGAAGTGCTTGCCAGACCTCTCCAAAGATGCCCTTTCGACACCCCTAAACTATCTCATCGGGTACCACGACGTGACCACCACAACATAATAGCCATCACTCTGACAATAGATCACAAGGTCTGCCAGGCCTAAACTTGCCGCATCCTAGTGTTTCAGACATTTGAAGTTGTAGGTCCAGTGTATGAAAAATGACCTATATCTTTTTCCCCCCGTGTTTGATTTTGATGGTGCCTCAATACGAAATGCTCTCCATAATGAGGAGCTTCGAGTCATATAGGACCGTTGGGTGGAGGGTTTCAGTATTGAACGCAATCCTGTCAAAAAGTTTGAAATGGAGGTTTGGTCTATGAAAACTGGCCTATATCTTATTCCCCCGGGTTTGATTTTGATGGCGCCTTAATATGAAATGCTCTCCATAACTAGGAGCTTTGAGTCATATAGGTCAGTGAGGAAGAGGGTCTCTGTATTGTACACAATCCTGTCAAAAAGTGTGAAATTGTAGGTAAAGTGTATGAAAACGGGCCTATATCTTTTCCCCCACTGGTTTGATTTTGATGGTGCCTTGGTATGAAATGCTCGTAATGATTAGGAGATTCGATTTGTATAGGTCGATTGGATAGAAGGTCTCTATTCTGTGCACAATCCTCCTAAATATGAAAATATTCGATAACTTCTGCAGATTTTATCAGTTAAAATTGTCATATCATAAGGAACTCGAATAAAAGTGCTTGCATCAGCTTACCATTGACAAATTATGTTAAAAACTTGGTCTGCCACTGCGCACTCTGCCGGAAGTCCTTAGATGAGATAGGTTAGGGTGTCGGTTTTGAGGGGTCTCCCAAGGACTTCTGGCAGAGTGCGCAATGGCAGACCAAGTTTTCTTAACTCAATTTATCAATGGTAAGCTGATGCTGGCACTGTCATTCGGGTACCTTATGAAATGACAATGTTAACGGAAAAAATCTCAATCCTGCTAAACATGAAAATATTCGATATGTTCTGCAGATTTTTGCCGTTAATATTGTCATATCTTAAGGTACCCGAATAAAAGTGCCGGCATCAGCTTACCATTGATAAATTATGTTAAGAAAACTTGGTCTGCCATTGCGCACTCTGCCAGAAGTCCTTGGGAGACCCCTCCAAATATACCCTTCCGACACCACTAACCTATCTCATCTAAGGACTTCCGGCAGAGTGCGCAGTGGCAGACCAAGTTTTTTTAACATAATTTGTCAATGACAAGCTGATACAAGCACTTTTATTCGAGTTCCTTATGATATGACAATTTTAACTGATAAAATCTGCAGAAGTTTTTTTTTTTATCTATGATGGGCTTACTCTTGACCCCAATCTTACCCTAGAGCAGAGATGGGATCTACGGTGGAGCGAGCTTGCCCAGAAGATGCCTATTCACTCTAGACTTAAAGAGATTCAGGTTATATGCACTCGGAAATACAGACGCAGGCAGGGAATTCCATTCTTTAGCCGTGCGCATAATGAAAGATGATTTGAAGCGCTTAGTGCGTAATGTGGTTATATCAACTAAGAACGGATGGTAGCCGGCCGTGCGTCTGGATGTCCGATGGAAGAAAGGAGACGGTGGTATGAGCTCATGCAGCTCACGCGAAGTACAATCTGTAGAAGACCGATAGGCAAGCAACCTTGCGGCGGTGAGCCAGGCTGTGAAGCTTGGTCGCCACCAGTTTTTTATCGCCTATTAATCTCTTGGCTCTGCGTTCCACCGAATCCATTGCAGCAAGTTGGTATTTAGCCGAGCCATCCCAAAGGTGACAGCAGTACTCCATGCAAGATCGGACTTGAGCTTTATAAAGAGTAAGAAGCTGTTCAGGCGTGAAGTACCGCTTGACTTTATTCAGGACGCCCAACTTTCTAGCTGCAATTTGAGCATTGGACTCGATGGTGGTGCCGAAGTTGAGGTCAGAGGACAGCTCCATGCCAAGGAGTTGAAGAGTGTTGGTCATTGGAACAGATGTACCCCGAAAAGTAGGAGAAAAGGTGAAAGGACTCCTTTTTGCGGAGAAAAGACACGCCTGTGTTTTTGAAGCATTGAAGCTGACGAGATTGTAATCGCCCCACTGGGAGACGTTACTTAACGTCAGGCTCGTACGCTCAATCATAGCCTTTCTCAATCTTTGGATTTCATCACCACTGGCTCCTGCGCCGGACAGATATTTCTCGGTGACAGTACTGTCATCTGCGTACCCAACAATTCCTGTAGATAGAAGGTCATTGATGTGCAGCAGGAAAAGCGTCGCGGAGAGTACAGACCCCTGAGGAACTCCGGCGTCAATAGCCTTGAGGTCAGAGGAGCAGCCGTCTATGACCACTCGGATCGACCGTTCACTCAGGAAGTCAGCCACCCAGCTACAGAAGCCAGTGGGTATGCCGTACGCTGGAAGCTTGCTCAACAGACTCGCATGCCACACCCTATCGAAGGCCTTTGAAATGTCCAGCGACACTGCTATTGCTTCGCCGTGGTTTTCAATGGCCTCGCCCCAGCAATGCGTTACGTACACTAGAAGATCTCCCGTGGAACGCCCTCGGCGGAAGCCATATTGACAATCACTGTGAAGATCATTGTCTTCGAGATACGAAAGCAGTTTGCAGTTCAGAACTCTTTCCATAACCTTACAGAGTACGGAAGTGATGGCGATCGGTCGATAGTTGCTAGGGTCGGCACGGCTACCCTTCTTGGGCACAGGTTGCACATTGGCAAGCTTCCAAGATTTTGGTACAATTTTTGACACGAGAGAGAGGCGGTACAAGCGTGTCAGTACAGGAGACAACTCAGGCGCACAATACCTCAACAATCTTGCTGGTATGCCATCAGGACCACTGGCCTTGTTCACGTCCAGACTGCGAAGGGCTCTACGGACCTCTTTATTGTGCACTGTGATCTCAGACATCAAAGAATCACAGTGAGGTAAGGTGGGTGGATATTTCGAGCCAGTGGTAAGCGGACTGTTTACGAGCCTCAGCTCGAGCACAGTCCGCATTGAGCCAAGGTTGGGCTTTATAACCGAGCGGGATATCGGAGAAAGGAATGAAATATTCCATTCCCTGCCGGATTACAGCTGTGATCGCATCAGCGACGTATGAGGGGTCTTCCGAAGAGAAACACATTTGCCGCCACGGGTATGAAGCAAAGACAGCACGCATCTCGTCCCAGTCTGCTGACTCGTATCGCCATACTCTCCTCGTGCCCCTAGGGGTGTAATCCGGAGGAGAGCAGATGGACACGGATTTCACCACACAGTGGTCGGATGATCCCAGCGGAGCCGAGACCGAAACCGAATGTCTGTGCGGATCAGTTGTCAGCAGAAGGTCTAGGCAATTGGGTGTGTGGTCTGTGATATCTGGTATTCGCGTCGCTTGTTCCACCAGCTGGGTGAGATCTAGCGCCAATGCTAGTTTACGCGCCTCTCGCCCAGCATGGTCAGTTTTCTGGTATGGGAACAGCCACTCTTTATGGTGAGCATTGAAGTCCCCCAGAAAAACAAGCTCTGCTGTTGGATATCGCTGAATTGCTGTATCTGCCGTCTCAGAGAGGTACTCCATGAGTCTAGTCGTCTCCTGATCTCCGCTGTGCGAACGATAAACACTGGCGTAGAGAGTTTTCTCTACTCCAGTGTCAACCAAAAGCCACAGCACGGGAAACCCTGAATTCTCAAAGCCACGCAGACGCTTACAGCAAACGTCATCACGAACATACACACAGACCCCTGCACGCTTCTTATACTTATGCTCAAGAGTGTAACCAGGGTAGTTGAGGTATGCCACGTCCAACGGTGTTGCTATCTGCGTCTCCGTTAAGAAGAATAAGTGCGGCTTCTCGGTCTCCAGGTGGTGATGGACCGGGTCTAGGTTTGTGTGTAGACCTCGGATGTTCGTGAGGTGCACTTTGAGTGGGAGGAAGTGTTGCCGTTGGTCAAACTTTTTCTTCTTTTTTAGCTTTTACATGTTTTTTTTTTTGAAGAGTTTTTGTGGGGTAAAGAAAAGATAGTCGAGGCGCTGCTTAGAAACCCTACTCGTACCTTTCGGTTCAACTGATCAGAGAGGGAACTCGCTTGGAGACTGCGGGGACGCCCGAGCCCCCCCGATAACACTCCACCGGGTCCTCCCATCCAGCCGCCAACTGGCACGGTGGAGTATACCGGGATTTTTCACAGTTGGCGGGGCAGCCTTTGCGCGTGGCTAGCGCGCAAGTCGGGCCCCCTACTGACTGCGGTCGGCCAACGGCTGAGACCGTGCCTCGGATCCCGCTACCCTCCAAAACGAGTTACCGGATACAGCATCACCTAAAGACAAAGACCGGTTCCGGCAGCGCAACTGACTACATTGCTACCCCCCAATGGCACTGGCAGTCCCGCACACCGACGGAACACAGCAAGGCTGTTTGGCGCCGGACTCCGGCGGGATGGTGGTCGCGAGCCAGGCGGCCCCTCTTCAGGGCCTACCACCGCTTTTGGGATCTTCAGCCGCCAACACATATTGTGAGGACGTTGCCCGGGGTGGACCGCTAGGAGGTAGACCCCACCCACCCCAGATATTTTATTTACGACACCCAAGTTATCGAATATTTTCATATTTAGGAGGATTGTGCACAGAACAGAGACCTTCTATCCAATTGACCTATACAAATCGAATCTCCTAATCATTACGAGCATTTCATACCAAGGCACCATCAAAATCAAACCAGTGGGGGAAAAGATATAGGCCCGTTTTCATACACTTTACCTACAATTTCACACTTTTTGACAGGATTGTGTACAATACAGAGACCCTCTTCCTCACTGACCTATATGACTCAAAGCTCCTAGTTATGGAGAGCATTTCATATTAAGGCGCCATCAAAATCAAACCCGGGGGGAATAAGATATAGGCCAGTTTTCATAGACCAAACCTCCATTTCAAACTTTTTGACAGGATTGCATTCAATACTGAAACCCTCCACCCAACTGTCCTATATGACTCGAAGCTCCTCATTATGGAGAGCATTTCGTATTAAGGCACCATCAAAATCAAACACGGGGGGAAAAAGATATAGGTCATTTTTCATACACTGGACCTACAACTTCAAATGTCTGAAACACTAGGATGCGGCAAGTTTAGGCCTGGCAGACCTTGTGATCTATTGTCAGAGTGATCTTGGCTATTATGTTGTGGTGTTCGCGTCGTGGTACCCGATGAGATAGTTTAGGGGTGTCGGAAGGGCATCTTTGGAGAGGTCTGGCAAGCACTTCCGGCAGGGTGCGCAGTGGCAGACCAAACTTTTTTTACATAATTTTTCAATGGTTAACTGATGCCAGCACTTTCATTGTGGTACCTTATGACATATTTTTTACGAAAAAATGACTCTGAAAAATATCGATTATTTTTATGTTTCGGCAGGATTGGCTCTGGCAGACCTGGGTCTTACGACTTGTTTAAGTCTTGGTTAACGATCCAAACCTAGCCTATCGTGGTACCTTATGAGATAGCCACTTACCCCCTGGGCTCTCCAACTATTAATTGAACTAGATATTTTACGAATAGAGAATGACAATTTTTCGCATTGGACTTTGGGAAGGGAACGTGCTGAAACTGAGATGCTACATTTCCTAAAAAATATCTACATTTCTGAATAATCTCATAAATGTGCGTTACGTCATTCTTACTGTTCACAGAAAGTAAAATGCTGAAATGGCGCAATAAAAAAGTTTGGCTTAACATTTTTTTAATGTATGTTTATTTATTTATTACCTAAATTAATGAATTTTCTCGACTTGAAAACTGTCTGTAGGTATCTAGTTCATGATACAATGTCGATATTTCTATTCATAAACGTGATTTATTGTTGTCGCGTGCACAGCGTGCACAAATCCCATTACTTATGCTTTCTGTAAATAACAATTGTTTGTTGAAATGTAATATATAATTACTAAGTAACAATCTATAATTTTATTTATGTTCCGACTCCGATTGACTTTTGTATTTGTTGCATTACGGCTAAAATGGAGTACGTACTACCTACCTTATAGTACCTACCTACTGTCAGCAGCAAGCACCTTGAATCGAGAGTCATCAATTATTGGATTGATCTTTTAAATAGTGACTCTCGATATACTCCACACATAACATTGTTACACTTACACTAGATATTCGTACAATAAATAAGCAAATGTAGAAAGTATAATTTTATTCTTTAAATACTTAGTACCTCTAGGATGGATGCAAAATAAGTCTATTGGAGTAAATACTTAGCCAAAGCAAAACCTTCCTATCGTATTTGAACTGGGTTGTGATGGGAATAATTCATTCATTCATGTATGGTTTACTTTTACTTTAGGCACTAGTCGCTAGATTGTAATCTAAAAGGGTGCTGTGGGTAATGATGTGTGGTATTTGTCAATAGATATGTCTCCGGCGAAGATGTCATGCCCTGTCTGAATAACCGGACATATCCGGCTTCTGATCGGCCGGTAGCCGGTTCTTGCTGTATATTCTTACCCACCCAAAACATAAATGTGAAAGGCTGCCAAGTTCGACAATATTGGAATGCTTCGCCTATAAAAGAAGTGAGATCTAAATAAGTACCAAGTTCCATACACAGACCTCAGTTAAAAATAGTTACAGGAATGCACACTTGATTTTCCGCAGTTTGGAAAGTAGATTCTGAATAAATATCATATTAATACCTAAAATTCTAATACTTACAAAAACGCAAACCTGTTTTTTCAGCAGTTTCCTTTCCTACTTTTTATGATATAACTTGGCAAGTTTTCACACACTTTGTTATTTATAAACCTACAAAACGCAATGAGTCAAGTATATAATTTTCTATTAAAACTTGCCAAGTTATATCATTAAAAAGTAGGAAAGGAAACTGCTGAAAAAACAGGTTTGCGTTTTTGTAAGTATTAGAATTTTAGGTATTAATATGATATTTATTCAGAATCTACTTTCCAAACTGCGGAAAATCAAGTGTGCATTCCTGTAACTATTTTTAACTGAGGTCTGTGTATGGAACTTGGTACTTATTTAGATCTCACTTCTTTATAGGCGAAGCATTCCAATATTGTCGAACTTGGCAGCCTTTCACATTTATGTTTTGGGTGGGATTTCATTTATTTTGTAAGGTTTTCGGTCGGTTGCAATTTTAGGTCGGTACGACCATTGGAAGATATAGATAATTTTTTTGTATTAGTTCCTTAGGGGTATGAATTTACACCTTCATTATTTTTAAAACCGACTCACACTTGGCCATTTTCAGATTTTTTCCTTTACCTTGACCTAAAGACCTACCCCTATGCCAAATTTCAAGTCAATACGACCACTGGAAGTGGTCTAGGTTTTTGATGAGTGAGTGAGTCAGTCAGTCAGTGAGTGTATAGTAAAAATAGCGATTTTCTGACGTCAATATCTCAAGACCTACAATAGGTACATTAATGAAATTTTGTATTTTAGATGAGTAAGTAGATCTCAACAGATACTAGAAATTTCATATGCGTAGATAAAATAGATTTTGAGTTATAGGTGGGTCGAACTTGGCCCGAAATGGTTCGTGTAATATAACCCACGGCCGGTGTGTCGCTCGAACTTGGCGGACACACTGCCGTGTGTCTAGATCTGTATACCGGGAGTAACGGAAAGGGTATAACAAGCCGAAAGGAGGTTAGATACTCATGAAACTGAACAACTTTCCCTATGGAACACGGGTCGAAATGTGAAAAAAAAATTTGGACCTGCTCCGATCAAAATCGCCGATTGATTTACTATGAGAGGTCCAAATTTATTTTTCATATTTCGACCCATGTTCCAAAGGGGAAAGTTTTTCAGTTTCATGAGTACCTTGACCTCCTTTCGGCTTGTTATACCCTTTCTGTTACTCCATGAACCTTAACTGAAAAGAATAAATAGGAATATACCATGCCATCATAATCTTCTTCTTTTCGTGTGGGACACCGAGTCGTTCAACGACCCGATGAACCCTGGTGTCAGAGTTTTTCAACCGCCTACTGCAAGTAGCAGGCCTCTGACATGGTTGTGTAACGACCGCCATCATAGACAGCAACCGGGGCCGACGGCTTAACGTGCCCATCCAAAGCACGGAACCATCTTACTTACTTGCGGACAATCAGGTGGTTCAGCCTGCAATGTCCTAACCAGACTGGGTTCAAATTCACAAAGTGATAAATATCAACATTGAGTGAGTGACCCCACCGGGAATTGAACCCGGAACCTTTGCGTGGCAGGCAGGCATACTAACCACTGCGCCACATCGGCTGTCATGATGAAACTCATTCTACTCTTCGACTTATTTTAAGTCTATTGGAGTAAATACTTAGCCAAAGCAAAACCTTCCTATCGTATTTGAACTGGGTTGTGATGGGAATAATTCATTCATTCATGTATGGTTTACTTTTACTTTAGGCACTAGTCGCTAGATTGTAATCTAAAAGGGTGCTGTGGGTAATGATGTGTGGTATTTGTCAATAGATATGTCTCCGGCGAAGATGTCATGCCCTGTCTGAATAACCGGACATATCCGGCTTCTGATCGGCCGGTAGCCGGTTCTTGCTGTATATTCTTACCCACCCAAAACATAAATGTGAAAGGCTGCCAAGTTCGACAATATTGGAATGCTTCGCCTATAAAAGAAGTGAGATCTAAATAAGTACCAAGTTCCATACACAGACCTCAGTTAAAAATAGTTACAGGAATGCACACTTGATTTTCCGCAGTTTGGAAAGTAGATTCTGAATAAATATCATATTAATACCTAAAATTCTAATACTTACAAAAACGCAAACCTGTTTTTTCAGCAGTTTCCTTTCCTACTTTTTAATGATATAACTTGGCAAGTTTTCACACACTTTGTTATTTATAAACCTACAAAACGCAATGAGTCAAGTATATAATTTTCTATTAAAACTTGCCAAGTTATATCATTAAAAGTAGGAAAGGAAACTGCTGAAAAACAGGTTTGCGTTTTTGTAAGTATTAGAATTTTAGGTATTAATATGATATTTATTCAGAATCTACTTTCCAAACTGCGGAAAATCAAGTGTGCATTCCTGTAACTATTTTTAACTGAGGTCTGTGTATGGAACTTGGTACTTATTTAGATCTCACTTCTTTATAGGCGAAGCATTCCAATATTGTCGAACTTGGCAGCCTTTCACATTTATGTTTTGGGTGGGATTTCATTTATTTTTGTAAGGTTTTCGGTCGGTTGCAATTTTAGGTCGGTACGACCATTGGAAGATATAGATAATTTTTGTATTAGTTCCTTAGGGTATGAATTTACACCTTCATTATTTTAAAACCGACTCACACTTGGCCATTTTCAGATTTTTCCTTTACCTTGACCTAAAGACCTACCCTATGCCAAATTTCAAGTCAATACGACCACTGGAAGTGGTCTAGGTTTTGATGAGTGAGTGAGTCAGTCAGTCAGTGAGTGTATAGTAAAAATAGCGATTTTCTGACGTCAATATCTCAAGACCTACAATAGGTACATTAATGAAATTTTGTATTTTAGATGAGTAAGTAGATCTCAACAGATACTAGAAATTTCATATGCGTAGATAAAATAGATTTTGAGTTATAGGTGGGTCGAACTTGGCCCGAAATGGTTCGTGTAATATAACCCACGGCCGGTGTGTCGCTCGAACTTGGCGGACACACTGCCGTGTGTCTAGATCTGTATACCGGGAGTAACGGAAAGGGTATAACAAGCCGAAAGGAGGTTAGATACTCATGAAACTGAACAACTTTCCCTATGGAACACGGGTCGAAATGTGAAAAAAAAATTTGGACCTGCTCCGATCAAAATCGCCGATTGATTTACTATGAGAGGTCCAAATTTATTTTTCATATTTCGACCCATGTTCCAAAGGGAAAGTTTTTCAGTTTCATGAGTACCTTGACCTCCTTTCGGCTTGTTATACCCTTTCTGTTACTCCATGAACCTTAACTGAAAAGAATAAATAGGAATATACCATGCCATCATGATCTTCTTCTTTTCGTGTGGGACACCGAGTCGTTCAACGACCCGATGAACCCTGGTGTCAGAGTTTTTCAACCGCCTACTGCAAGTAGCAGGCCTCTGACATGGTTGTGTAACGACCGCCATCATAGACAGCAACCGGGGCCGACGGCTTAACGTGCCCATCCAAAGCACGGAACCATCTTACTTACTTGCGGACAATCAGGTGGTTCAGCCTGCAATGTCCTAACCAGACTGGGTTCAAATTCACAAAGTGATAAATATCAACATTGAGTGAGTGACCCCACCGGGAATTGAACCCGGAACCTTTGCGTGGCAGGCAGGCATACTAACCACTGCGCCACATCGGCTGTCATGATGAAACTCATTCTAATTTCCGACATCCTAGACACCAAATGACTGAAAATTGATTATTATCTTATCTGGTATTACGAATCTGCCCTGCTCTTGTAAAAAAAACGTACAATGCGTGTTTAATTATCTAGATACGAGCTAGATAAGGCCCTATTCAAACTACAGCTGTATCCGCACGTGTACACGTGGGTAGCGGAATTGAATCGCCTGACATTTTGTACCAGTAAGAGTACCGCATACCCACTACCGCTAAAGTTTGAATAGTTCCTAAAAGTGTATTTTGGCGATAACGTATCAACTGTATCTACTGATGTTGCCTTCAATACTCCGTTGATTGATTGATTGATAATGATTATCCTAGTGATTATATTACGTGAAATTTTACTAGTGACCGATAGCGAAAACTCAGAACCGGCTGGTGATAAGGAACAACTTTCCCCAAAGTAGGCCGAAAAACGAAAAAAGAACGGATTTCAGTTCATATAGGGAATCCAATTTTTTTTCTTCATATTTCGACCATTTTTGCTATCCGTCACTGTGTATTTCACAGCCGATGGGTACTGTGACGTTTATAATTTGAAATAATTAGTGATGTAGTAGTGTTTAAATTGAACGAAAAAATAATCGATTTTTATCAACCAAAATGATGAAACTGGGGCAAAGTGGTTGAAAAAGACAAAGAAATCGTGCTCCACGTTTGAGGGTGGGGGGGATAGGGGGACATACAAATCGATAATCTTATTGACTACCAATTAGTCACACATTTAAGCGAGAATTAAAGCGACTCATCTGGTGAAGAATAACTTTTTAAGTATATGATATTAACACAATGAAATTTCTTGTTTAGGTTAGGGTAATACTATTCAATAAACCGTATCTAGGTAATCGTTTTTTTTTTTGGTTCGATTTTCACACTTCTACATCTCTAGTAAAGTTGCCGGCGCAGATCATTAGATGCGATTTCGGATATTTTTAAATATGAGCGGATCCTAACGTGGCATCACACAAATGGTGGGTTAGCGCGCGTATTTACGCGCTCGCCACACCTGGCGTGTTGTAAACAACGAATGGGTATCCATGGGTAAAACATTAGAAAAATAGCGAAAATCGTAAAAAAATATACAAATCAAGTGTAGGCAAGGAAAGTGGTTAAAAAATAAGCGTTCAATATAGTAAAATTTTAATTGACCCTTCTGGGTAACATCGGATTCGATTGGAACCCGTCATACTAGTTTTCAAATTTATCTTTTGTGGTCGAGTGCCGGCAACACTATGTCACAAAACGTCAGCCTACCCTTCTTATGTGAAATGCAGTAAGTATAGTAAAATTTCACCCAGTACAAATACATGTATGTGGGCTCGTATATAAATACTGCTTTTATTTGTCTTATTAGAATTTTACAAAATCTTCACCACGACACATTCGTCCATCTTTTTTTCGTATTCCCTTTCTCGCACACACATCCGTTCCCTTTCACTCAGCATTCTTATGTTCCGTTCATTTTTATTTTTTCTCACATTCGGCCATCCTGCAGTTAGTCTGACCTCAGACAAACTAATGGAGTAAGTAACACTACTAGTTAGTAACTATAGCTAGACACATTAGCATGTTTTTTTAAGAATATAGTAACAGGAACATATTACAATAATTGTAAGTAGGTACAAATCAACAAGCAATATTGCAAATTACAGATTGCACATTAACGCCCTAAGTTCCCACAGGAACACAATACCTATAGTAACTAAACTTATCAATTATTTAAAGAAGTCAGCAAGCAATTTTACATAAAGGGTTAGTTATACACTCTTGGCATCATTCACTATGGAACACATCTTTAAGATGTCCTACGAGTAGTATAAACAAGGTGGTCATATAGTATGTGCAGACTATTACATCACTATATTCTAGACAGAACCGGGCAATTACACATATAAAGTAGGTATACTCTTGGCATCATTCACAATCGAACACATCACTTGGGATGTCCTACGAGCAAAACCAGTATGTGGCTAAACTAAACAGTAATGAGATCTTTAACCTAGATCTAAACAACATAACTATATTTAATAATATTGGCAAACACCAATTATAGAGCATAGTGAAAAAGCTCCTTAGTGGGTTAAATACAAATTAAAACTTAAAACCTAGGAAATGCATGTTTAGGTAAATTCAATAGTTAGTAAAGTGCACACCAACATTATGGCCATGGATCATAATTGGAAAGCAACAGTAAGTATATCTAAATAAAATGGTATGAAATCAAACATGGGAATGAGCAGGTGGCTACTCACTATTATAGTCATCAGGTGCTGGCCAAGGTTTCATGGAGTCTGCAGCAGAGCTAGTCTTGATAGGGCCTTCCTTCATACTATCCAGTTTCTCTACCTCGTATCGGTCATTCCCCTTGACACAAGTGACTTTGTAGGGACCTAAATATTTAGGTTTGAGCTTCATGCCTACACCAAACTGTGTTCTTCTTATTGCCACGACATCTCCCACAGCATATTCATGACTGCACTTTCTGCCTTTGTTGAATTGTTTAGAATTTTCCTCTTGAACTTTCAATATCTGTTGTTTTGCTTGAACTCTAGATTTCTCTCTATCTTCAATGTAATTCTCAATAGTTTCTTGCTGTATCAGATTGTAGAGCTCTATATCTTCTTTGTTTCTCATTTTTGTCCCAGTAAGCAGTTCATATGGGGAGGTGTTTATACTTCTCTGATGAGTACTATTCAGAGATCTTTGCACTCTACTCACATACTTGTACCAATGGGTAGGATTTTCAATACACAATTTTGTTAGGATTGAAATGATGGTTCGGTGCATCCTCTCTACTTGCCCATTCCTCGTGGTATGCCAGTGGTAATTTTAACATGCTGGATCCCTTCATCTTTGCAGTATTCTCAAATTCGGTGCTAGTAAAGCTGAGCCTCTGTCTGTTACAAATCTAGCTGGGTTTCCAAACTGTTGCTGGAGGATTCTTATCTTGTCTATAGTTTCCTTACTGGTTGTGCTCTTAGTGGGGAATATCCAAGTGAATTTTGTAAACCCATCTACCACAGTCAAGATGTAATTGTATAGCTTTTAGTTTCAGTCATTGGCCCAAGGTGATCAAGATGTAGGGTATGCAGAGGAGCATCTTCCTTATTGATTGGATTTAAAACCCTTCCTGTTTACCTGCTTTCCTATTGGCCAATAAGCATGGTACACATGTCAACAGATACTCTTCAATCTTCTTCTCTAAATGAGGTATGTAATAATCTTTGTCAATGATGTGCATCATTTTATTTTGGCAAAATGCCCATTATCATGTGCTCTTTTAAGAATCTCGCTCTCCAGCGCCTTAGGTATGACCAGCTTTTTTTCTAGCCCTTTATAAAGCATCCCATTATCCAGAGAGTAGTCTTCAAAGGCATTATGCTGCAAGATTTCTATTATAGCCTTCAAACTGTTATCATGTTCCTGGGCATACTTTATTCCGTCACGAAGATCAGAGAAAATGACAGCAACATAGGGTGCCTGCTCAAGGCGTCAACATGACGCATTTTGCTTCCTTCTCGGTGTTCGACTTGAAATCATAGTCTTGCAGTAGGATGACCCACCTCGCAACTCTTGTTGACATTGCCAGATCTTTTTCTTCAGCGTCATTTCAAAGCTTTACAGTCTGTAACTAATTTGAAATGAATTCCAAACAGATCGTGCCTAAACTTCTTAAGTCCCTCAACAATTGCCAATGCCTCCAATTCATAGCTGCTATATCTGCTTTCTGCATCAGTGGTCTTTCGGCTTAGATAATGGACTGGGTGAAGTTCACCATCCTCAGCACTGCGTTGCATCAGTATGGCAGAGTAGGCTGTACTGGAGGCATCTGTGTGAAGTTCTGTTGGCAACCGTGAATCAAAAATCTTCAGTACTGGAGCTGATGCCAGTTTTCTTTTGAGAGTGTTGAAACTGTCTTTATGTATGTTTTCAAAGCAAAACTTCTCGTCTTTCTTCAATAAATCTGTCAATGGCTTTGCTATTGAGGCAAAATTCTCAATGAACTTTCTGAAATAAGAGCACAGCCCAATAAAACTATGCAGCTGCTTAAGGTCTTTGGGCTCTGGGTATCGTAAGACTGCATCAGTTTTCCCTGGAGCTGGTTTGATTTCCCCATTTTCAATTACATGTCCTAAGTATTCAACTCTCCGCACCATCAGTTGACTTTTTTTCCAATTAATCTCCAGGCCATATTCCGCTGCTCTCTTCAGCACTTCCTCTAATCTTTCGACGGCTTCTCTCTCAGTTTCAGCTGGAATTAACAAATCATCGATAAATATAATCACACTACCCTTCATGATAAGGTCTCGAAAGATTATGTTAATAAACCGAGTGAAAACTTTTGGGCAGATTGCAATCCCGAATGGGGCTCTTAAAAATTCATACTGCCCTGTCGGAGTCACAAAAGAAGTATATGGGATTGAGTCTTCATGAACTTTTAGATGAAAATAGCCATTTTTTAAATCAAGTGCGCTAAAAATTCTAGCCTTTTGACATTTGTCAATATGGTCTTCTATAAGAGGAAGCGGGTACTGGTCTTTGATCATTTTCTCGTTCAGCTTTCGGTAGTCCACACAAATTCTTAGACTACCATCCTTCTTTCTAACTAACACCAATGGACTGGAATATTCAGAGGTACTTACACGTATGATTCCATCATCCAACCACTGCTTAATTTGAGCTTCTACCTCCTCCTGCTCCTTCAAAGCAAGGCGTCGTGGACGCTGGGAAACCGGCACGTCATCTTTGAGATGAATTTGAAGCTCAATCGGCGCCTCCTTAGACTTCTCTGGTTTGTATGACATGATCATCTCCTTTACTCGCTGTTGAATTTGTTTGTCTACTTCGCAACCTATAATATCAAAATTACACACAAAACATGTAAGATTTCTCAACCATTCGTCACTCGAACGCATTAATACTACATTTCCATGATCCATAACCATAAGTGTTTGGAATAGTAATTGGTTGCCGACTATCATTTGAAAAGGCATTACATTATTGGGTACAACATGAATTTTAACGTCTTTATAGGTCTCGCTATCGATTGACACTGTAGTTGAAATCAGTCCAAGCGCACAAACTTTTCCTGAACCAAGTCTAGACAACACGACGTTTGAAGGTTCACAAACAGGCAAAACTACGTCATGTAAACATTGCACCGCGATCAAATTTACGTCACTTCCAGAGTCAATTAGTGCACGAACGTTCTTACCGTATATTTCAACCGTTTTCATGGGTTTCTTTAAGATTTCTTCTTCTTGAAAACGTGCCATGTTTACATTCATAACATGTTGTTATTGGCACAGATAATTGATCGCCATCTTGAGTCCCTACAATGTACAACATAGTATTGTACAGCATAATATTGGCCGTCAGAGGAATGTACGACGTGATGGAGCACGACATGGTGGATGGAATCAAAACAATGTCGCCATCCATCACCCCGTACCGAAAGTGCACAGGGGTGGATTGCACGACATGATGGTTGGAGACATCACGTGTTGTGGTAGAATAGTGATGTGACTGGATCGATAATATTTTATGCATTTCTAACTTAATCGATATTGTTTTTATATTTAATAATATTGCGAATACTTTTCTCCACGTCCTTCGTCAGCCGCTCGTTCCAACAGACTGCCCGATCACCCCATTCCACGCCGGTCAGAAAACCGTTGGAGGGGTATAGGCAAAACCGATCAACCAATGAGAGCCTTGCCTCATAAGTTCGTCATTATGCCGGGTGGTGGCGCCACCATCATACGTCAAATGCGTAACAGATATTTCAACGACCGTTATAACTGGTATCCGTTACTGTTATTTATAACTGTTACAAATATACCGACAACTCATAACGTTATAATTATTATCTACCCTCACAAGTTGATGTGTTTACAAACAAAGCTCTGATCAACTGTCAAATTGAATAAACAACAACAAGCGTTATAATTATTATCTACCCTCACAAGTTAGCTTGTTTACAAACAAGGCTATGATCATTTTCAACTGTCAAATTGAGTAAATAACAACATGGAATTGCGAGAATCATGACATTCGGCCATCAGACATCGTGCAGACTCCGGCGCACGAAAACATAGTAAGTATTAATAATAAATTACTTTTAGGTCATGATATCTTCTCAAAATAAATAAATGTTTTTAATCATGTTAATTTTATTAAATAACAAAAAATAGAAATATATTTACATTAGTACACTCAGTAATTCATGTCGAACTATTATAAGTATTACATAATCTTAATTTATTTATATCTAATGTTTATAATATATCAACCTGACGTATAAACAACAATCATGACATTCGGCTTTATTTCTATCTCGATTATTGGACTCGTGTTGGTATTTACAATATAAATATTTTGACTAAAGTAATCACTCTGAATCAGTTTCGGAACTATTATCATCGCTCATTAGATTAAGTGCGCTTATATTAACCCATGGCCTCATGCGGTCGGCTGAAACAACTGTACAATATTTTTTTGTCTTACTCAAGCCTGGAATATTAGTAATTTCATATCTATCATTACCTAACAATTTAGTCACTTTGTAGGGACCGATAAACTTTGGTAAAAGTTTCTTGCTCTGCCCTGGATTTTCGCTAAATGAAACCTTTGTAATTTTTACTAGGTCATTGACCATGTATTTACTTGCGGGTTTCGTTTTTGAATCATGCACTTCCTTCATTTGCTTTTGTTTCTCGACAATAGTATTTTCCACCTCCTGTCTTACTTCACCTATGTCTTTGTTATTAACAGTTTCATCTAAAATCCCCCTAAACATGCTATCGGATTCTCCTTTCAATCTTATGCCAAACAGTACTTCTGATGGCGTTTTTCCGGTTGTGGCGTTGACCGTATTGTTAATGCCAAACTGAACTTTGGAACGGCTAAATCCCAATCCTTCTCGTTTTTATTAGAATTCTGAGTTGCCAGAGCCTTTAAAATTGTTTGGTTGAAGCGTTCCGCTTGACCATTAGCCCTCGGACATGAAACCGCATTGAGCACATGTTTTATGTTTCTCTCGGCATAGAATTGTTTGAATTGTGCAGACGTAAAAGCTGAACCTCTATCAGAAACTATTCTTTCGGGTGATCCAAAATCTTGAAAAATGATTTCTAATACTTTGATAGCTGAGCTGCTTTTAGTGTCTTTGACTGGTCTCACAAAAACATATTTCGAAAAACCATCAACGACTGTTAAAATGTAGGCATTGCGACGTTTGGACCGAACAAAAGGACCGAGATGGTCAATATGTATTGTCTGGAAAGGCACGTTTCCTTTCTCAATGGGGTAGATGTATCCTTGTTTTGTTGCATTACAGTCCTTGTTATATGCGCACTCTAAACAAGCACCTACATATTTTTTTACGAAACGCGACATTTTCGGGAACCAGTATTGGCTTTGTATACGTTCCAGTGTTTTCTTAACGCCAAAATGACCCAGTTCGTCGTGATTGAGACGACAAATCTGCCATCTTGCCCCTTTGGTATAACTAGCCGTAAATTGTTATTATCACCCTCAACTTTCCTGTATAATACGTTATTCTTATAGATGTAATGTTTCTTAATATCTTGGTGTTCTTCATCAAGGCCAGGTTTAAGTACCTTAATAATTTGATTTAATTCGGGGTCACCTAATTGCAAGGTAACAAGCCAATCATTCTGCTGAATGTGTAAAACTGACATGACATTCTCAGGAGCACAATCGTCATTTGGGCTCTCAGTTGGATTTCGGCTCAAAGCATCGACGTGAGCCATGCGATCACCAGGACGGTACTCGACTTCGTAATCATACTCCTCCATCTGTAGTAACCACCGAGCTATTCTTGGCATGAGATCTTTTTTACTAAGCGTCAAGCGCAAAGCTTGACAGTCAGTAAATATTTTAAATGAAATCCCTAGTAAATAAGTCCTGAATTTTCGTAAGGAACATACTACCGCCAAAGTCTCCAATTCATAGGAGTGGTAAACCTTTTCTTCTGGAGACGTTTGCCGACTAAAATATGCGACGGGCTTAAGTTCGTTAGAACTCTCTTGCCATTGCATGAGTATTCCTCCGATTCCTTGTGAACTAGCGTCCGTATGTAATTCTGTCCTGTACTTCGGATTATAAAGTGCTAATACTGGGCGACTACAAAGTACCTCCTTTAAAGTAGAGAATGCTTTGTCTTGTTTATCTGTCCAACTCCAATCTACACCTTTTTTCAGAAGACTTGTCAAGGGTCTTGCAATTTCACCAAACCCCTTCACAAATTTCCTGAAATAACTGGCTAATCCGAGAAACTGTCTTGTTTCATGAATATTTGTGGGTGTCGGAAACTGTTCAATAGCTACTGTTTTGCATTTACTTGGTTTTATACCTTCAGAGGAAACTTCATACCCAAGGTAGTCTATTGAAGTGGAAAAGAAATGGCACTTCGAAAGTTTTAGAGTTAGTCCGTACTCTCTGATCAATTTGAGGACCTGTTCAAGTTTTTCAAAACCTTCACTTAAGGACTTTGTCGGAATCAGTAAATCATCCATATAAGCTAATACAGAATCATACCGACTGGAACCTAGCATCTTGTTTACTAACTTCTGAAACACCGCAGGCGCATTTGCTAGTCCGAACGGCATGCGGTTAAACTCGTATTGGCCGTCCGGAGTAACAAATGCAGTGAGGTGTTTACTGCTTTCAGAAAGTGGAACTTGATAATAGCCTGACGCCATATCTAAAGTGCTAAAAAAACTTGTTTCCGCTTAAATTGGCCACTTGGTCATCAATGATAGGGAGCGGATACCTGTTTTTTACCGTCTTAGCATTCAATGCCCTAAAATCTATACAAAGGCGCTGTTCGCCCGTTTTCTTTCTCACCATCAAAATTGGACTTGCGTAGTCCGAGCTTGACTCTCTGATTATCTCGTTATCTAAAAGTTCAGAAATAATTTCTCTGACCTTTGCTCTTTCGGAATGAGAAAGTCTATATGGTCTATAAACGATGGGTTTATCATCTTTTAACTCGATCTTCATTTCGTATTCTTTAGGAGCGCACCCAATTTCACTAAGAGATGTAGCGAAACAGTCGCGATAATTTTGTAGCAATTCATACAGCGATTCAAAAGTTTCTGTACTGATATTAGCTCCTACCTGAATTTCGTCGCGGTTTAAGGGAGGCAAATTTCTATCAACACCTTTTTGAATGTGCCTGACATTGACCATATCGACTTCCTTAAACGGAAGAGCTCGACTAACTGTAGTTCCTTTCTTCAAGGTGAATGGTGCACCAGATGTATTTGACACTAATATGTTTCCTTTGCCATCTTCGAAAGTGTAAGCACCTTGTAATATATTGTACTCTTTCCCTGGGACCGGCCTGAGTTGTGATTCCACATAAACATCTCCCGTGTAAGAATCGTTGCAGTGTACAGCGATGACATGTATTCCTTTCAGAAGGATGTCATCGCTGTTGATCAATTTAATCATGCGAAGATCAGTTTCGGTATCAGAGGTTGGCTTATTAAAGAAAAGTAATTTATTATTATCTTTGAAAACTTGAACATGAGGCTGTTCTGTAAAATTTTGGCCAATCAAGATTGGAACTTGTAAGTATTTATCAGGGACTACATGGACTGTAATTTTAGCGTCTACCTCATCAATACGAGCATCAACTTGAGCCTTGTAAAGCGGTGAAACATAAGAGTGACCAAATCCACGAATAACAGGTAAATCAGAGAAGTCTCTATCTAAATTAATTTTTTCAGCTTCAGTGTACTTAATAAGGGAGCAGTCACTACCAAAATCAATGTAAGCATTCAATGATTTATTATTAATTTCAACATCCTTATTGAATTTTTGATTAGAATTAGATGTATCAATATTCAACACATGTTTTTCTTTCTTTGGGGTATCACGATTACCTGAAGAGGGAGATCGACAGTTCTGATCATCATGTCCAACTCTCTTACAAATATTACATTTTTTTATATTCTTTGGACAGTTGACGAATCGATGTCCCTCTTCATTACAATTAAAACATATCAATGTATTTATTTGTTTGTCTTTCTTCAACTGGAAACACTTGTTTGACGTATGTCCTCAACACCACAATGGTAACAACGAATTTTTCGGAACATTTTGCTTTCCATTCCTTCGAGTAGCCGCGCTTCTTTTGCGTCAGAGAAAACACCTTGTTTTCTGGCTGCTGAATGACAAAAAATTGAAGCAAGTCTTCTGGATCCAAACATTTTAGAGCTTGTGCACTGTTTCTCATGGACATATCAGTTATGCCATGAATAAGGCAATCTACGGCCTTTTTTCCTGTGATTCCACATCTATTCAATAACATCAGTTTGTCATAGAAATATGTACGCAAGCTCTCATCTGCTTTGGTTTTCCGTGCAAACATTTCCTCCAACATAAGCGCAAAGTTGTCGTCAATAGGAAACGCACGACGAAGCTTCACCTGCCAGTCGCTCCATGTGAAATCCAAGCTTGGCAATGAGTAAAACCACCTTTTGGCTGTCCCAGCCAGCTTTTGGGTCGCAAAGTGTGAGGTTTGTCTATCGTCCCAATTATAAATCCTGGCGTATTCGTTCACTTTGTGTAGCCATATTTCTACATTCTGGCCCTTATTTTCTGGATCGAATTCTGGCAAAGCGTTCAGCATTTGATGTGAACTGAAATGAGGCTGCTTGTTCTTGCTATTAAGTGCTTCAATTAGATCATCTACGTTCACATTGTTACTTGATCTGCTTGATCCACGTCTTGACTTATGGCGTTTAGCGCCAACCACATCTTCCACTTGCAAAGCACCTTGGCGTTTACTTGAACGCGGTTGTTCATCATAGTTCGGAGTTTTTTCACGATGAACTTCAGCCACAATAACTTCCTCGTTGGCTCGAAGGTTTTGAGACCGCTTTCTTACTATCACCGGTGGTACCTCGTCAGCAGAACTGTCGCTTGATGTACTAGATGTACTCATAAGTCGGTTTCTTCTTAAGACCACACGAAGTCCACCATTAGACGCGTTTGATTCAGTCATGATCTAAAAAGAAGGAAAAATTCTAGTTAGAAATATTCCTTACTACTCATACGTTTCCATTTATATTTGAGAAAAAGGGTACACACGCAAATTTCCCATTAATTTTGATCAAAGTTTGTCTAAATTTTCATTAATTCACACAAATCGCATTTAAAACATAATTTAATACATTTCATCTATCATCAATCCACTTCAATCACCATCAATCACCATCAATCACTGTCATTCACCATCAATAAATCAATTTCAATCAATATCATTATCCAACAATCACATTCAATCACCATCAATCAACTTCAATCACCATCAATCAACTTCAATCACCATCAATCAACTTCAATCACTATCAATCCCCAACAATCACAGTCAATCAACTTCAATCATCATCAATGCTCATCAATCGTAGTCAGTACTTCAGTTGGTTTCAATCAACTTCAACTAGTGACGTCAATCATGCTATACTGTAGGTTAATAGCATAACTGGCGCTTAGACTTTTACGACATTCTTTCATATTAAACAACTCTGCATTATTATGGCATCACATTCCATTTGAAGTACAAAACTAGGTACGTAGTGCAAAATTGAGAACACTGCAACACACAAGAGCGTACATACCATCACGTTTATGACGTCGTTTACTCATTGGATCAAAAATATATAATAATTTTATTACAAAAGTACTTTTATGCCTTCATTTACAGAATTCATTCAATTTTAAACTTCCATAATCATAACCACAACAAGATTATATTTTCTTATGTAAAACTTGGTTTTCACAGCGTATGAGTCGTCTAAGAAATTTTAACATTACATTAATGTTTAGGAACAATTTCAATGACACCTTCTCACGTCACGTCATTGCATACCTTTTATTCAATGGACATACTTTTTCATCAAAAGCATCTAACGCACTCTCAACCCACTCAAAAAAAAAACTCGGACGCACTCTCACGTCATTTCCTTTACCGTTAAATTTATCTCAGACGCACGCTCACGTCATTCCCTTTACCGTTAAACTCATCTCAAGACGCACTCTCACGTCATTCCCTTTACCGTTAAATTTATCTCAGACGCACGCTCACGTCATTCCGTTACCGTTAAACTCATCTCAGACGCACTCACGTCATTCCTTTACCGTTAAACTCATCTCAGACGCACTCTCACGTCATTCCCTTTACCGTTAAATTTATCTCAGACGCACGCTCACGTCATTCCTTTACCGTTAAACTCATCTCAGACGCACTCACGTCATTCCTTTACCGTTAAACTCATCTCAGACGCACTCTCACGTCATTCCCTTTACCGTTAAACTCATCTCAGACGCACTCGCGTCAATCCCTTTACCGTTAAACTCATCTCAGACGCTCTCACGTCATTCCCTTTACCGTTAAACTCATCTCAGACGCACGCTCACGTCATTCCCTTTACCGTTAAACTCATCTCAGACGCACTCTCGCGTCAATCCCTTTACCGTTAAACTCATCTCAGACGCACTCTCACGTCATTCCCTTTACCGTTAAACTCATCTCAGACGCACGCTCACGTCATTCCCTTTACCGTTAAACTCATCTCAGACGCACTCTCGCGTCAATCCCTTTACCGTTAAACTCATCTCAGACGCACTCTCACGTCATTCCTTTACTGTAAAATTCATCTTGGCACACTCTCACGCCATCTCCCTTACGTATGATTTATCTTAGATGCACTGTCACGCCATTTCCCTTACGTGAAATTTAGCTAAGATAAGACGCACTCTCACGTCTATTCATGAAATTCGCCTTAGGGTATCAAAACTAACCGTAAATTACTACTTTACTTAATTTTGAATCACTCTTGTATGCATTCTAACGCTTTTCGTTCGCGAAAATTTTTTCATCACTTAATTTTTTTATACCTTCAAAAATTTCCATTATTTCCTAGGCACGTAAATCATACGAGTACTACAAGAAAATGCGAAATATATATCAGCGAAAAATTAGGTTGAATTTACTGCCGAAACAAAGCCAACTAGACTTTTACAGCGACACGTTTTCTACATAAAATTCGTATTTTTAATTAGGTAAAAAAAAGACAGTAAAAATATATGAGCAAAATAGAAAGGCACATGGAAAAATCTTGAATAAAAGTAGAAAATAAATTCTTACCTTGTTTTATTTTTTTAACAGGGTCAGGACGTCCGTCCACCATGCGGGCGGAGGCGATTTTTTTTCAAAACTTCTGAAATATTGCGAATACTTTTCTCCACGTCCTTCGTCAGCCGCTCGTTCCAACAGACTGCCCGATCACCCCATTCCACGCCGGTCAGAAAACCGTTGGAGGGGTATAGGCAAAACCGATCAACCAATGAGAGCCTTGCCTCATAAGTTCGTCATTATGCCGGGTGGTGGCGCCACCATCATACGTCAAATGCGTAACAGATATTTCAACGACCGTTATAACTGGTATCCGTTACTGTTATTTATAACTGTTACAAATATACCGACAACTCATAACGTTATAATTATTATCTACCCTCACAAGTTGATGTGTTTACAAACAAAGCTCTGATCAACTGTCAAATTGAATAAACAACAACAAGCGTTATAATTATTATCTACCCTCACAAGTTAGCTTGTTTACAAACAAGGCTATGATCATTTTCAACTGTCAAATTGAGTAAATAACAACATGGAATTGCGAGAATCATGACAATATATTCTTTAGTAAGCTTGGTCGCTCACTTCGTTCGCTCCAGGGGGTCACTGTTCTAACCTAACCTAACCTACTGTGTCGGAGTTGTGTTAAGTATGGTTTTTACTGGGGCTGCGCCCCAACCTCTTTGTGGGGCTTTGCCCCCGTCCCCCTCCGTGGGTTGCCTTGCATGTCATGTTCCAATAATAAATCGATAACTCGATCAAAGTCAACACTGTCACATCACTACATCCGCTGTGACGTCATTTGTTTTGATTCCATTTCCACCCCTGTACATTATTGGTCCGGGCCCGTATTTCAAGACCATCCATCCATCACGTTGTACAATGATCTGCTGTACAATACGCTGCCGTGCCTTAACCTGCTGTACATTGAGTATGTCGTGCATTGTGGTTCCCCGCCATCTTGATCTTCGCTGTCATGTTCGTCATGTTGGTGGCACTGCGCCTCGGTGTTGCCATATGTTTGAACGCAATCGATACAATCGCAGTAAAATGCGTTTGGTCGCCGTCCGATGCCCGCCGCCGAAGCAGAGTTGGAGCGCGCCCGATTCGCAGCGCCAAACGCAGCGCTGCCAACCTGACGACGTTGACTTACATCCGCGCCGATCGCGCCGCCGCCGTTTTCACGATGATGACCGCTACCTTGGCCGCTGCTACCCTCGCCGCCGCCACATTGGGATGACACATGTCCAAACATATTACAGCGGAAACACTTCAGTCCCTTGTGTTTATGCGGGCAAACTGCTGAAATATGCGAATTCCGCCGCAATTGAAGCACTTTCTCTCGTCTCGAACCGGCGCACTCGCCGCACTGGGACGCTTATCAACACTTCTTACAGCAACCTTCATTTTTTCCTTCAATGTTTCATAGATTTTCAGCTTCATTTTAAGTTCATTATATGTCGTTACACCGTATAGCATCATCTTGTTCGTCTCGTTATCCACAATGCCATCAACAATATATTGAATTGCGATATAGTCCGCCATATTGCCACGCTTGCCGAGCTCTTTCATTACCAGCATGTAATCTAAACAACTTTCGTCTTTGCTTTTCTTCCTAGCGCTCATTATCTCGTGAATAGCCTTTGCATCGACCGAGTCTGCGAACTCTTTGCCAAGAGCCTTCTTCAGCTCCAACCATGTTTTATGTGGCCTTTCAGCCCGTAACCACAAAGCTGCCGTTCCAGTAAGCGCGCGCCGTGCCACAAGCAACTGTTGAAGTGGTGACCAGGAGTATATTTCCGCATGGTCTTCCACATTTTGTATCCACTGGTCTACCGACTGTGTTTTGTCCTGGCCGCTGAACTTTGGCAACAAATCGGCACTCATTCGCAGAACTTCCGCCTTGCCACCAGCACTATCTCCGTCATTTTCAGGATCGCCTTGTCGTCTAGGCATTGTTTTTCAGCACTGTCGTCGTTATTTCGTCGTAATATTTGCAAAACAGATTGCAAAACGTCGTGAGCGTCGTCCGTCGTATAACCTCCAAATGCACGTGGTGATCTGACGTCGTCGTGTTTCTGCAGGATTCTCAATATCCCAGACAAGCCTCCACTTGTGGGCTCGTATATATGAATAAAATCCAATTTTCACTACAAAAATACTGCTTTTATTTGTCTTATTAGAATTTTACAAAATCTTCACCACGACACATTCGTCCATCTTTTTTTCGTATTCCCTTTCTCTCTCGCACACACATCCGTTCCCTTTCACTCAGCATTCTTACGTTCCGTTCATTTTTATTTTTTCTCACATGTATGTTCATTATTATTTACTATACTAGCTCAATGGCGTCTGTATTTTTCATATTTATCTATACGTGTTCACACACCTTTTAAAAATATTGTCATTTAGGTACTTGTCATTTGAGGCATAAAGTTACGTGCTGTGTAGTTAGCCTGGCCAGCCCCGAGGCAGTGCCTTTATTTTTATTTTTTTATCCCGCCCGAGCCGCGTTTAGAGTAGGAACACAAATTGTGATAAAAAAGAGAAAACTTTGCATTATAAATTTATTTTCTCTTTTTTTAGATTTAATCAGAATGTGACTTTCTTAAAGTGAATTTTGTAAATTCCTACTAAGAAATAAATGCTTTGAGTTTGAGTTCATAAGAACACCCTCTAATAATAGTCCAGCTATGCGACAACTATGTAGATGGGAGGAGGCGGAAATCACATGTATCGTCTGGTAATGCGGTAATTTAGCTCAGTGTAACGCAAGCATTAGAAAAATGCGAATTTCCACCTTATTTTCATTATAAATTGACAGAATAGCATTTAGCCGTGTGGTGCCGGCAGAGTAGAATAGCACTACCCCCTCTCTTCTCGTGGGGGTCGTATGAGTCGACCGAGGGATAAACTCCACCCAAACAGCTATAGGGCCAACCGTATGGTGGCGGTTAATCCACCACAAAAGCATTCCCAAGGAGAGTTGACGTCTGGTAGGCGGCCGTTCGTTAAATTAAGCCACATCCTTTGAAACACGATTTTGTGGTCAACAAAACGTGTTGCACCGACCCCAAGTAGTTGGGATAAGGGCAGGAAGATGATGATGATGAGAATAGCATTTTGTACGACGCATCCGCTAGCGCTGCGTATCGTACAAAGCTGCGTCGACGTATGCGTTTGTCGACCCGTTTGATAAAACCTTGTATGTATGGGATTAGAGTGGAAATTCGTACCTACTGTCCTAAGTCCTAAGGTTTTCTGCACATCTGAGACTAAAAAGTCGGCCGACTGTAGTTCATGCGTTTCATAGCGCTAAATAGTGCAGCAACTGACGTTACAATCTGATCAGAAGAAAGGGCATATAAATGGCGCCTTGAGATCATGCTTTCTCACTCGCACTAAGGCTCTTAATACACCAGGCGTTCGTGCTTTCTGCCTCACTCTTTTTGAACCGCCGCTATTTAGGTATACAGGGAATAACGGAAAGGGTACAACAAGCGGAAAGGAGGTCAAGGTACTCATGAAACTGAACAACTTTCCCCATGGAACATGGGTCGAAATACGAGAAAAAATTTGGGCCTCCCATAGTAAATCAAACAGCTGATTGGCAATTTTGTATGGGAGGTCCAATTTTTTTTTTCATATTTCGACCCATGTTCCATGGGGAAAGTTGTTCCGTTTCATGAGTACCTTAACCTCCTTTCGGCTTGTTATACCTTTCTGTTACTCCCGATATTCTTCTGTGAATCAGGTAGTATGTGTGATCCCTGCTGTAGTAAGTTGCAATTACAAACCGGTGGTGAAGACAGGTCGCTTCGCCGCCGCGCCGCGCAATGTTTCTCATTAGCGAATAGTTGTCCGCAACAAACAGCGACAGAGATTTAACTTCTACCTATTTTGTAGAGGGAAACTCTGTACCTAATTATTGCAGTCGGGTTCAAAGATTTTTTATTAATCAATCAATACATAGTATTAAATGAAGTCGCTTTTTTCTGTCTGTCTGTTGTGGAATTTGCTAACTTCTTGCTAAATTTAGATGCTATTTTTTGTAATAGGTACATAGATGGAGTAATCAAAGAGGAAGGCTTATATGTAAACACATATCGGGAAAATGCTCTTTTGCCTGGGGAAAATGAGTTGCCGCAGGTGAAACCGCTAACGGGCCGCTAGTACCTATGATATAAACAAATATTTTAAGTACCTATTTGAAAGATCAACAGCTATTTTAACATTTTCCATTTCATTTTTAGATCAGATTGATTCGATAGCCTAATAATATCACAGTTCTAATGCCATTTTTACCTATCGTATACTTGTAGCCGTAATTTTGCTGTTGGCAGTTGTTCCTAGTTGACTAGACTTCCTACTTCACGATCTTATCCTTAGACGAGGGCATGTTTTCCGGAAACCAGTCTGCGAAATAAGATAGACATACTGAATACTGATAGACAAGAAGGCTCATGAAACTTAAAAAGTTTGGACCGCTTACGTTTTGTGGGTAGGTAGGTAGTACCTGTGGGTGGGTAGGGAAAGTTATGGTTCAATAGATAAAAAGCAGCTACATCTGATCGAAGTGAAGGCGATCGAATCAGTCACTCTTGCAACTCATCTCTTCCAGATAACCTCGTATTGTACGAAGATTTCTATCTACGTTACGTAGGTGTATTTGTCTTGGATTTTCTTTAAAGAATGTCAACCATGCCATCGTAGTATTGTGGCGCCAACGACTGAGACTGCGGGATTTCAACTCTTGGAATTCTGCCAGCCACAATCATGAGACTTCGCAGTTTATTGCTGGCTGTTCATACCCCACATTTGTACATCGAGGTTTCCAGCGAGTAATGTATGGTGAAGTGGAATTCAAGACAGTTGCGGAATCGTCCTCAAGGTCGGATAGTACCCGCTATTCAGCTGTTTATAGCTGGTTAATGGGACCGTGTTAGTACGTTATTAGGGAACTTTCATTGCTGTCCTTTGCTTTTAAGACAGGTCGAATTACCCATTTATTTGACATTTGTTTATACTGGGTTATTTTTTAGTCAGTGCGCAAACTTTGCAGGGTGATTCTACTCGTGATTCTGAACAACTTTTATTATGGGTCCACCTGCGAATTCGCATAAAAGAATTTGGATGTTCCATAGCAAAATTCATACCTACTCGGCAAAAATGTATGGAACAACCAAAAATATTTTTTAGATTAATTCGCAGGTGGTCCCATAGTAAAAGTTGTTCAGAATCACGAGTAGAAACATCCTGCAAAGTTTGCGCACTGACTAAAAAATAACCCTGTATTTATATCGTCTAGGACAATAGGACAACGAGTTGACTAACGATCCGATGAACTTTGGTGTCAGTCAGCCACTTAGCGCACTGTGTATGTACTATGTGCGGGCATTTCCGAATTATTGCAAAAAACAACTACAAAATTAAACCTACCACTAAGCGTGCCACCTCATGGATACCGCTAAGGTTTGAATAGGGCCTATGTATGTATAACAGACGTGAATACTTTTCGTAGAACTAATAATCGTCATCTTCCTGCCCCTTATTCCAATTACTTAGGGTCGGCGCAACACGTTTTGTTTTCGAACACAAAATCATGTTGCAAAAGGATTTGGCTTAATTTTACGACTGGCTGCCTGCCTGGCTACCCCTCTTTGGGAATGCTATCGTATCGTAGCTGGTATTAACGCCACCATACGGTTGACCGCAGTCGGCAGATATTGTAGCCGGTATCGTAGAACTAATAACGTTGCTAATAAATAACTACCTATAATGGCGAGAGGCACGTGTAACACATGATTTACCTATCGTCAAGCAGTTAACGGCGACGCGACGTGGCTAGTCGGTAATAAATAATAATAAATAGCATCTTAACAAGACGTTTGTCTAACTGTCTAGGAATGGCACAGTTTTTATGATTATGTTATGGATGATGATAGTTTCATTTAGTAAAAGGCAGACATACAATGATTATTGCCTAAATATCAATCAACACAACAGCCCATAATAGTCCGTTGTGATTTAGTAATATCGCCAGCATATTCGCCTTCTCATTTTAAAGGATCATCTTATATCTATTTTTTTCTTCATAAAAAAAATAAAAAATCTAGTATGAGTTGGTTCCTTACCTTATAGATAACTGGGAGGTTTTAGCCTTACCTATGTACGCTTACACTTGGCGGGGGCTCACTATAACTAAAATCGCACTATCATTTCGATTTTATAATTCACAGGGACCGCTGTTGTCTATTAATTGTTTGAATTCATCCCTTAGTTGCCTTTAACGACGGGTAGAAATGGGGTGATTTTATTCTAAATTGACATCACACAGCAAAGAACAAAGATAATAAACATGAATTCCTTGTACTTCCAGGTGGACCTGTACCGGGAGATCGTGTTCCGCAACTCGGGACAGACGTACCGCGGAGTCCCGGTGATGGCCTCAAACATGGACACCGTCGGAACCTTCGAGATGGCTCAGGAGTTAGCCAAGGTATGATGGTAGTCTCTCCGACGATTTCGGCCATGGCGACCACTTCTAATCAATTCTACCCTAAGTGGGGACCACTTCTATTCAATTCGGTGCTGACGTGGTGCCTATTGTAGCCAATTTTGGCAGTAAACTCCCATGCATAGAGTGGGCAAGTGCGTTTGCCATTGACATAATTAAAGTTAATGGCGACGGGGGGACTGGCCGCGTTTAGCGTCGAGGTCTGCTTTATGCTGGTTTTCAAAGTCGCGGATTCGTCTCTTCTCAAGACCGTGCCATTCCGGCCGTAAAAATCTGAACAGTTTGATCAATAAGACTCAAAGAAATTCAACGTTGAACGCTCTTACCCAGAGTTCTGCGAATTTGCATCTATCGCTCTATTAGTTACATCCGCTATAATAACGTATTCGTTTAGTTCTAATTGACTCATCTTCATAAATAAATAAACCCACCTAAACCTTGTAGGCAGATAAATTAGATAAACATCCTGTCTTTCATTGAGATTGTAAAGCTAAATGCTTAGAACATGTGTTTATGAATGAAACATTTAGCAAACACACTGAAATAAATTACAGACAGAAAGAAGATTAAGAACTTTATTAAGCAAATAATAAAGTTATTTCTGTTTAATGTCTTAGTAAATATTAAATCAAAGATTTTCTCGGCTTTCCTTGCAACAAAGTATCGTTCTACAATGTTTCAATGTATGTTGTAATCTAAAAAATACTAAGGCCAACTTCTTCTTGTATGTCGTAATTGGCCCATTAGTTCATCAATTCTAAAGAGCATCAAGGAATTGAAATTTGGCAGGCATCGGTCGGTACATCCATAGCTAAGTGGCAGAGCGGAGGGACGGTACCCTATGCATGAAGCCCGGGTTCGAGCCCTGGTCGATGCATGATTTTTTTTAACTTCCTATCTTACCCAGCAGTGGACAATTCAGACGTTCTGAATTTCGGTCTAGATGCTCATCTTCTTCTTCTTCAAGTGAGACACCAAGTCGTCCAACGACCCGATGAACGACTAGATGCTCATGTGACAATGTGTTATGTTTCAGCACGGGCTGTTCACATGCATCCACAAATACTACTCGATAGACCAGTGGAAGAAATTCGCAGAAGAACATCCTGAAGCCCTCGAACATATGGGTGAGTCATGAGAGTCAAATCCAAGAGATTGGAAAGTTGACTGCAACAGCTAAATACGTAGGTAGAAAATAGCCGTATACAAACCTGAGCAGTATCCCCGGGATACGTGGGTAGCGGCACTCAATCGCTTGAATATTTGTGCCAGACAAGATACCGCTACCCATGTACCAGGCGGATACCGCTCTGGTTTGAATAGTACCGTATAAAATTGCATTCTGATAGCCCGGGTCAATCCAAGTCCCATTCAGCTACAATTTAATCCAAATTTTCGCTATCGGTCACTAGTAAAATATCACCCACAATATTTATAGTATACGACGCTAATAGGTACAAAATGCTTTCTTCTTCTTCCAGCGGCCAGCTCTGGTACAGCTGAAGCGGACTTCGAGCGGCTATCAGAGATCCTGAACAACATCACAGGACTGCGCTTCGTGTGTCTCGACGTGGCCAACGGGTACTCGCAACACTTCGTGGAGTACGTGAGGAGAGTGAGGGCCGCCTTCCCCACTCACACCATCATCGTAAGTGCCAACCAACAATAATTGGACAAAGCCTGGTCCACTCAGTATCACAGGGTCATAATTTGTGTGTCTCGACGTAGCCAACGGGTAATCGCAACGCTGAGTACGTGAGGCGAGTGCGGGCCGCCTTCCCCACTCACACCATCATCGTAAGTGTCAACATCGTTTAGTCAAAGCCTGGTTCACAACAATGTCACAAGAATGCGGTTTGTCTGTCTCGACGTAGCCAACGGGTACTCGCAACACTTCGTCGAGTACGTGAGGCGAGTGAGGGCCGCCTTCCCCACTCACACCATCATCGTAAGTGTCAACATTGTTTGGTCAAAGCTTGGTCCAGAACAATGTTACAAGAATGCGGTTTGTCTGTCTCGATGTGGCCAACGGGTACTCGCAACACTTTGTGGAGTACGTGAGGCGAGTGCGGGCCGCCTTCCCCACTCACACCATCATCGTAAGTGGCAACATTGTTTAGTTAAAGCCTGGTCCAGAACAATGTTACAAGAATGCGGTTTGTCTGTCTCGACGTAGCCAACGGGTACTCGCAACACTTTGTCGAGTACGTGAGGCGAGTGCGGGCCGCCTTCCCCACACATACCATAATTGTAAGTGTCAACATCGTTATATCAATGCCTGGTCCATTCAGTATCACAAGAATGAGGTTTGTCTGTCTTGATGTAGCCAACGAGTACTCGCAGCACTTTGTCGAGTACGTGAGGAGAGTTCGTGCCGCTTTCCCCACACATACCATAATTGTAAGTGTCAACATTGCTTGGTCAAAGTCTGGTCCATGACAATGTCACAAGAATGCGGTTTGTCTGTCTCGACGTGGCTAACGGGTACTCGCAACACTTCGTGGAGTACGTGAGGCGAGTGCGGGCCGCCTTCCCCACTCACACCATCATCGTAAGTGCCAACATTGTCTGGTCAAAGCTTGGTCCAGAACAATGTTACAAGAATGTGGTTTGTCTGTCTCGACGTGGCCAACGGGTACTCGCAACACTTCGTGGAGTACGTGAGGCGAGTGCGGGCCGCCTTCCCCACTCACACCATCATCGTAAGTGTCAACATCGTTTGGTCAAAGCTTGGTCCAGAACAATGTTACAATAATGCGGTTTGTCTGTCTCGACGTGGCCAACGAGTACCTACTTGCAGCACTTAGTCAAGAAGATACACAGTTACACACCATCATCGTAAGTGCCAACATCGTTTAGTCAAAGCCTGGTCCAGAACAATGTCACAAGAATGCGGTTTGTCTGTCTCGACGTGGCCAACGGGTACCCGCAACACTTTGTGGAGTACGTGAGGCGAGTGCGGGCCGCCTTCCCCACTCACACCATCATCGTAAGTGCCAACATCGTTTGGTCAAAGCCTGGTCCATTCAGTATCCTAGTCCAAAACAACATCACAGGACTGCGCTTCGTGTGTCTCGACGTGGCCAACGGGTACTCGCAACACTTTGTGGAGTACGTGAGGCGAGTGCGGGCCGCCTTCCCCACTCACACCATCATTGTTTAATCATTGTTTGGCAAAAAAATTCAAGAGATCAAGTTCCACTACACACCGTACTTATCGGGATACCACTCAGCTCTGAATAGACCTTCTCTGTACAATATCCCCTTTCTTCAGGCAAAATTCTATTTTTCTCTATCACCTACTTTCGGCTGATTCCATTAAAAAATGTGCTTCATGGTCTTCTTAACATTGAATTAAGTGTAATAATACAAAAACTCCCAGTGAATGAGTTTTATAGTTTTGTTTTGAAAAGCCGTATTTTCTTTTCCAGGCTGGTAACGTAGTGACCGGTGAGATGGTTGAAGAACTTATCCTATCAGGTGCTGATATTATCAAAGTGAGTTTATTATACTTTTTGAAAAGCTTTTAAATAATTTATTCATATCTAATAGACATTTTTGGAGTACGTAACTTGTAGGCAAGATAGCGTTACCTATACGCCGCTATACACCAACTATACACTCTGTCGTGTCAGTCATAGACTCTGTCAAATTTTGACAGTAAAAGTGTCCTTAAAAACTGGGATTGACGTGATGTGGTGCACCGTCAAAATGGCTGGTTTATATTGTGATGCCAGAATGGTCGGGCGACACGCCGTGGTGCGACCTCTATACCTAATATGAACGATGCTGTCACGTTGACGGTGCATTACGACGCCTTTATTTTGAGCTTTACCCTGACTTAATCTATAAATTTTTTGAAGTTTTTCCAAAACTTTCATTACCTACCCTTAAACTGAATTCTTGTAATGAACATATTTACTCTTTTCAAAGGTGGGCATCGGTCCAGGATCGGTGTGTACAACTCGCATCAAGACGGGAGTGGGCTACCCGCAACTGTCAGCTGTCATCGAGTGCGCGGACGCGGCGCACGGACTCAAGGGACACATCATCTCGGTGAGTTCAGGATAATTTTGTTTATAGGTTGCACGACATATACACACTTATTCCTACGGGATGTGAGTTAGACACAGCCACCATTTACCTAATTACCAGTCAATTCACCAATTTGAATGGTCATTGGCGTGAATCGTCATATTGCCTTGACCCTGACGCAAGAGGTTTTGACTGAACTGTGCCATCGCAAATGTACTTCTCGATGGTAAGATACCTATGTAATGAAGATAATTCGACGCATCAGTAAAGAATTCAAATATAACATCATACGTTCATATAAACTACCTAAATAAATTGTCTAACAAATCAATGTATTCCTCTCCAGGACGGCGGCTGCACATGTCCCGGCGACGTGGCCAAGGCTTTCGGCGCGGGCGCAGATTTCGTGATGGCGGGAGGCATGTTCGCAGGCCACGACCAGTGCGGGGGGGAGGTCATGACCAAGCCAGACGGGAAGCAAGTCAAACTGTTCTACGGGATGTCCTCGTCAACAGCCATGTTGAAGCATTCGGGCGGAGTCGCTGATTATAGGTCTTCTGAAGGTAAGAAACTCCCAGATGTTTAATATCCTTATGGTGGAAGTATGTTCGCTGGTCACTGACAGTGTTGGGGGGAGGTCATGACCAAGCCCGACGGGAAGTAGGTCAAACTGTTCTACGGGATGTCCTCATCAACGGCTATGTTGAAGCATTCGGGCGGAGTCGCTGATTATAGGTCTTCGGAAGGTAAGAATATCCATGATGTTTGTATGCTTTATGGTGGAAGTATGTTCGCTGGCCACGACCAGTGCGGGGGGGAGGTCATGACCAAGCCCGACGGGAAGCAGGTCAAACTGTTCTACGGGATGTCCTCGTCAACAGCCATGTTGAAGCATTCGGGCGGAGTCGCTGATTACAGATCTTCTGAAGGTAAGAAACTCCCGGTGGTAGTATGTTCGCAGGCCACGACCAGTGCGGGGGGGAGGTCATGACCAAGCCCGACGGGAAACAGGTCAAGCTGTTCTACGGGATGTCCTCGTCAACGGCCATGTTGAAGCATTCGGGCGGAGTCGCTGATTATAGGTCTTCGGAAGGTAAGAAACTCCCAGATGTATAATATCCATAAAGTGGAAGTTTCTTTATTTTTAATCAGGTAGGCCCGCATTTGGATGCTATCTCACCTGTTGGTAAGTGATTGATGATACAGACGATGTTGGAGCATGCTTGCCTAGGTAGTGCCTATTCACTCTTGCCTTGAAAGGGCCCAAGTTATAATATCCCGGACGTATGTCCACTGGCTACGAAAAGTGTGGGCGCTAGAGGGCTAGGGTCATGAATGACTAAACCTACTATAGTCTGGTTTATTTCTGATTTAACTTCTTACGTTTGTTCTTTTTGATATTGTGTATAAGGCGTTAGGCTCTATCGTTGGTAATAATCCCAAGCTTAAGCTCCTATCATCTAATTTCCAGGTAAAACGGTAGAAGTAGAATACCGAGGCGACGTAACGGCGACAGTGAAAGACATCCTCGGCGGGCTGCGGTCCGCGTGCACGTATGTAGGAGCTGCGCACTTGCGAGAGCTTCCTCGTAGAGCCACCTTCATCCGCTGCTGTCGGCAGGTCAATGACACCTTCTCGTAAGTGCTGCGCGCCTAGTACTTCGTCCAGCAAGGCCTAGAACATCGCTCGACATCTATTGCTGCTTTTGAATTTGTTTTGTTTGGAAGCAACTATGGATATCAAGCAATGTGGAAAGAGGATGAACCCAGGAAGTGTCAGATGGTCAACCATATTTAACTGCTGCGTGCCTAATACCTGTTGCACTTGCAGCTTGCTCGCGCGCACAATTACTTGCGCCCATTTCGAAAACCTGATTGATCTGAAAAGTCTTATTCTTGTAAAATTTAAAAGCCCTTTTCTTGTATAAATTAAAAAGCCTCGTTCTTGTAAAATTCGAAATGGGTGGCCTTATCTAGATGCGCCACGGAATGAATTGTAAATTAATCATTTTAAATCTTAAACAATACGTCCTCGAAGGCCTTGGAGTTGAATTTAGAATCAATTGGAAGCAGAACGTTCAGCAAATGCGTCATCTTTCCATCAATCTAATTCTAATAAGTTCAATCTATTCCTAATTTAGATGGCTGCATGAAACTTCCTCATGTATCTGCGTTCCTAGTACTTCGGGCTAGTTATTTCTGGTTCAATCTAGACCAGGCTGTATGTAGCGCAATTTTAATGTAACTTATTAGTCTCAATTTTTAGCTTAATGTGTCGATCAATGCTGGTGCTAGTTTTCGAAAGATATTGTCCAGGTGGATAGTTAGGTACAGAAGGCGGGACATCATGTTACCCATACTTAATTTTACACTAATATGAAATTAAAGTACCAACGTACATTTTAGAGGACAGGTTGCTGTGCTGCCTTCTGTAAATTGTCAGTAATGAATCTTAATGTTGTTGAAGTCAGCATTTATTCGAATAAGTGTATTAAATATTATATGAAAAATATATATTATTATCGTAAACTTATCAAATTATTAAAATTAAGGGCCAATAGATAAATTCTTCTCAAGAATTTATGTAAAAAGATTGGTAAAAAGACCTACATTACGAACAAAATTGTGTATTAGATATTTAATTTATTTGGCGTTTTTATTCAATAGGTAGTAATTTTTCTGTTAATATAATTATGAGATTCAACTTACAGACTTTCTTATGAAATAGATAAATGCTTATATCAAAGTGCTCTTGATAACTTATGAAGTATTTTTTAGTTATTTGTGGTATGACTACTTTTTATGTTGCACAAAATAGTATTCTGCTATATCTAAGCTGTATGTAGGATAACAAACGTTATTCTAATAACTATTTACTAATTAATTGTGTTTCTTCGTTTCTAAGGCCTCATCAAATTACGGCGAAATCCCGATAGGTATGTAGGTAGCGGTATCCCAATTGAAGTACCACTATCCACGTACCTATCGGGATCGCCGCAATTTAAATAGGCCTTAAAAACAAAGGAACATATTAGATGCAGGATCTAGCCAGACATTCGTACAAGACAAGACAACTAACTGTTATCTTTACAAGACAACTATTATTTTTTAAGATTATCGTTAGGTTTACTTGTTATTTTTACCGAACATGTTGTTTTAAGTAGTTAAATCATGCTGTGTCTTATTTTTAATGAATTGTGAAAAGACGTTGAGTGTAGTTTTATTGTTCTTGAATATAGTTTTAACTAAAAAAGACTGTTTGACTTTTTCTTGCCTGTTTTTTCACCTCCACCTATTGGTTTTCAAAATCATCATTCGAATTCCCCAGGATAATTGGACGAAATCCTTCCAGAGAAACATCAAGAAAAACCTACACAAATAAATGAAGTCAGACTTCAAGAAATTCAAGGGAAAATTACCGCTCTAAGTAAGTGAGGCCCAATTCGAACCTGAGCGGTATCCGTGTGGTACATGAGTAGCGGTATCGGAATTGGTACAAATTGTCCAGCGATTTAGTTCCGCTATCCACTACTACGTGGATACCACTGAGATTTGAATAGGGCTTTAGCACGCTCCAAAACCGCTTGACTCGAAGGTAAGACAATAAGGGCCCTTTTCCTGTCATGCGTATTTTAGCACGCGCGCGGATCTGGTCCGCATGCGGATGATAGCACGCTCCTGGTCACACGCAGGAAAGGGATTTTGTTTGCGTCAATCCGCGTTCCGCGCGCGTGCTAGCCGCATGATAGGAAAAACATGTATCAAAAGATAAGATGCGTGCGGCCCGCATGCGGACCAGATCCGCGCGCGTGCGAAAATACGCATGACAGGAAAAGGGCCCTATCCAATGGCGATTTCTATTTTATTTATATGCTGGTCGGTAGAGTTATTACTGCACCCCCTAAGATATTGTTACAGCCTTATAAAATTCCCGCCTCTGCGCCCTCTATACCAACCAGAGGGAATTATGAAGTGACTTAGAAGAGTGAAGGAAGTTGCGTTTTATTATTAGAAATTATTTTCCAAGTTTGTTTTGAAGCTTTAGTGGCGCGTTTAGTTTTGACCTTAGAGGAACGATGGCCGATTTGGCCGCGTCGCGTTTGTGTTTTGTTTTTGTAGTAGGAAAATTGAGTTTGTTGAAAACTAGTAAAACTGAAGAATATATTGTTAAAAGTTATTAAAACTCTTTAATTTCTCATCGATTATAATATAGTTAGAAAGTACCTATAGTACTGGGACGATTACGTCAAATAATGTAAAATCCAAATAAGTACCACTGATTCCTTCTCATTTTTATTAAAAGAGTGTAGTCCTAAAATATAGATCTTTCTGATTACGTACCAATTTATTTATTTTCTTCAGGCTCAAGTAGGTATTCCCTATTCGTCACACCTCGCAGTCGTGCACAGAAGGTTGCCGTTCTTCAAACAGAAGCAGAAGTTGCACTCCACTTTGTACAAGCGATCCTTCGGGCAGGGCTGCGCGGCGCGCTGTCTCACCGGGATTACCTCCACCTCCAACGGCTTCTCGTCCAAAGAATCGCACACATGAGAACTGCACACGACAGTCTTCCCGTCGGAGAGACACTTGCAAGTGTTGCAGTCCTTGTGGTATACTTTCGTCGGCTCGCAGTAGCCGTGCATCACGTCAAGATCAGTGCTTCCATGTTCCGAGCTTTCTGGGCTGCACACGGAGTTGAGCAAACAAGATTCCCGCTTGATTCCGTCCACCACGTCGCACCGACACCACAAACAATTCTGTTCGTAAACGGTGTTTTCGACGCATACGTCCTGTATCAAACTCACAGGGTGCCGCTTCTCCGAAGAGCGACATCCCTTCTTCGTGCAGCTTAAATACTGGTCTTGGTTGGCGTTCTGCGTGCAGAAGCAAACGTCGCAGTCTTTGCGGTATTTCGTGCCCGAGGTGCACACGGACCCGTCGACCGGCGGATCGACAGTGCGCAGGGTGAGGTCCAGCGATTTGCTCAGCTCGATGGGCGGCTTTAGTGACTTGGCAGTGCAGCGTCGCGTTGTGCAGTACATCATACCCTTATTATCGCAAATGCATGTATTGCAATCGATATTGAAAACATCAAACGGTTTTCTTCTCTCGCAATGATCCCTTTCGTCTCTGCTTCTTACAGCGACTTCATCTTCAGCGATAGTATCTGATTTGCAGTTGTCGCAAAGCAGGCGGTTATTTTTCAAGCACGTGCACTTTTACATCCGAAGTCGTACTTTCTGTTGAGCTCGCAATCCGCGTAAATTTCTGAGACTTCATTAATGTCTTCTTGATCCTTAGCCTCGCTGGAAGGTTCGAGGATGGGATCATTGTCGGAGCAGTTGTTTCTGGTGCAGGCGTCGGCGCTGATGCGTCCCTCTGGTGGGCACAGACAGACGTTGCAGCCGTACAGGTAGAGGTGGCGTGGTCGGCACTCGTGCAGCGCGGAGGGACGCTCGTGATCCGTCAACACCACCTGTGGGAAAGGAGATATGTAGCGAAAGAACAAGCATATCATCAAAATAGATAGGCACAAATTTACAGCCAAGCTCTATCAAGTGTGCACAGTCTCTCCATGACCTGATACCTCCGTCACCATTCCATCTTCGGTGCACGAGACGCCGGTTGGGATTCCACCCTTATATCGTAGACATCCCGCAAATTCGCACAAAGCGCTTCGCTTCTACATTTTTAATGCGAACTGCTAAGGAGTGGAACTCCCTGCCTGCGGATCTGTTTCCGGAACGTTATAACCTGGGCCTTTTCAAGGCGAGCGTGAATAGGCATTATCTGGGCGAGCATGTTCCATCATCGTCTGCATCGTCACTTAACATCAGGTGAGATTGCGGACAAATGATTACCCATTATTTATATTAAAAAAAAAAGTTAAGATAGGACTTTGGACCCTTCCTATGCCGGACACACTTTCATCATCATATTAGTAATGCATTCCCTCACTGACATTAATTTCCTTGTTCGTTCTGCAGTCACTAACCTCATGTAGCACTCTGAACAGGTCCCTGCAGACAGGACTGGGCCAGTTGCCGTCGTCGTCGCATACGCACAGCAGGTCGTCCCGCTGGTAGTGCATCCTCGGCTGGCAGGCGGTCGCGTTCGAGCGCCAGGAGCCGTGGCCCTCCATGCCCATGAGGTGCTCCGAGATCGCATCTTGGAAAACAATGGATTGTGAGTAAATAATCGAGTTTACGAATCGAAGAAAAGGGCTAGGTCAAGTAAGTGCGGTTGGAGCAGGTAGAATGTGGAACTCATCTTAAAGGAAAATTGTGGGGATGACATGGATTATGAACCGCGTTGAATCAGGGAATATGGAAGTTGTACAACATTTTAAATAAGCACATTATTTGATTTGTGCTTTATAGTTGGCACCAGTTGACCATTTTTGGAAAATATGCAAAATTTTCCACCGCAGGCTGCATTTGAAGCATCATCCTTCGCCATCTGTACTGGCGACGCATCTACCAACTGGGCTACAGCGGCTCACTGCAAGGAAGCGAAATTTGCAAGTTTATCTTGACCACTAACGCGTGGTAACCAGTTGACCAGTTCTTACCGTTAAAGTGTCCAAACATATCGACCTCTGTGCAGACACGCGCCTTACAGCTGTAGCGGGCGGTCTTCTTGTTGCAAACGCACCAGTTGCAGTCGTTGATCACCCGGTCGTGTGCCTGACAGCGCCCTTGCCACTGCGTCTGAGCGACCGCTGCAAATCACAGGACGATGTGCCATTTGGCATGGTTTATTATGGATGACAGCATCATTACATTCATTAGTGATGGAGTGATGCTGGGTTAGAATAACATCAGGCCATTCCAGCCATGGGTGTTGTAAAGAATAACTAAGGGATGCAACTTTCGCTATTAGTAACTCCAGTACCTACCTACTAGCTGCTAGCGACATCTGGACAATACTACTTCGTCAAGCAAGTGTCTTGCAAAGTCTTGTGCTTGTTACAATTTATGATTTGTCTGTGGAAGAGTTTATACCTACTTATTTTCCTACGATTGTCTTCATCGACTATAGCAAAGCGTTTGACACACTTCGACATGATGTACTGTTACAAAAATTGGATGATTCTGGCGTACGTGGACCTCTATTAGAACTGTGCAGTAGTTACCTTACCGATAGAACATATCTAGTTAAAGTGGGTTCATCTCTTAGTGAAAAGATGCATGTTGATGTAGGAACGGCACAAGGCTCTGTTTTAGGCCGTTACACTACCTTGCCTATGATAATGACATCAACAACATCATACGTTACTGTACGGTTTATCAATACGCTGACGATACATGTCTCATATCTGCAGCTAATGGCGTACATGTAGCATCAAAAAATCTACAGTACGACTTTGTTAGTGTCTGTCGATGGTCTCACGATGCTGGCCTTGTACTCAACGCCGATAAAACCAAATTGTTACACATAAGCTCGAGTCATAACATTTCAGAAGACAATTTGGCTATAATAGCCCACACCCATCATTGTTTACATGTGAATTCGAATTATAATGGAACGTACACTTGTAGTTGTCCGTCACTTGAAGAAGTCAGCAGTCAAAAGTACCTTGGCTTAATCATTGACAATAGGTTCAATTGGGGGGTTCACATAGAACAAGTTTGTAATAAGCTTCGGGCTATATTAGCGAAGTTTTATATTATTAATAATAGAATACCGTATTCAGTCAAACTTACTATGTATAATGCTCTAGCCGAAAGTGTCATATCTTATGGTCTAAGCAGTTATGGTCGTACCTTCGATACTTATTTGAACGAAATTTATAAATTACAAGTAAGAATTTTAAAACTAATAGTGCCTAACAAAATCAAAAATAAACTTTGTACGGATAGTGAATTATTCAGTTTTGTGAGTTTTACCTATTAAGTTAAAATTTAGACATAGTATATTAAAAGAACAGTTTTTTAATGACAATATCCTGCGACCCATAACAGTTAACAGATCCACAAGATATAACACTAATAATATTATATTGTATAAACCACGCTCTAATAATTTTTATGGTAAAAGAATATCGGACTATATTGTTCCCGACCTAATGAATAAGCTACCTTTAGACGTTAAAAACAAAATAACTCCCCAAAATTGTGCAAAAGTATTAAAGCAGGAAATAACTTATCTTGACTTTTAAAATTGTTGTTTACTTCTGCCGCGTTCGGTCACCCTGTATAGATTTAGCAACAAAACCAGTTTGCACGGGTGGAGCGTCCGCACGCAGTCGATATCTTAATAATAGTTTGTTATTGTAACTTATTTGGTACTGGTGTGAAAAGGATGGGAGATCCTAGGATTTTATGCTTAAAATATGTTTATGTTTATATTGTTAAGTGAAGTGATGTGTTGTTGTCAAACCCAATGGGGTTTAACGACACTTTTATGTATACTTGTATCTATTGTTTTGTAATTAAATAAATAAATGAAATGAAATGAATGAAATTTATGCACAAAAATAACTACTTACGTTTTTCATGTGTATACGTGAACACGAACTCATAACGGATGTAAAGAAGAAAACATATTCTTAATAACATTGTAGAAAAATGAATCCTAGATTATAGTTATATTTAATTTAATTTTTACATAGACGACTTCTTTACGACATTTTTGTAAATTGGAATTCCAATCTGTTCTGTGATCGAGTATTAACTATAATTTCATTACAACGAATCATGCATGGCCGATTTTCAATTTGATTTTATGCAGAAGTCATAGTCATGCGCGAGAATTTCCGGAAACAAAAGTCAAGAAAGGAATCTATTTCAATCTATCACCAGCCTGTTACTTATGTTATGAGAAAGCTGATGTTAAACAATGGTTTGGAAATAACAAACATAGGGTTAACCCTCCCAGTATATTTTGTTTTATTTACTGCTCACAACTTTAACAAGTTTTCTTGTCAGTGCAGAGCATTTTGCCGTTTTTGAGGCAGTAGCAGTAGTTACAGCCGTCCTTGGTGGTGTCACCAGGAGTGCAGGTCTGCGAGGCGTCGATCCTCACCATGGACTTGCGCAGTGCCAGCTGGATGATGCGCTGCAGCGACGTCGGCAAGTTCATCTGCAGCGTCAACTCCTGATCCTCAGAATTCAATGGTCTTTCCTTTTTGGAAAAGTGACGCTCAGTCATTCGAGCCTCTAGCCTTTTTGATTCTTGTTCCCAAGATGGAGTCTGCGACTCTTCCCGCAACGAAGCTAACATGTCAGTCATCTCTTTTGGAAAACCTTTGAAATTAATGATTTCGTTTTTTGCAAAGTTCAAATGCATTGCCTCCTCATCTTTCTCAAATGGACTGAGTGTGGATTCTTCTTTATCTTCGTATTCGGCATCATATTGGGGATGTTCTTCATATTCGGCATTGTATTGGTGTTTCAATGGAGTGTAAGTTTTCAGCACCTGCTTTGAATTTTGTGAAGAAGTTCGTAACGGTAAGAAAAACTTGGTTGGTGTACCAGCTGATGTTGATACTTGAGAGCTAATCGTGTCTTTTATAGAAGGGTCCATGACTTCATTCATGGTCCAGGGCAAAGGTTGCTCGATTTTCCAAGAAGATCTATGGTCAACTTGCTTATGAGGCAAATAATTTGAAGGCGTATCGTCCACATGCTTAAGAGGCAAATGATTTGAAGGCGTATCGTCCATATGCTTAACAGGCAAATGATTTGAAGGTGTATCCTCCAGATTCTTATGAGGCAAAAGATTTGCCCAAGTTTCTTGCATAGTTTCTTCATTAGTGCGTATAGATTTAGGTTCATCTTCTGCAAGAGAGTAGGGAACAGCTCGTGACGATTCAGCTTTAATATGGCCAGGGGCATCTGTAGCGTAGCTTTTCTGTTTTTCCACGTTATTTGTACGACTCACTGGGTCAGGGGTAGCACTGAGATCGTACAGCTGAAAACAAAAACAAATTAATATAGGTAAATACTAAGATATGTTTTCGAAAACGAATTGAACAGAAGACCGTGTCGCTCGAAGGCTAAAATGAACTTCTTCTGGCATACGGCAACGGATATGCTAACCTCTTTGACCAGTCCTTGTCCGCAGTCAGTGAGGTCGTAGGAACCGACATTGATTGGTCTGGGTGCACTCGACCTCGTACTGCACACCAATTTGCTGGCCCTCTGGCAGTAGCAGAACTGGCACGCATGCATCGCGTACCTGCACAAAAATATTGTTATTGACATCTTTAAACCTTTGCTTTGATACTCGTATTTTCTGGTTCTACCGAAAATAGTTACCAAACCACAATCAGCTATTTCTATATATGTAATGGAAGCAGTTGCTAGACATTCTGAGATTAGCAAGTTCATATTTCAGGCAGAGTTGACCGCTTTGCACCTGGAGCTCAATTTCTGAAATCGTGCACGGAAGCACAATAACTGGTTTACTACTCATTTGTAGAGCGTGCGGAAGTCATGCCGCTCCCGGATCGGCTTATACAGCCATAAAAAATCTTACCTCAGAATGAATAAGTCGTCTATCACAGACGAATGAGGCCAATGATGATGATGATGACTCGAAATTATTAATGTCTGGGGCGCTAGAATTTATTACGGATGTTTGAATGAATTTCACATTCAGAAGCAGACTTTCGGGTGCGAAATTCAAAAACAGAGCTCCTGGTTGTAACGAAAGGGCAGGGTCGGTAATTACGCAGTTTACCACCGTCTTCATAGATGCGTATTATGATGGCCTTGATGCCGCGTGCGGCGTGACTTCTGCGCCAGGGTGCAGCGCTCCTATGTGTAGAAGTCTGCGTAGTTGCGTCGGTTGATTGCCTTGATGCCGCGCTGGTTTTGTCAGGGTGCAGCGCTCCTATGTAGATGATTTGGCTGTTTACCAGGTGTTGGGCTTGCAGCTGCCGGTGGCGCCGAGGTCTTCGTAGATGCGTCGTTTGATGACCTTCATGCCGCGTTGCTTCTGCGCCACGCAGTCGTTATGGGTGCATCGCTCCTGTGTCCCGAGTGCGTTGCATCTGTTTCAATAAGAAAAGGCTTTTACATAGGCCTGATGTGACATAGGTACATTGTTGATAATCGTGAGATTACGCGTCCTTCATGCGATAACCTACAATGTAGATATGCCAAATTGGGCATGTCGGCAGGGTAGTAAAATAGCTACTTAAAAAAGCTGAGACGGATGTGTCCGTCAAACACATTGGCATTAGTTTAGGTACTTTAAAGTAGCTTTCTTTATTCATTTGCATACGAGTGTCTACATGGTCAGTTGTCGTGGTTACCTCAGTTCTAAACTTGTTTTCTAGAGAACCTGTAGATGAGATAAAAATAAAGTACCTATTAACCGATGGTCCCTTCTTAAAATAGCTACTTGCGTACCTGTAGGAATAAAACATACTTGCACAAGTTGCATTCGTCGAAGGAGTAGGAGTTTGGTCTACATTTTTTAATCTCGATGGTAATTTGTTTCTGCAAACTTTTCTCGACATCGTCACCGTTGACTCTTTCCGAACTATCCAAGTCGGGAGTGCGTTGAACAACCTTCTGCTCGATATAGCGCGTGTTGTAACTCCAGACTGAGTTGACGCAAATTAAAAGAATCACAATCTTCATAATTGCCCTTTTTTTCTCTTTTCGATTCTTTCGTGTCGAACGTGGCTTTTGAAATGACCTATTACATCACCAATGCTAATTAGAAACTAAGTAATGATGTTATTGCCAAGTTTATTGTCTATCAATGATTTTAATGAAAATAAAATTACTCGGTACTTAAATATTTTATCAAGATTAAAGGCAGTAAGTACTTGGCTTATACCTACACCGCATGAGGGCCCTACAAGAAAAAAAATACATTTGTTTATAAACAAAAATTTTGGGTGGTTGGCGGTGAAAGGAAAAATTTAAAAAATCCTAGGCTTTTTGCTGCATTCAAAGCTTTTTATAAAGCCCATTAAAAATTGAGCGGTACGTGGGTAGCGGAAATCAATCGCTTAATGGATACCGTTACCCACGTAGGTACCGCGCTCAACTCATGTTTGAATAGGCCCTAATTTAGGTCTTTTGTCAGGTCAGCATGAAATTACTGTGTAGTTGGTATGTAGGAGGTTAAAAAGATTGTACAGAGAAACTAGTTAATTTTACGCACTGCTTTATTTTATCAATGCTTGTTGCAAATTCTTATCTAAGCAATTAAGTAACGTTTTTAATACTAAACCATTTTCATGAGAAGTTAATACCTACTTCATAATCCGTATAATCAATCATTGCCATTTAGCCAACTACTAAAAGTGGCAGCCAAAACAAGAATTGTGATGCTAAAGGCTTAGTGGGGGCAAATCTTCCTCTTCACCTTTGAAAGGGTCTGATTCATCCGAACTATGAGAAATAACTGGAACTTTAGATTCTACAACTCCTGTTGTTGTATTAGGTTGATAAGTTATTTCTTCTTTGGCATGATTTGTCTTGGATCGTCGATTTTCAAGATTAGTAAAAGCATCTGCTTCAGATATTGCTAACAAACTGTCTCCATCTCTAATGTTAGCTTTAGTTTCATTTTGTTTGTCTTTATTTTCGTCTTGAATCATATGATACTCTGAAATTTTTGAAGGTTGTGGTAGATTATTTCCATCATTGACCTGTTTTGAATTCGACTGCCAATTCGTAATAAAGCCAAAAGCATTTCTCAGACTTTCAGATATTGATATCACGCCATCGGTAGTTGTATCGCCGACATTATGATGACTATCGTTCCGAGTTTTTGAAGACATTGGTGGATCAGTACCAAATTCTTCAATTCGTCCAGCTGCTTCACGTTCAGTAGCCTGTTTGTCGTCGTGTGTGGAGACTGCAGTAGGGGTGTCGGCTATTGCTCCATCTTGAGAAGCCGCGCGCGGTGCTTCTGCAGCTTCTGCACCTGATCGAATGTGAGGCAGCCCTTCCTCGTGCAGCGCAGTGACCCGTCCTCCTGACAGTAGCAGTTGTTGCATTTTTCTCTGTAAGAGTTAGCAATCTTTCTTTACATTCTGATCGAACAAAAAGCTGACTGAGGAATTGAACAAAAAACTTAACCAAACAACTGCTGTAAATCTCTTCCACCTATAAATATTTTTTACGGATATGATATTCAAATGGTGAAGAGAGCTCCTTTCGGAGGCCAAGATCCTCTTTGCATCGCTTAGTTCGCGGAGTTAGTTTTAGTTATCTATGTGACAAAGGAAAAAATATTTTTGAACCTCAAAGCAGAAAAGAATAAGATTTTAGGATATGTATAGTCCAGATGGACTATGAATGCGAATCTGCGAGGCATCGGTCTCACGAGTGTCTTGCGACAACTCTTGTGAGTTTCGTCCTCTACGATAAGCTACTTGTACACATTGCAGTGTAATCCTTTTTCACTTAGTCCGATGCGTGCCAAGTACCGATGGCGAAAGGTCCTGGTTGTTTCAACTTCATTTCGGATCATCAGGTATGGAAGTGTCCATTACGACAACCTTTTAGGATGTAGAATGAAGGTGAAACAACCTGGACCTTTCGCCATCGGTGTTTCGGCACTCATCGCTTCAGCTTAAAAGCTGACTAAGTGAAAAAGGATTACACTGTAATGTGTACAAGTGGCTTATCGTAGAGGACGAAACTCACAAGAGTTGTCGCAAGACACTCGTGAGACCGATGCCTCGCAGATTCGCATTCATAGTCCATCTGGACTATACATATCCTAAAAGGTTGTCGTATGGACACTTCCATACCTGATGATCCGAAATGAAGGTGAAACAACCTGGACCTTTCGCCATCGGTGTTTCGGCACTCATCGCTTCAGCTTAAAAGCTGACTAAGAGAATAAGATTTACTTGTAAACCATCCCCGGGGTGCACTTGTCGCCTTTGTCGATGCTTTTGTCGGCCGCAACCCTGGGGTGCAGTTCGCCGTGCAGCTGCCGACGGAACCGGAACGGCATGCAGTTCTCCAATGGCTGGCACTTGAGCTTGTTGTGCACGCACACACACGTTATACAGTCCGATGTCACGTCGGCAACCAACGCGCCGTTCTTCATGTGGCACCTTTTGCCTGGAACATAGAAAGTTGTTCAAAACTTAGGTAAAATTTGATGCAACCGATCTTCAGGCCGCAGTGAATAAACTCGTACCATTGTGCTTTTGAGCAGCAATTTTGTTAACCTCCCCCATGGCGGGACACAGTTTGTTCTGGCAGAACAGGTTTCCGTTGAAGATGCAGAGGCAGATGTTGCAATCGACCAAGTAGACCATCCCGGCCTTGCAGCGCGCCGCCTGGTGCGGGAGCGTCGGGAGGGTCGCGATCTCCTTCGGGTAGATATGCGGAAACACATCCTTGGGGAGAAGGGCTGGACCCTCTGCAAGTGGAAATTTGAAAGTGATTAAAGGGTTGCCTTGATAGGTGAACAGATGAATGTATGAAGAGTGATGTATGTAAAGTAGGCGAAATAAGTATGCAAAAATCGTAATAATTCGAAGGAAGTAGCATCTGTCTGTCCAGAAAAAAGTGTAAATAATGTATCATGTGGTAAATAGTCTGTGTGGATAAGGTATACTTACTCATTTCTGCACAGGGTCTGTTTGTGCATCGGGCTACCTGCTTGTGTGTGCAGAAACATCTCTGACAATCTTTTGAATAGAGATGACCTGGCTTGCACTTCGTCGCCGGTAGCTTTGGATATCGAGCACTACCTTGACCTAATGCTTCTTTACTGTCGTCACTATCTCGCATAACCTTTTTATTTTTTGTATGTTTAGTAGTACCTTCATTGGTTCTAAAGGATTTTACGTTTTCATGTTCTTTAGGCTCATTATCAGTTGAAGAATCCGAGCTGTTACTAGAATTCAAATGAGCATGTTTTTTCTTGTCTTTGCGCTGGTGAATAACTAATTTATCGTCAAACACTTCCAAAAACATGTTTTTGTTTTTCGTAGCAAAGATTGTTTCTATCGGCTTCTTGTCTGCCTTATGTTTCTCGAAGTCTTTTTGCTCGTTTACTTCGTCTTGCCTGAGGCAAAGTTTCTTGGTGCAAATGAGACGTCCTTTGTTGCAGAGGCACGCGTTGCAGTCCAATCTGTATGTCACTCCGTGAGTGCAAGGTTCGCCTTCGTGGATCTCAGGGAGCTGATGGATGTCATGAACTTTCTTTTCTGAATCTAAAACATTACAATAATCACTTTCAACCTTCAAAACGATGACATATTATTTCAAAAGGTGAGATAGCTAATACCTTTTAAGTCTTCCTTTTTCCCAGTGTGTGTATCGTAGAAATCAAGGCAGATCATTGTAGTACAGGATGGCACCCCCTTCTTGTTGCAAGAGCAAGTGTTACACTTGTACCGGTACTTCTTGCCCGGCTCGCATGGCTCCGTGTCGCTCTTCAATTCTGGTAATTTCTTCCTGTTCCCTCTGGGATTACGGAAATATCAAGCATAAGATAAGTTAGGCAGGGGTTGCATAGGTACCAAATGCACGTAGTGGTGGTAAAAATACATAGAATGGTTGTACGATAGGTAAACCTAACCTTGTTGTGCTTAAAATTAGAACCCGATGTCTTTTAAACTTGCAAAATTTTCCTCTGCAGGCAGGTTATGAACCTGCGACCTTCGGCATCTCTACTACTCTAAACGATAGATACCTCAAGATGTCATCCGTGGCTGGAGAGTCAGAGAGACACAGCTTGCTGGTGCAGGTGAGGTGTCCAGAGGCCGTGCAGGAGCAGCTGTTGCAGTCCTGCTGTATGATGGAGTACGGCTCGCAAGTCGTGTTTGCTGGCGATGGGTTCTCGTAGTTCAGCTTGGCTAAGTCTTCTTTTGAAATCTTCTGGATTTTCTCATTGGTGGGCAGGTTGATGCACAGGTCGTTAACGTAGTAACTGCAGGATAAGACTTTTTGAGAATACTAAATTTTAAGACACTTCAACCTAATAGGTATGAGGACAATATTGTTGACTAGGACAACAGAACTTGCAAAATATCGCAACACAGCAGATAAGATTAGAACCTGCGACTTTCTGTTGGTTAAATTGCTGTTGATTATCAGTCAGCTAATCGTGGAACCATGAAAGTATATTTTTGCGTTCAATTTGGAGAAGTATAATAAAATAACCTACAGTTTTGATCTGATTTACAAAACCTCTACTACCAACAAGACTGGCTGCACGCGCAGAGCTGCTGACCAGCTCTGACCAGCTGGACCAGCTTGCAGAATCCTCCTTGCCCCTCGAGGCTCAGGAGCTGTTGGTATATCTACTACCTTCAAGATTTGGAGACAAACCCGATCTGGCTGCACGCGCAGTATTGTTGGATGTTCCTGACTAATTGGCCCAGCTTGCAGGGGTCCTCCTTGCCTTTCGGGGCTCTGGTGCTGTTGGTACACCTACTACCTTCAAGACTTGGAGACAAACCCGATCTGGCTGCACGCGCAGAGTTGCTGACCAGCTCTGACCAGCTTGCCCAGCTTGAAGGAATCCTCTTTGCCCCCCGCAGAGCTGGGGCGGTTAGTATACTACCAACAGGACTTGGGTACAAACCCGATCTGGCTGCACGCGCAGAGCTGCTGCCCAGCTCTGTCCAGCTTGCCCAGCTTAAAGGGATCCTCTTTGCCCCCCGCAGCGCTGGGGCGGTTAGTATACTACCATCAGGACTTGGGTACAAACCCGATCTGGCTGCACGCGCAGAGCTGCTGATCATCCCTGACCAGCTTGCCAAGCTTGCAGGCATCCTCCTTGCTCCCCGCGGTGCTGCTGTGGTTGGTTTACTAACATCAGGACTTGGACACAAACCCTATCTGTCAGATCAGCCTCCTTACCCGATCTGGCTGCAAGCGCAAAGCTGCTGGTCGGCCCTGACCAGTTGGCCCAATTTGCAGGGGTCCTCCTTGGTGCCCGCGGCACAGGTGCGATTGGTACACGCGTCCACCGTCAGGTTGGCGGCGCGGCACTCGCACACGTTGCAGTCCACCGCGTAGATCGAGCCGTTCTCGCATGGAATATCCTGCATACAACAGGAAAACCATTGTGAAGGTGGTATAAGCTGTCTTTTATGCGCAAATATACCCCTGGGACATATTGTTTTTTACTACTGGTGATCACGCATTCTCGAAAAATAATTAAATGGAAAAGTGTGGTTTGGTTAGCCTAAATAGTAGGAGCTTCGCTTTTATCGGTGGAGTAATATCGAATCAGCTCTCTTTTGAGCCTTCTCCTTGACTTTCTTATACGACATGACGCCTATCTTCTGGATTTGGTCCATGTCCAAGATATCATCAATGTAGGTATTATTCCCACTTTCCTCTGTGGTATAGAAATTTAACTCTGAAATTCTATTTTCTGATTTTAAAGAGAATTTCAGAAGGTAAGTTTATGCGTTACATTCTTATTTGGTCTTATCACATTAGGTAGGTAATGGAATGGATGTTATGTAGGTACATTATATTTCGTAAGACCGACTTTGAAACTTACTTTACTAAGCGCTGGTCCGAGTCTCGTAACGGACTTGTGTCTCACAGAGCGGAAGTTGGAGCGGCAGTTGCTGGACCTCCAGAACCCTCTCGCATCACAGAGGCACCACAGCGCACCCTCGTTGTACAACATATCCGGCTCGCATTCTGGTTGGTCCGGTTTTATGTTGTCTGCCAGGATAGAATTGTTAAATAACCGGAACATATCGTAATCATAATACGCATTTAAAAACGCTCCATCACTGACGAACACGTGGAGTTAAATCTGCTTTTTCTTTTGTATTATTAGAATTTATTGCCCCAACCGCTTTGTTACCGGCATCGGAATGTAATGGAGAAATCAGGATCAAAGATTGTTAAAACCAGTTCAGAGTGTATCACCACACTAAAAACTTTTGGACAGTGAGCATAATTTTAGACATGACATACCTACGGTAGATAAGGAGGTCTATTTCCAGCAGTGGACTGCTATAGGCTGATGTGCAGCGGTAGGAAAGCGGCGTGGCGGTTTGAACTCACCCTTTTCCTCATACACGCAGGTTTCAGAGTGACACTGGTAGGCACCTCTCGACGAACAGGAACAAACGTGGCACGGACCGCGCGTCACCGCGGTTGGAACGCAGCGGTTAGAACTCACCCTTTTCCTCATACACGCAGGTTTCAGAGTGACACTGGTAGGCACCTCTCGACGAACAGGAACAAACGTGGCACGGACCGCGCGTCACCGCGGTTGGAACGCGGCGGTTAGAACTCACCCTTTCCTCATACACGCAAGTTTCAGCGTGACTCTGGTAAGCGCCTCTCGACGAACAGGAACAAACGTGGCACGGACCGCGCGTCACCGCGGTTGGAACGCGGCGGTTAGAACTCACCCTTTTCCTCATACACGCAAGTTTCAGAGTGACACTGGTAAGCTCCTCTGGACGAACAGGAACAAACGTGGCACGGACCGCGCGTCACCGCGGTTGGAACGCAGCGGTGTTTCAGCATTGTCTCTTCTATCGTGGCTTGAACTGATACTGTTATATAAAATGTAAAATATTTCAAAGTAATTGAACCAAAAACATAACAGGACATGGCGCAAACATAAGCTACTGATTTGCTAATTTTAACAATCGGGTAAGATAAAACCAACACCCACGATAGATCAGTCGTTAAATAACATACATACATACTTATTTCACGCCTATATCCCTTGCAGGGTAGGGCAGGTTTGACCGAATTTAATCAGTCTGAGACATTGTATTATAATTTTTTCCGCCTACCTGCTGTTTAAATTTTAAGGTATAAAGTTACTTACTATTTCCTTGTGTCACTTCATTTGCCACTGCGCTTACCAACCCGAGGAGATAGTAGCCCAACCACATTTTCATAACTGCATAGCAACTTCAAAGCGAATGTATAATTTCTTTTCAATTACGCGTATTGCTAACTTCTAGAATAAATTGGCTATTTTATTATCGTTCAGTATTAATTATGGAAAATTACTGCTCAATCATCATTAAACGTTCGATCCATAAAAATAGTTCATTAGTTTATCAAACGTAATGTGAAGTTACAGGCTTTAATTATAGATCCTAAACATTTTATTTCAATTAGCCATACCTCTACAACGTGTTATAAAAATAATAGTTTTCATTCTCATGAAATAATCACATCACTAGACAAGTGCTACACTACCTGGCGAACATATTTCTGTTCGGCATACATTGCTGGTCGACTTGAGTTTCTTGTAATGATTAGCAATGTAGAATAAATTGCGTTGCGCCGCGATGGCAACTTCTTTCGAACTTTGAGCTGTCAAAATTAGTGCTGCGATGCCAAGTTTAAAATTAAGTGTAATTAATAAAAAAGTAAATTGTAATTCTCTAAATCAATTATTTTGTTAAACAATTTTTCACTCCTTTCAACAACTGCACCAAAAGTTACTCAGAGTAAAAAGTGTGAACATAGGTAGAATCAAGCTTAGGCTGGATTAGACGGTTTGGGTTTTGGACCGTTCATATACCGGGCGTGTAAGACGATAAGTGCATCGAGAGTCTAGAGTACGGCCATTGGAATAGGCCATATTTGACCAGCTGTCAATCCATACCACAAAAGACATGTCAAAAAGAAAAATAGATCTTATGTCATAACATTAACGTGGTTTTGAATGCTGTCAAATACGGTCGAGCTGTAACCGGACGTGAGCTTGACTGTACAATCTTAGATTGGATGCTTAGATTGGATTTAATACTAGTTATTGGTTTCTGCACCGAGTTTGTTTGTTTTATTACCTATCTACTTATACTTAAGTACAAAAAAGGAATCTTTGACATAATATAGAAAACATAAAACAATCAAAACAAAATTGAAACTACTTTAATCATTTCTCAAAACGTTTTATTCTATTTCTTAAGTTTATTACGTATGTGTAATACATGGTACTCGGAGGTACAGAAACTTATTCGAAGATTTTCTAACTAGATCTCACACCACATCTGTTCTTTGTTTGTTGCATTCAAGAGTTATTATGAAATGCTAAAAAAAGTATGAAACAATGTAGGTACAAAGTTTATTTATTACTTGTCTATTTACGATAAGAAAACTAGTTCAGTCCCAATCGGGCGCCTAAACACACTATTTGGCACCCAAATGGGACCATCTTGAATAGTCGAAAATGTGTACCATCTAACAAAAGAAGGGGGCCTGAAATGGCACATTATTGTTGACATCTTGTTCAAATGTCATGTAATATGAAAAAGACGCAAACAATAATGGTGCAATTTCGGATCGTTCTTCCGTGAACCGGGTAGTACCATAGGCAGGATGATTGGACCAATTTTCATTATTTTACAACTAAAGAGACAAGCGAAAAATAAACTCGAAATTTTAACAAAGAAGAAAGATAGATGATCGTAAACAGCTAATTCACAACAATAATCCTAAAAAAACACACTCATACCAATTACATTAACTACAGCTACACGTAAAGACAAAAAAATAGCAACCATGGATTGAAATGAAACTAAATTGTCACTAAATTAAAATTAAAACATATTGTTTTAAGTTCTTAAAACATTGTTCAAATATTGAATCAGAAAAAATACTGTTTAAAATATTCCTGCTCATAAATGCATAAATGGCACAGATATTGTTATATTTTTTTAATTAACATAGGTAAAAGGTGATGTTGATATATCCGTTTTGGAGTATAATGCATGTACTTAATTATCTATATGGCATAAAAACTAAATTTATTTAATTCATAGAAAATTTATAGTTAATTAAATAACAGACGTAGTTAAATAAATGACGGTTATATTTGATAATTTAAATAATTATGAGCAGGTTTTATAGAAAACTTTTATAGGAAACATTAATCACAAACATTCTGGAGTGTACAAGTACTAAGAAATCACATGATGTTTAATACGCGAGGTTTCTGCAGGAAATGGATTTTTGGGAATAATTTCAAACGTAGTGAATCGTAGGTTACAAGAACTCTGAACTTCTAGGAGGTTAAATCAGGTACTTAAGGAAGTCAATACATTTGGGTCCAAATATTTTAATATTTCAGAGAGTAATAACTGATTATAGATATTTGACTTGAAGTGCATCATCTCATAGGTCAGGATTCTTGTAACCCAGTAAGTTTACTGGAAATAACATTTTAACCCCAACTTTTATTCCTCCTTCGATCCTCGCGTATGTAATGCGGTTAGTTCTTGTGTTAGACGGAAGATGGCGGCGGCGTGATATCCTGGTCGCAGAAGCGCACGGTGCAGAAGACGCTGCGTCCGTCGGCGGAGCACTGACAGTCGTTGCAGCCGCGCTTCAGCTGCTCGCCGGGGTTGCAGCGGAAGTTGGGGTCCGAGTCCGGCGCTGCAGAGAAAAGAAGTAGAACATAATTATGTAAACAAATATATTATGTAAACAAATATAAAAAAAACATGCTGACTTTTTGGGGAGTGGACTTACGTGAGTATGACGGTCAGGTAGTTCCTACTTCTACAGAATTTAGGGGGTGGAATGTAACGGCACTTAGAAAATTTTAGGGGCGAAGTGTAACGGTTGCCTAGCACATAAACGTAAGTAAGTAGGTAACAGGCTCTGCGTTATTTCATTGCTAATGCAATGGTTATGAAATAAGTGAACATCAACTGGGTGTAATTATTAGCCAGTTTAAGAATACCATGTATCACTTTAATTATAATATAAAAACGGATTTTTGCACTTACAACACATTATATTATAATTAAACTTAAAATGGCGCACTTAAGTTTAAACAGTTTAACCATGTATCACGTTAAAAACCCTGTTTTGAAACTTTTTAACGTCTGATGCAAAGCAAAGTCAGTTATAGCAGTTATACAGGGTGTTAGGGACGATGTACCGAAAACTTTGCAGGCATGATCAGACCATCAAACTGAACAACTTTTACTATGGAGCCAATGGTGAGTAACGAAAAAAAATTTCCGACCTCCCATACAAAATTCACAATCAGCTGACTGACTTTGTATGGGAGGTCGGTAAATTTTTTTCGTTTCCCACTGGCTCCATAGTAAAAGATGTTCAGTTTTATGGTCTGAGCACGCCTGGAAAGTTTTCGTTACACCGTCCCTAACACCCGTATAAGAAAAGAAGTTACCGTTCGTGACTGAATATATCAAGCGTGCAGAATGAGCGTGCAGAATGCGCGTGCACAGCGAAACGACAAGGTTGAAGATAATCCTGGTTGAAGACACTGCCCACCTGCATTGTCATGCTATGCTTTCTGTGTTAAATTGTGTACAATTAATCAGTTAAATTAGTTACCATTAGTGACTGTGTCTATCGACAAGGGCTGCGCGCGTGGCGTGCACGACTTGTTCGTGCAGAGAGCGCTCTCCCCGTCATTCGTGCAGCGACACACGTTGCATTCCCGGTCGAAGACGCTGCCCGCAACGCACTTCATCGTCACTGACTCCACTGCGGATTCTGACGTATCTGCAATTTGCAATTATCTCCAGTTTAAAAACGCGTATGAAATTTTGTTACATGCATGCTTGACTGTCAGACCAACCTGAACCTGAAAATCCATCACGAATGGACATTAGTCTACTGCTGCACATGGGTCTCCTTATCTGAGGGTATTGTTTTACTAACCACGCTTGGTAAAGCTGCGCTGCGACGAGCGCTGTGCAAGATGTTGTATTTACAGGAAACGGCTGCTGCCCATTCCCTGGACGACTAATTGATTATCCCTTAGTCGCTTTTTACGACACCCACTGGTAGAATTGGGTTAACGTATTACACGGCATCGGAAAGGGTTGATCGATGCGGTAGCTCAGTGGCAGAGCAGTGGGACGGTACTCTACTGTACATGTCCTGGTATCAATCCCGAACGACGCTCGTCATTTTTATTTTATATGTCAGAAAGTCGTGTTTGATCTCACCTCTCTTGGTCCTGGAAGGCTCTCCCCCGTTGGGGGCGTTGCAGTCGTGCCTGGTGCAGGAGAAGTCTTGTCCCAGGTTGTCGCACAGGCAGATGTTGCAGTCCAGGCGGAACTCCTGACCCGGCTCGCACTTACGCATCTCCTACTGGACACACGCCACGTACCAAGAAAACATAACAACAACTACATTTACATTTGTCACATAATCATCATAAACATCATTTCATTGAAAAGAAAGGGTTCTTATTTATACAGAATCAAACATTCGTAGATAAGTAGATAATTAAATGAAGATATTATTTCTTGTGCATTAACTACATAGTTTGAGAAATTGTCAAGCAAGAGAAATATTATTAATAGATGATGACGTTACCTCTGTTGCTCGTGATTTTCTTACAAGCGGCTGGTTCTGAAAACCAAAAGATATGAATAAATTAACATGATTCACAAAAATAAAAGCGCAATTCAGAATAGCAGTTACTAATTTATTAAGTAATTTTCACAAATTGCGTTGGGAAAAGTCCATTGACAAGAGAAGAAGAAAAATTCAGACAGTTTTCTGAAAGCGATAATATTATGCAAAGGTAACTTAAATATTAGTAACATAGAGACAGGATAAGGATCGCAACAGGAAAATAATGGGTAATAAAATGATTATCAAAACTTATATTATAACCCACTTTTACTGTAACGTCATATGCCGAAATACATAGCGAAGGCAGGTTACAGCAAAGAAAGAGCAAAGAGGAAAAGACCAAAACCTGAAAAAGAGCCACCAAGCACACTGAAAGAAAGTAGAAGCAAACAACCACAAAATATTCTCAAGAATCACCTCGGCGTCTTTTACAGCTGCTTGGAGCTCAGATTGGTCAACTGGTATATCTTCTTGTTTAACTGGCAGTTCCTTCTTATCTTGGAGTACAGATCCGGCCACAGATTGCCCTGCCACCATCGGAAGTTCTTTAGAGTCTTGGCCTGCTGAAAACACCTTGGAGTCATGAATTCCTCCATCAACCGTTTGGTCAAGAGCGCCTACTCTGTCCACTTTGGCGTCTTGAACAGTCAAAACCTTTGCATCTTGAACCACAGGTTCTATGGCAGGTTGGTCATGATGGTCCATGTCGACGCAAGCGCGCCTCGTGCACGAGTAGGACTTGCCGTCGGGGTTACAGCGGCACATGTTGCAGTCCAGTTCAAACACTTCGTTTGGACGGCACTCCTTCTTGATTACACGGAGCTCCTAGAGAGGAATATATTATTATGATGTAGTTCTACATACATAAGTGTTTAGTTTTCGTATAAAATGGGCGCGCGGTGCTGGCAACACTGCTCTGTCATAGTGTCACGTCCTCTGCCGTCGCTCGCTAGCGTTGTTGAAGCGAATTTTAGTTTTAAGTGGTGTAAAATTAAGGTGTTTTGGCGGTTTTCTCGTGTGCTATTTGCCACAAGCCATGGCTTCCCTGTGCGGTGGGGAAGTGAACCAAGTGAATTTTGGTTTCGGCTTTTTGATTGAGGCCAACGTGGTCGCCGGTAACGTAACCTCACTTTGAGTCGTCGCTCGCGTCGTGGCTGCTGATAGCTACGTATTTTAATTATAAATGATTGGAGGCCAACGGGGCCGATTTCTCATTCGGAGAGTAGTATTTTAGTTATTTTGTGTTAAAAAACATTATATGATGTCGATCTGTGAACTATAGTGAAAATTGGTGGAAATGAGTTCTAGTACGTTCGGATGTTCCAGTGCTGTGAGTTTAGGTTATTCCTCATTCCTGCGCTCCTAAAATATCCTGAATACCTGATTCCTGTCATACTTAAACTCACAAAGAAACGGCGTCATCGTTTGCTCGGTAAGCAATTCGTTGCTGGGCCCTGTTTAAGTAGATTTTGGAAACAAGAATTTCTCGGCCGGAAACTTTCCGGAACAAAATTCTCTCATTAAATTTATTTTATTTAGCTATAGTAAAGAGCACTACGAATCGTAGTCAAATGTTGTTCCGAGGCTGATCGACCATTTAGTTTTAGATTTTAAGATAACTTTAATTTGCTTCCACTGCGCTAAGATCAGCTTCGGAATCAAACATTTTTGGTAGCAGAGCGTGGTTGCTTTATTGCAACATAGTTAGCCGTAATTTAGTATTAAGCGTGTTTTTATATTACCCACATATTTTATTAATTTTGGAAAATATTGTTTCGGTTTTTTTGTGACTGTATTGTTTGCCTAGTGAACGGTATCTTATCGGTAAGGTCTAGGCCAGTCAACTAACATTTATTTTGTGGTATTTGTTTATTGGTTTTTCGTTTTATTAAGTCGAGTGTGTAATTGGTACCATGGCTCCCTCGATCGCCAGGTATAAGGCTGCTATAAAGACAGAATTAAGGTGGTTTACTACCACAGCGGCAATGATCGGCCGCGAGGACCGGGAGGACGCGCTCTTGAAAAGTGCACTACAGGCAGATGAACGGGTTCGGGTTGTGTCGGAACACCTCACAGAGTGCCTCATGCTCTTGAGGAAGCTCCTAACCCTGAAGATAAGGAGCTGGTTGAGGGCGATGTAAGCCAGTGCTTGAGCTGGCACAGGACATTGCGCAGGCAGCTGCGGACATATCTAGGCGACGTGACGGAAAGGAAAAGCCATTCCGTGGTAAAGTGGGACAAGGATTACAGGTGCCTCTTCCGCCTGTTACGGTTCCAGTCTTTGCAGGCGATTACGCCGACTGGCCGGCGTTTGAGGACCTGTATAGCAGTGTGGTCCACACACGGACGGACATAACGCCGGCGTACAAGATGGCTCAGCTGATGTCCAGGCTACATGGAGAGCCTCATGAATTGCTGACGCATTTGGCTGTCTCGGATAGCAATTATGAGGTGGCGTGGAAGATCCTTACCGACCGGTATCGAAACAAGCGCCTGATTGTAGACAGGCTGTTAGACCAGTGGCTGTCAATACCAACCATAACGCGAGGTACGGACCTCCGCGAGAAAATCTTCCACCCAGTCAGTGTCGCGGTCAGCGCACTAGAGCGACAGGGTTTGCCAGTGGCGGGCTACGGTTATATCTTGGTCCACACAGTGCTTCGCCGCCTGCCGAGCGAAATGGTCGCTCGATTCGAGCAGCTACATGGGGCAAGTCCTCGGACCACCTCCCGACCTACGAGGATCTGAAGTCGTTCCTCGAGGCCGAAAGCAGGCGAGTGGACGTCCAGGCTGGTGAAGCCCTCGCAAGGAGACCTCTGCCCTCGCCACCCGGAACGGCCGGGTGCACCGGCGCGAGGAGGCAACAGTGGGCAACCCAGGCGGTACAACACCGCATTGGAATCAGGGTGTGCCTACTGCAGGGAGACAGGCCACGGGGTGGCAGCGTGTCAGGAGTTTGCTGCGCAGCGGGTTCAGAGGAGACGGGGTGTGGCACAGCAGAGGCGTTGGTGTTTTCGGTGCCTGGGGCCGCATCAGGTGCGAGTGCCCTTCAAGCACCAACTGTAGATACTGCCAGGGTGCACACCATCCGCTGCTCTGCATGAATCGCTCCGGAGGCGCCGGGGCAGCGCTGGATCGGATCAGCGAAGGAGCCTGCCCACCAAGGAGGGAGCAACGCTCCCACCCTCCAAGGAGGAGCCCACCTCCGCATCGGTCACAGGGACAGGCAGGGGGACGTCAACAGACGGAGCCCACTTACCCAAGGACGTGGGGACGATCCCCACGGCAGCAGGTGCCGGATTGGGGAAGAGCGGCACAGGAACGTGGCCAAGGACACCCATCCCAGGTACGGGATTCAACGGGCGGGTGTCAGGGGAGCACTAGGCAGCCACCAGGGTACATGCAGTATTCTGCGGGCTTGAGCCACCTGGTTGGGTCTCAAGACCCACGCATGCCCCCGCCTATGCCTGAGTACCCGCGGCTACAGGCGCAACCTCGGTACGGACGTTTGCCGTCGGGGTACTATAGAACTCCAGCCATGGCCTTTATGGGCAGACCTCCCTACCAGCAGGAGTGGGACCCATACACAGGTTTGGGTAGTGAGGGGATACCCCCGCGGGACGCGGCCTCACCGCGTTTAGATTCCCGCTAGGTAATCGCCGCCTACTCATCAGCTTCGGCCCCGTCCAATCACGGTACTTTTGCCAACGGCTAAGATTTGGGTATGGGGATACGGTGGCCGGACCATTCAAGTAAGAGCCCTACTGGATACAGGGGCTCAGGGATGTATTGTATCGAGTAAGCTGGTGAGTAGGCTAGGCCTAAATGTACGGCCAAGTGAGGATGAAGCTGTAGGCATCGGGGCCTAAATGTGCCTGACATTCGGGGTCAGACGAACTTTGAGTTCGCATTAGGTAGCACATGTACAGGGGTCAGCTATCAAGTCTCAGCCGTGGTGCTGGATGAAGTGGTTGGGAAACTCCCTCAGGTTAGGTTACCACCAACGGTACGAGGGTTAACCACAGGGTTGGAGTTAGCTGATCCTGATTTTGATACTCCTGGTACGGTGGACGTACTTCTCGGGTCAGACGTCCTCGGGAGATTATGGTGCGGTAGGAAGAAGGTACTCCAGGAAACTGGTTTGGTGGCCGTAGATACCACAGGGGTATGTTGTTTTCGGCCCAGTTTGAGACCTCAGGACCTACCAGAAGGGGATCCGGTCCTCTATGGTAGTGTGCTGTCAGAGGTGCTGCAGAGGTTTTGGGAGTTGAAGAGCCGCCCACGGCGGACAGACGGAAGCCAGAGGATGACGAGTGCGAGTTGTTCTATCAATACAACACTGCGAGATGCCCGTCAGGCAGATTCGTGACCAGGCTACCTTTTCTCCCAAACCGCCCTGCTTTAGGTAGTTCGCGACAGCTCGCGGAACGGAGACTACTCGGAATGGAGCGGAAGATGAGGCGAGACCCAGCACTTCGGCAGAAGTATATAGAATTCATGCGGGAATATATTCAATTGGGCCACATGTCGGTGTCCAGCCTGGATTGGAGGTGTGTCGAGCATTATTACATTCCACACCTGGCTGTCTTGAAGTCACCTGAGGCGAAAATACGGGTGGTGTTTGACGGTTCTGCTCCTACCTCGAATGGTGTGTCTGTGAACCAATGTTTGCACGCGGGTCCTAAATTGAACCGGGACATTGTGGACATTCTCACAGACTTTCGGTTACACCAGGTAGCGTTCGTCGCAGACGTCAAAATGATGTTTCGCCAAACCATGATACATCCGGATGACCGTCGGTATCAGCTGATTTTGTGGCGTGAGAGCCCAGATGAGCCGATGGTTACATACGAACTTAACACGGTGACGTATGGACTTAAGCCAAGTCCGTATTTGGCAGTACGTACGCTGCGAGAGTTGGCCGCACAGGAAAGGGTAAGATATCCTCGAGCCGCAGCAGTACTGGATCGCGACGTCTACGTGGACGATATCTGCACGGGTGCTGATAGCGTGGAGCAGGCGCTAATTCTACGAGACGAGCTGATCGCGATCATGGGTTCAGGAGGTTACGAGTTGCGGAAATGGTTGTCCAGTTGCCCAGAGCTCCTGGCTGGTTTGCCAGGCGAGTTCCATCAGGACCCGCACCTCTTTGAGAACCCGGACAATCCAAATACGTTGGGCATCCTCGGGGTGCAATATAGGCCAACGCATGACGTATTCACGTACAAGATCGAGCCCGACCTTTTGGAGAAAACTTGGACTAAGCGGTCGGTACTGTCGACAATCGCTAGAACGTTCGATCCTAACGGATGGATCGCCCCGGTTACGTTCATGGCGAAGTGCTTTTACAAAGGTTGTGGCTAGCCAACTTAGGATGGGACGACCAACTCTCCGGAGAGTTGTTGAAGGATTGGCTCAAGTTTGTGACCACCTTACCAGGGATTGTGCACATCGCGATACCCCGCAAGTTAGTCCCATCGGTGGGATGTAAGGCTACCCTACATGGGTTTTGTGACGCCTCGGAGCGAGGGTACGCGGCAGCTGTATACCTTCGGACAGCAAGTTCAACGGGAACTGTGCACGTGCGTCTGGTTATGGCCAAAAGTAAGGTGGCACCAGTCAGAACTAGATGGACCATCCCCAAATTGGAATTGGCAGGGCAGCTCTTCTAGCGCGCTTGCTAAATCATGTAACCTGCAATCTGCGTGGTACCATCAACTTGGATGAAACGGTGTACGCGTGGACTGACAGTCGGATAGTTCTGTGCTGGTTGCAGACGTCGGTACATACACTTGAGGTTTTCGTGGCAAATCGGGTGTCACAGATTACGGGGTCGGAAACTCCGTTAGTGTGGAGGCACGTACCGGGAGAATGGAACCCAGCGGACTGCGCTTCGCGCGGGTGCAGGGCACCTGATTTGGTGAGTCACCCACTGTGGTGGGGACCTCAATGGCTGACTGAGTCGCCGCAGGAATGGCCATTCAACGAGTGCAGGGCGCCGCTTGGGCCACCTGATCGAGGTTTGCGAGTGAACGTGGGGCAACTCGTACCGAAGCCTAACCCAGCTTTCTTGCTGGAACGGTATAGCTCCCTCGACAAACTTCTTGGGGTGACAGGTTGGATCAAGCGGTTCGTGAACAACTGCAGGAAGCCTCAAGCAGAACGGAACTTTACACCTGTCCTCTCGCCTGCGGAGCGGAATGCGGCTCTATGCTCATTGGTTAGAGTCGTCCAGGCGGAACATTTTGAAGAGGAGGTCAGGCTGCTCAGGGATGGACGTGGAAAGCTGAAGGGAGGAATTGTGCGCCTCAACCCATTCCTGGATGAGCAAGGTATGCTCAGGGTTGGAGGCAGACTTCGAACGCTAGCCTGCCCTTTCGGCTCGGCATCCACTGTTACTTCCAAAAAGGGGACCCTTAGTTGAGCTCTTAGTCAGGGATCGTCATGAGAAAAACTCGCACGCGGGCTGTAATGCGCTATTGGCCATTCTACAGCGCGAGTTTTGGATCTTATCGGGACGACGAACGGTACGTAGCGTTGTGTTTAGGTGCTTGCCTTGTTACCGCTTGAAGGCAGCCACAATGCAGCCACAGATGGGAGATCTTCCACCGGACCGGGTGACGGAGGCCTGGACGTTTGCAGGTGTGGGAACGGATTTTGCAGGCCCTTTCATGGTAAAGGCATCACGCCTACGGAACGCAAAGTCTATCAAGGCGTACTTGTGCGTGTTCGTGTGCCTAGCCACCAAGGCCGTCCACTTGGAGCTCGTGGCCGACCTATCTACGGAGGCCTTTTTGGCAGCGCTGGAGAGATTTACGTCGCGACGAGGGCGACCAGCGCTGATCAGGTCGGATTGTGGTACCAACTTTAAGGGTGCTGATCGGTGTATGAAGGAAATTGTAACGTTCTTAAGGAAGAACGAAGAAGCCATCAGCACGGGCCTCTCCCGTCAGGGCATTGCCTGGGTGTTCGATCCACCAGCGTGCCCTCACTGGGGTGGTATTTTTGAAGCGGTTGTAAAGTCCGCTAAGACGCATTTGTTGCGCGTTGTAGGGTTAACAATTTTGACTTTCGAGGAGCTGGCGACCGTGTTTTGTAAAATTGAGGCTGTACTCAATTCGCGTCCTTTGTGTCCGCTCAGCTCAGACCCAAATGATTTAGAGGTCCTGACGCCAGGGCATTTCTTAATTGGCCGCCCACTTAACGCCTTGCCGGAATATCCCTATACGGAGGTGAATAGCAATCGTTTGTCGCGTTATCAGTTGTTGCAGCAAATGACTCAAAACTTTTGGAAGCGTTGGTCGCTTGAGTACTTGCACATTCTGCAGCAACGCCTTAAGTGGACGGACAGGACTGAACCCCCCTGCATTGGGGATCTCGTTCTGGTTAAGGATGCCAACCTACCGCCACTGCGTTGGCGCCGGGGGCGCATTCTCAACCTGTTTCCGGGTAGTGATGGCACTCCTCGAGTTGCAGAAGTTCAGGTGGGGGATTCAGTCCTTAAGCGAGCAGTAGCTACATTATCACGCCTGCCATGCATAGAGCGGACCGATGGGTCGGTCCGGGGCGGGTGAATGTTTAGTTTTCGTATAAAATGGGCGCGCGGTGCTGGCAACACTGCTCTGTCATAGTGTCACGTCCTCTGCCGTCGCTCGCTAGCGTTGTTGAAGCGAATTTTAGTTTTAAGTGGTGTAAAATTAAGGTGTTTTGGCGGTTTTCTCGTGTGCTATTTGCCACAAGCCATGGCTTCCTGTGCGGTGGGGAAGTGAACCAAGTGAATTTTGGTTTCGGCTTTTGATTGAGGCCAACGTGGTCGCCGGTAACGTAACCTCACTTTGAGTCGTCGCTCGCGTCGTGGCTGCTGATAGCTACGTATTTTAATTATAAATGATTGGAGGCCAACGGGGCCGATTTCTCATTCGGAGAGAAGTCTTTAGTTATTTTGTGTTAAAAACATTATGTGATGTCGAACTGTGAACTATAGTGCAAATTGGAGGAAAGGAGTTCTAGAACGAGCGGATGTTCCAGTGCTGTGAGTTTAGGTTATTCCCTATTCCTGCGCTCCTAAAATATCCTGAATACCTGATTCCTGTCATACTTAAACTCACAAAGAAACGGCGTCATCGTTTGCTCGGTAAGCAATTCGTTGCTGGGCCCTGTTTAAGTAGATTTTGGAAACAAGAATTTCTCGGCCGGAAACTTTCCGGAACAAAATTCTCTCATTAAATTTATTTTATTTAGCTATAGTAAAGAGCACTACGAATCGTAGTCAAATGTTGTTCCGAGGCTGATCGACCATTTAGTTTTAGATTTTAAGATAACTTTAATTTGCTTCCACTGCGCTAAGATCAGCTTCGGAATCAAACAATAAGAGTTAAATAGAGAGACTAAAAAAGGAAGAAATGAGGTGGTAGAAGAGAGAAAAGTCTCAAAGGAGAGAAAAAAATATTAAGATCCGTGCAAAAACAGATGTTTACGAGAAAGAAGAAAAAGAAAACAGAACGAAAAAGAAAACGAAACATAATCTAACAAAGAAAAACACCCAATAGAAGTAACAAAGAATAAAAGAAACTACACGCTAAAGAAGAAATCAATAGACGTCGAGACAGGCTGTCTGATCACCTCAGGCTGATCGACGCCAGGTTCAGGCAGGTCCGGCACGCAGACCCTCCGGGTGCAGTAGAAGCTGGTGCCGTCCTCGTTGCACCAGCACGTGTTGCAGTCTTTGATGAACATGCGGTTGGCAACACACACTTGCTTCTTGCTGCGGTCTGACGAAGACTTCACCACCTGGATTTGTGGGGTGGTAAATTGGTGCTTATTTTGATGATATGATTGAGTGAAGATTGATTGATTAGCATGATGAAGATTAATAATGAAATTAAGAATTGTGAAGAATGCGGTATGTAAAAATCATATATCAAAGATGTAGGTATTTTTGTTGCTGTTGAGTGTTGATAAAACATAACATATTCGGAACAATATGAAAGATTAGAAACCAACAAATAAAAAAATACGTTTAATGGTAATTTTAACACAAATAATAAATTAAATAAGATGTACAAAAATAATAATAGCTCAAAGCTCAGAGTTTAGGTGCGCTATCAATTTTCTGCGATGTCTTTTTGTTATGAGCCTTTTCATTTGTGTACGGGATGATCGGTTTCATGTCCTGAAACAAAAACGTGTGGAATTATTTATTTTCATTCATTAAATTACCAACATACGACCACCGTATACGACAGAAAGTCAGGAGTACAGCTAAATACCCCAAGGGAACGTGCTTGGTTCTATTTTATTGTTCATTTCACATTAGTCTATGAGCTCTAACCCGTAACAAGAATCCAAAAGAGGTGAGATGCTATGCTAATCAAACCTTAAGCTCATGGAAGAGTTCCACGTCCTCAGGCAGTGGGCAGGGCTTGTTGGAGCAGGAGTAGTCGGTGCCGAGCGGGTTGCAGTGACAAGTGTTGCAGCCGATGTAGAAGGTGCCTCGCGCCGCGCACACCATATGGTGCTCCACGTGGTCAACGCTCTAGCAACATAATCTTAAATCAGTAGTGGCTCTGTAGGAATATGATCCTTTCGGTTTACTTATAAGATTTTCTAATTACAGGCTCCAGTACTTCTTACAAGTATAAGGCTTTTCCTTGCAGTTTTTTGCACGACTCAAACATGCTGATCTAATTTCCGTTTATGTGTTTTAGACACACCAGTGTCTCGTAACTTGTATGCCTCTCTCATATACCTAGAAACTACTGCCCAAGTCACATAATATCTAGTTCTTTTACGTCTCTCTGAATCGACAAATGATTCAATTAACTTAGTAGGTTCTTTTAAATGAGACTTTCTTCATTTTTTACACTATTGCCACTCACCTCTGTCTCTTCCATGAACACCTCGACTTCCTTGTTCTTCTCCCCCTCCATGCACTCGTTGTGTGTGCACGCGTAACTTTGTCCGTCAGGCGCGCACTTGCACGCGTTGCATTCTGCCTGAAACACCTCTCCCGGCTTGCAGACCGACCTCTTCAACAATGAATGTCTCTTTTCCTCCTGAGATGATTCTTCTAACATGTTGTCCTGCTCTTGTATTGAAGGGACGCGTAACATCCCTTTTGGCTCATATACCGACCGCTTCAGCAGTGTGTGTCTCTTTGCATCCTGGGATGCCTCTTCTAAGATATTGTCCTGCTCTTGGATTGAAGGGACGCGGTTCAAATCAATCATCTCACGTGGAACATTGTAGTCCAGTTCCTCGAAGCTATGGTCGAGTGATTCGAGACTTTCTTTTGCGGATTCTACATCAGGGTGATCGGTATCGTCGACTGGATCAAATGTTGGTTGGTTTTCTAATTTACGTCTTGTTATTTCTTCTTTATTTTCTGCTTTTATCTTTGTTTGATTGTCATTGTATTCATTCTGTAACGAATTAAGTATCGTTTTATATTTGACTACGCATGTTTTTCTTAAAGTATATTCAAAGTTATAATGATATTTAAAAATTACTTACCTTTTATATTATGTGCAAAACCAGACACCGTGCAAAATTGCATTTTGTGCATAAAACGTGTAGTTGAAGTTGAACTCCATTCACCAACACAAAGTTAATTAAACGTAAAACTTTATAAAAAAGAAATCCAAAATAGCTGACCACATTGAGACTTTATAGTAATGATGATGATGAGGTCGTTAATGACTTGACCTAGTGATGAGTGCTTTATGAATTTTGGTCTTCCCGTACACAAAATGAAAGTCGACTACCCTTTTCGACACATAATAATAAATTTTAAATAACATTATATCGAGAAGGAAAATAAGAAATAGAAAAAATTTCATGCATAGACCGGGGATCGAACCCGGGCTGCATGAGTAAACGACCCACCGCTCTGCCACGATGAATGCCAAATTTTCTATATCTTGATGCTCTTCTCTAAGCGACGATCCATTTTTTCAGCCATAACATTTTTTCGATTTCTTATTTTCATTTGTGAGAATAATATAGCACTGAATGCATATAAAACTCCAATAGATCAAAAAGGAACTTACCGGTTCTGGTACCGGCGTGTTTGATTCTTTGGGTGGCTTATCTTCCGGTTGTTTTACCTTGACTGCCTCTGAAACTGTAAGTTAATTTAATACCCTTCCTTGTTATTTTGATTGAGATATTCAAGAGATGGAGAAACTTGGAAAGGTTCGAAGTAAATTTTAAACTAAAGTTTGCCTCCTCTAGCAAGAACTCTATTATACCTATTTTACTTTTTCCCCAGCATCTCAGACGATATACAAATAAACAATGTCAGTGGTCAGGCAAACAGCTTTTTTGTTACCGCATAAGCTGATCAAAGTATCAAATTCTGCAATTCATGGTGTAAGCAAGGGCTTTTTCTTCTTTCTATTCTTCAACAACCAAAAAATTCCACTGCTGGAAAAGGTCTACCCATGATGAGGGCTTCCCAAATTTGTCGCTAGTTCTTTCAGCTAGCTATTCGTCCGTAGGCATGATGATTCCTCGTGTTGCACAGAATCTCCTTACCTTGTGGGCAGCCTATCCTGGTGCACATGGCGCGCCCTGGTCGCTGCACCAGCAGGTGTTGCAGTCGTTGTGCCACATGGTGTCCGGGGCGCACTGCCGCTCCAGCTCCCAGTCTGAAAAGCACATCAATCAGGGCGTCAGTTAGAATGATAACACTGAATTGCACTGAATGGTTTTCCTGATTGTCTCTGAAAATTTAGGAGCTGATTAAGTTGTTGCGTGAATATTATGCAAGTAGGGTTGGGTAGGTAGACCTTGTTGGTTGCTTTTTTTGCTAATTTCATCAAAAGAAGTGAGAAGTCCACTGCCGGGAATTAGGTCACCCCGAGGCGCTTCTATAGTCCGCGAATTTGGATTAACTTCATCCAGGAGCTACAATCCTTACAAGATTGTAAGTCCACTTTGCAGAAGGCTGTCCCAGGTTACTACTCTTTCCTATACGAGGTGGTCTACTGCCTAAAACCATAAATCCTGCTTAGGTATGATAGTTTTGGTATCTCACCAGTAGCGGTGCACTTCTTCTCCCGCTGACAGAGAGATCGTCCCAGCTCAGTGCACAAACACTTTCCGCAGGGGCCGTCCCACTTGCTGCCGAAAAGGCAATACACGCCTCTGTCCTCTCCTATCACCTTCCCGCTCAGGGCTTTCCCTATCCGTGAGGGGTGTACTGGAATAGAAGGCAGAAGAAGGATTTAATAAAAAGTAGAAAAACGATGTTAAGGATAGAGATGAACAAACTGCTGTAAATAAGTAGATATTAACAGAACTAGAAGACTTTTGTAATCCGAAAAAAAAAACCTAGGTGCACTTAATACAGGTAGATGACGATAATATTGGACTATTTACCTGTTTCTAAGGTTTCTGCTGCACATGCCGTGTCTTCTCCGGGTACGCATCGTAGGGCTGAAAAGTGAGAGAATATTCCAGTTAGAGTCAATTTCTCTTACCACAATCACACAGTATGAAACCGATTACGGTATAAATCATCAAGAAAACGGCTATGATCTTTGACCCACAGGAGGAGTAGATGCGAAAGCGAGGTAAGTATTTGCTCATTAAATAGGTATGCTTTCGTTACATTTGGACTTTGCTGATCCTTCGTGGGTAGATAGATAGAATTGCAAAAAATTGGGTTGACCCCATACTACCCCAAGGCAAGGATCTCCACATGGGAATGTGTGTTCGTATTCTCTGTGGATAATTACCCTCATGGAGCCGGCGGCGTGCGGTGGACGGCGCTATTAATAGAACTGCAATAATTGCGAAGGCCAAAGGGCAACTTAAGGAACTCAGCCGACTTATGGGACTATTGGCTGCCGATCGCTACAAACGGCATTGGTTTTAGTATGAGTAAACTTTCTTTGACGTAACTTTCAGGCATTTAAGGAATCAGCTTTTATTGATGTATAAATTTATTTTGCGCTGCTGATAGTGTCATCCTTTGATACTTCCTGAAAAACAGGAGTTTCTCAGTGTCAGTTCAGTCGTGCTCGTGCACGTATCGGTCACTCGGTCATCCATCAATTCATCAATCTTGGACTGACAGGAATAGGAATAATTAAAAAGGGTAAAGTAAGTACTTCTACCTACCACTGCACACGTCGCATTTAATTTTATAATGTGTATGTAAGGAAAGGAGTTGCAAAACCATTGCGACGAGACATTATAAATAGGTATTTACTTCCAATTCCAACATAGAAGTTGTTGATGATTGTGAAACTGTTGACACGCTAACATCAACAACAATGCTATCTAGACACGCGGAAAGAATAAGGATGCTGCAGATATGAAGGTAAATGCAATACGACGTACGACTACAGATGTCCTTGAAACTTCAAGTGATGATGATGATGATACTGAGGAGAAGTTTTGCACCTGGCTGAATATCTGTACCTACTGGGAGCATGGTCAACCGCACGGCGGCGGTGGTTTTATTAGTTCTTCTGCTTCTCGTGTCACTCGAATACATAAAATAATATTGGATAATGTAGGTACATTAGTATTACATGGATGATATACTGCGTATGGGCAGGCCAGGGTGATAGTGTCATATGGAGAAGTTCGGATGGAAAGTCCCAAAACTAGAGACGTTGTGTGTTAATCATTCTACTTAATTAGAAAATTTATTTTACTCGTTTAGCTTATTTATCTCACAATAAATACCTTTGCTATTAGAAAATAAACATTTCATGATAAACTGTATCGAAGATTTCTTAGAATCCGAACAATCTAAACACTTATCACATTTATTGCAAGAAATATTATAAAAGGTATCTTTGTGATGAGTGGAATGGTCAACAAGGAACCATTTGTCGGTTTCATGGTAAGGCGGCAAGGCGCTAAGGCACAACGAGCCTCTCAGAAGACTACCTCTTCTAGCGATTATATTAATTACATGTAGGTACATTAAGTGTCGTGCAACTACTAAATTTTTCTTTGGGGCTAACTAATTCCAAAATATTATTTTAAAATTGTGTATCACTAATACCCAATTCTTTGGACTTAATGTAAAAACAATATTAGTCTTCCGTCAGGGACTTCCCATAGCAGTAGACGGCTTTTTCCTTGGATCATGTTTGGTGTGACATTTCCTTGTTTTGGTGTATTGCAACGACGTAATTTTCATTTTTAGGCGGTAGGTAATTTTACCCGAAGATAGCGGCTGGAGCAGTGGCTCGATGGCGATAACGGGAGATCTACGTCCAGCAGTGGACTACCTAAGGAAAAATCAGGATGTTGTGATGCACGGTGTGAACTTTTCCATGACACCATATTTTCGATTGCAACACGAAACCCCGACATGCATCAGCTGCTCAAAGTCCTTCTCTGACGCCAGACCTTCCGGAAGCTTCCTACTACGTCGGCTAGTATCATATCAGATCAGGTTAGCGGCCACGCGGTAGAGCAGATAGGCCCATTCATGCCGCCATATCAGTAGTGTGACATCATAGTATACTACGGCCAAATTCATAACAGAAGAGTTTACCGACTGATCTTTTCGCCTGGAACACGTAACCTCGACGTGCACTCAACGTTCGCTTCTGACGTTTGAGCGTCCGGAAGCTTCCTACTACGTCGGCTGGTCGGCAGTCACGCCGTAGTACAGATAGGCCCATTCATGCCGCCACAGACGTCATCTTACACTACGTGCCTACCAAACTGATAACAGAAGAGCTTACTGACTGATCTTTTCGCCTGGAACACGTAACCTCGACGTGCACTCCAAAGTCCGCATCTGACGCCACAGCGTCCGAAAGGTCCCTACTGCGTCGTCTGTTGATATCAGATCGGGGTCGCTCGGTACTGCAGATAGGCCCATTCATGCTGCCATATCAGTATGACGTCATCTTAGACTACGCGACAATCGAGCTGATAACAGGGGTGAGGAAAATACTGGTTGTTAATATTTTAATAATTATAAAATCGGAGGTCTTCTCCACTATTTCTGGTCGCTTCGATTTCGTTTGGTATACCGATTCGAGAATCAAACGACCCAGCCCAATGAACTCTGGTGTCAGAGGTTAGGTAATGGATTCGGTGGGCTTAAAAACCAAGCGACAGCGGCAACGACGCGCGTCGTGGCCGCTGTCAATTGACTGGGGTATGTGGGTTGGTATGGGGAACCCGAACAACCGAGCGTCGGCGTCGTTGCGGCGCGCCACGACGCCGTCACGTTGACAGCGCGCTGAGAAGCTTAGAGTTTGTATGGGATGCGGTCGGGATTTTCTACAAGACCGCAGCGACAACGACGCGCGTCGTTGTCGCGTCGCTTGGTTTTTAAGCCTATCTTAAGTACCTACAAATACCAATCACCATCTTTGATAGACAGCACCCAGGACCGACGTGCCCTCCGAAGAGTACAACTCATTGATCTATTCAAATCTATTGCCATCTCATTTCATAGGTAACAATTTTCTATTTCAGTCCTACCTTTGAAACCTTCAGATCAGATCAACCGAAAAATGAAAGAGAAAACGATCTAAACACAGCTCCTGTCCTGACTTTTTACTTATCTACCCTGATCTTTTACTATTTAGTATACCTCGTTGGTACACCTACCTACCTGGGTAGGTACTTAATTGACTGGAATAAGACGGAAATAGTTGCATTTGAATAATATGTCCATGTTTTATTCAGAATAGTGTAGGTAGGTTTTATTTTTAGCTGTAAACGTTTTCGTTTTGCTAAGAAGGGCGCACTGGTCAGTGGCCAGAAACTAGACATTATACTGTCTCTAACTAAAGGCTCGCACAGATGGACTGCACTGTAAGGTATGCCGCTGAATTTAACGTGTGAGTATGTTGCGCAAAACTTCGTAGTGACCTACTGATACCTATACCTAAAATAAATAAACCTAAAGTTTCCGTGACCGTATCAATAACTCAACTAAACTTGACCAGTTTCAAAGGACGCAGGCACTGACTGCAAGACATTAAATTAGCTATAGAGGAAATATCATATTCATATCTTGGTTTACCTAGGTCTTTCAAAGGTTCTCTGGAAGAGATTCCTTAGTGGGATAAGCCCGCCTTTGAGCCTGTAGTTTTCTTATGTCTGTAATTGTTATTTTAAATGTGCTTGGTACAATAAAGTGATAACATTGCATTATAGGCAGGTCAAAGCATCCAAGATACAAAGTGGGTGTAGGTTCAATCAAAGTTTAAATAACTAAAGACGGCGATACTACGGCAGCCTCTTATGGAGTTCGTCTGTGAAACCCCTTAAGCGACCAGACCAGGACAACACCATACATTACAAACCAGGGTTCGAAGATATATATCACTTGATATATATCATTGATATTTATCGGATATATATCACGATATTTACTCCTTAATAAATATAATGTGATATATTATCATTGATATGTATCGCGTGATATTAAGATATTTATTATTTGGATATATATCACCATTATTCGTTGAGAAATAGTGAATTTTTATGGTCAATTAGACTAAAAAAAACTCGCCAACTACGCCACTAATGAAAATCTTTAGTTAATTTTGAAATACCCACTGTTTCATGCACGAGAAAAAAATAAATTATTTTGATGTAAATCTCTCTGTATTTATTCCTGCCTAAGGTAAATTTTATAAATATTAATACATATCTATTGTTTGTTATTTGGTGTTTATTTAGATAGACTCATAGATTTAATTCTTCTATTGTGTGCGAAGTGGATGGTTTATTTGCTGCGTCCGGGCTCATATACGGCGGTCGAATTATGAAATGTAGGTATGCACGTATCTACTATTGTCCATATAAATACAGAATTTTATAAGCTACTTTCTTTTAAAAATAAACTGTAATTAAATAAGGGATACAGATTAATTTTCTTACAATTTTGTTCGTATTTGACGACAAAATCTATAGATTATTTTGAAAAATTTTAGACTGATTGATATATATTCGATAAATATCAAAAAATGGATATATATCCGATTTATTGGATATATATCGGATATATTGATATTTATTATAAATATCGGATATTTTCGAACCCTGTTACAAACCCGTAGAAACTGCTAATTTCCATGTTGTTTGCTTGTTGCCGGTGCCATGGAATAAATAAGCCGGTACTAGGACGGCATGCGGCGGCAGGTTGACGCGCGGTGAATATCTTTGCATAATCTCTGAAGTCCCGTTACGCGGACAGGCGATATGCGATTTGAGATAACTGGCTAAAGGTAGCGGCTTTTTGCAAAGCTTATATTTACTTATTTGTGTGTATTTTTATCATCTGAATTTAAAAGAAGGAAGTTGTTAAATCGTCGGAGATTTGTTTGTCCCATACGCGGTACGCCTAGGTATATCCCATGCGGGGTAGGCAGAGTGTAAAAGGTTTTGCTTTTTTATTGACGCTACGTCTAACAAAACTTTGCGAGTCATTCAGAAGACGATGGTTAAATATTTTTTTATAGGTAGGCTTTTTCCCTAGACAGTCACTTATATGTTAATTAGTCGTCAGTCAAGGTCTGATAGAAAAACTCTAACACCAGGGTTCATCGGGTCGTCCGTCGACTCAGTGTCCCACACGAGAGAAGGAGCTGATGATGGGTTCCTTCAGAAATCAATGGGGCTTCAAAATCTTCAAATTCCATAGAGCTTGAAACCATTTTTTTTGTAACGTCCTTAACGTTTAATGTTATCGAATGTGCTCTATTCATATAATTTAGAAATAGTGTTATTTCATCATGTTTTCGTTGATATCTAAATACCTATGGATGGGAATACCCGGTAGCTATGCAATATGCAACGATTCCAAGAAGATAGGTTGGTGCGCAGAATTCTAAAGAAATTTTATCTATCGAAAGGCATTTTCCTGTTGTCAACACGAAATTTTCCTTGTGTTAATAGATTATCCAAAAATTAGTTCATTTCTAAATAAACTGCATTCGTATATCATTGTGGTAAACATTGCGGTATAAATATTATGTTAATGAAATAATATTTAACACAAACAAATCAAAAATAGATCCTGATGCGTTTAATGCCGTGACAGGATAAATGCTTATGGCATCACTTCACGAGGAAAAGCAGCGCTTCCTGTATCTAAATATGGACACTTTTTAATGTTCGCCGTCATCCATTGCCGGCTTTGTTTGACACACACTGACAGGTGTGGAAACAATGCAGCAATGGAGACACAAGTGGATGACAATAGGCGATGATATGACGTGAAGATGTGGTTCTCATGAAGATAATAATAGCATTGTGGCTAAACCAATTAGTTGCGCGATTATCGAGATGCGTGCTCCGCTACTAAGTCAAAGTCAAAGTCAAAGTCAAAAATGTTTATTCAAATTAGGACATAAAAATATCACTTATTGATAGTCATTCATTACATTGGATTAGTCATTGTAAAAAAGAGAAATTTGTGAAGCACAATTTTCTCTTTTTTATAACAATTTTTATTCCTACTATAAACGCGGCTCAGTAAGGTGACTGCTACATCCTATAAGTACATCAATAGCCGCTGTTGACCACTGCTGGACTAGGCTTCCTGCCCTATTAGGGGATGTTAAGATGACTGCATTAACAAATACAGGAGCCATTTAAAAAGTGTCATATTTTAGGACTCAAGTCTCTTTTGATAATTTGGGGCGGGGCGCCTTCTATTTTGTGATAGAAAACATGCCAGGACACCTATTGTGACATGATGACCTACTAAATACTATAATTGAAGGGAAGAAGAGGAGAGGGCGTCCTAGACGCGCCTACATGGACCAAGTCAAGGAGAATATGCACCAAAACGTAAAAGTCAAGGAGAAGGCTCTAAAGAGAGAGCAGATTTGATATTACTCCACCAACAGGAGTGAAGATAAGAACAGTCGAAAGTTTGGAAGGTAATTTCAAAATCAATAGGGAATGGCATCTAAAGGTAAACTAGTAGGTACCTACATAGATCTGCAGTAGGTATGAGCATGAGATATGTAAAGATAATTGTTATGTATGACTGGCAATTTGTGGTACCTATCCACGCTAGGCGCCACCGATCAATCATCATCAGCAACCTATCATCAAGTCATCAGTTCCGCGAACTTGCAGCCGCTGTAGCGCTAAAAATAGACACGCGTCTAACAAACCAATAAAAGTAGGCCCGAGCAAAAATCTATCGGAATGACCTTATGTGAGCAATTGCTACCAATGAGATCGATCACATGGGACCTGGCGATCAAACTGACAGGGACGAGGTGTTTTATTAGTAGCCGATGGAACACTTAAGATTGCAATGGAACCTGAGGTTAGGTGCAAGTAATATAAGAGGGTTTAGGGCTGACTGCATCCATGGGCTTTCCACCCGGAACATGTAGCTAACTTATTTAAAGATGTCCAGCATTTCTGCAGGGCTACAAAGACTCGAGGTTTGAGGAGGTGACATTGACGAAGAAGAAGTCTTGGAAGGACGTCAGTCCGTTGCATTGGGCATGTTTGTAGAAACCGACCGAAATTCTGTGCATAGTAGGTATATACTAAGTATCTAGGTACGTATATGTAAAGACTTTACATTGGGGAGGCTTATATCTAGCAGAGGACTGTTGTGCATGGCTGCATATCTAGCCAATACTTACTTTGTTGCTGCATCTCCTTATACAACAATGTTGTCGTCCGACACTAGTGTCTGCTGATATGTCGTGTCTATTACCTATCTGAAACATTTCTGCCAAATCTCTACGCACGTGTCAGCCAACAGTAGGTACCTAACAACCATTAGATTAGGTGGCACTGAACTATAATGGGTTAGAAGTTTTTTCGTCGTCTGCCTGCCGTCTGGAATTTAGGCGCCACGTTAATTGTAAGTCTGATGTTTCGATCAACATCGATCAGCGGCAATCTATTGAGTTTGGACCATGATGTCATGGTGGAATGATGATGGCAAAAATATTTAAGTAAGTACCTACTTGGCGATATAAAGTTGGACATTGGACTTTCGTCAGGATCACAGTCAGGATGGTGGGCTACCTACTGATTGGGGTTTCACTGTCCGCGAGGCTGGCACAGAACTGACTATACTACGGTCATTCGAATAGGCCATATTTGACAGCTGTCAAACCCATACTACGAAACATGTCAACAAAGAAAAATAGACCATAAGTCACAGCACTAACATGTTTTTAAAAGCTGCCAAATATGGCCTATTCGAATGACGGTACTATAACAAGAGTGTAAAAAATTGGCGCTATAGCTACTATGTATTATGTAATTCTTTTTCACGGGCTACACTACAGCCTAATCCTAACTGACTAGCTGTATCAACTTTCGTGACTTTAAAATGGCGGATTTCAAACGTAAAAATATATAAGTTGAAATTACTGCAGTCGGGTTTTTATTTTTTAATAAGTAATTGGGCTTGTTGATATTCTGGGTTGTGGGTTTGTGGTTTGCGATTATACCTAACTTCACGTTATAATAATTCCATGATTTCATTCAAGTGACTAATTATACCTATCATGATCCCTCCTATTTGTTTTCTTACATACATACATACACACATCACGCCTTTATTCCTTGCGGGGTAGGCAGAGCGTCAACGGCCATAAAATACGGTCGTTATCGCCACGTCTGACAAATATTTGAGGGCCGTTTTAGCTATTGTCGTGTATCGCTATAGTGACAGGTTGTCAGCCTGTCGCCTAAAATTGCAATACACGTGATAACCTCGAGTCCTTTAGTCGCTTCTTACGACACCCACAGGAAAGAAATGGGGTGATGCTATTCTAAGCCGGCATCACACGGCATTTGTTTTCTTCATTATAGGTAATTATGTGAATATTGATAGAGAAACAACATGTTTCGAGTGACGTTCTCGATAGTGACCCGCTACGTAACATAGCTGCGTCATCGGGTCATCTCTTATCTTATCTCTTAAATAAATGACGATCACACGCGTTCTTGACCGATATTGTAAACAACATCGAGGAAACTCCAAATTATTGATAGATAACATTCAGAAAAAGTAATTGTTTTTTTCAGCATAGCTACCTACCTAATCATCCCAAAACATTCAATAACAACAAACGGACTAGTTAGGTATATTGCGATTTATGTATGACAGACTCTATACAATATGAATAATGAATATTCCACAGGAAATATTCGAATGACGTGCACCTTGATATTTGCAAGCCTTACTTTGCAACTTCTGCACCAAGGTTCTGCAGTATTAACAGTTCATGTGTGCATACTTTACTTAATATTAAATTAAGAAATAAGTGAAAACAAACAAAGCAAGTAACATGAAAAACTTAAACGTAAAGATGGTCCGAACTACCGTTTTTGATTACCCCTTCTGCCTGGCCTATACCCTAATGCTAGAATTTCTAGGATAGCTCAGTACATCAATCAACCTACTGTAAGGGACCAACTTATACTGGTTATTTCTTATTATTTCCATCAAGAACCCGTATAAGTTGATGTGTTGGCGATTATAATGATAGGACTTATTATTGGAGCCAACATAACTAGACAATGACATGAGGAAAGCATCGTACTTAATTATAGCTACTTAATTGTGTGAGATTGCAACTAGATTTTCCTTGTCAATGGAGAATGTTTATAAATATGCAACTTCGCATTTATTTTGCGGAAATGCTTCATCTGTTTGATAAAGGTTTTATGAAAAAATACGGTTATTCGGATCTACTACCGCAAAATGGTCACTCTGGGGTGAATTCTTCGAAACAAATGTCCGCTTAGCCAGTTACCCTAGCTAGGCTACATTTGTCTCTAGCTGAGGGTGACTGGTTGTGCAAACTTTTCCAATCCATCCCCAGGGTATTGGGATTTTCATACCTAAGGTGTCAGATTGGGTAACCTCCAAAAATGCTTGTTGTTTGAAAATAACGGTAGCAGGACTTCAGGGTGTTTAAAGAGGCAACACTGTAGGTAATGTAATGAAATGACATGAACAAGATATCTAAGTATAGTTGCTGTGCGGTATTCTATCTACTAGATACATCACCAAATCAGTCCACTGCTGGACATGGTCCATTGCAAGCTTGAAACTGTAACTATTTCAAATCTATCTAATGAAACTACCTATAAGGTAAAAACGAGGGTAGTTTGTTTAGCTTGGTTTTCTAAAGGAATGTAGGGACTTTCTGTTTGATTCAACGCCAAGAAAGGGCATTCAAATGAACTTCTTTTGATAATTTGTCAAATTAACCCTGATGAACCTATGCGAAACCAGATTTGCTGACTACAGAAGCCTGGAGTCAGCAAATCTTCGCAATACCTCCAGATCGAGTCCACCCAGGGCTACTAGGATTGCAGGATTCAAAGGAAAATGAAGCTAGACTCACCCCCGCCCTGGACCAGCTCCATTCCCACCCACAGCACCAGCATCGCCGACCACATGATAATCACAGACACCGGCACCGACCGTCCACACACACAACCCGTCCTTGCCGCGGCGACCGAACGACTGAGCCTCCCAACGAGGAATACTGTTGATATACTCAACAACCACTTTACTTGTGCACGCGGAAATGTGTCACAGAATCTATCGAAGTCTAAAGCTTAATAGTATAAGGTTCAAAGTACTCTGGCTAGTTGATTCTGGGTAGTAAATAAGATGTGGCGAGGCGGTATCAATTAAAATTGGTCTTATTAGTCCGCGTGCGTTCGGATCTGACCTCTCGCAGAATTCGGACTGGACTGTGACGTCGCTTAATATCTACTTACAATACGTACGTACGACACTATTGTTCATAATAATCATAAAATCATATCTGACTTCCGAAAAGCAGGTTATCATTCGAACTTTGTCTAGGAAACTTGACCCTTCAGTTTTGTGTAGTCGGTTTAATTTTTGCTAATTATGTATCTACATAAAAAAAACGTGAAATCAGTTTTGTAGTCAGTAATGGATATTTTTTCTGCTGAAAAGAATTAGAGGGGTTAATATTTTCTACAAATTTTCCTCCTCTATCGACCGATTGATGAAAAAGAAAAGATAATTTCGTCTTTACTCATGTTATTATAGGTTCCAGGCGCTGAAAGAAAAGAATCGGCAAAGTTAGCTTAAAAATAAAGCCTGACCCTTCGTTTTCCGTAGCGAGCGGCTGAGGTCCTAACTTCAAAGCCCACAGTTTATGCGCTTTTTAGAGGCTTTTTACGACCTCCGCGGCGACGCGGGCGCAGGAATGTTACCGCTACGAACTGGTTAAATTTAGATTCGCATTTCCAACTGTTTTATTATGGTTTTATTCTTTTAGCGGACCAAAGCGACTGTTGCCATGGCGGTATCCGTGTGTATAGGGGGTGTTAGCCGAAGCACTACCCTTCCATACCTACAATGCCCTGTTCGTAAAGAAGGCGACGATGATGATGATGAGTTTATAGTCTATTAGGAACGGAATAAGTAGTTGATTGCGGTCACTAAGTATAGGACAAATTAGAACCTAGATATTTGACTGGAGCGAGATCGATTCCCAGGAAACGTCGAAGTCCAAAGTTCGGTTTCTGAACTGGGATAGGTACAAAGCACAAAGTAAGTATTGGCTAGTGTACAAAGTTGATAATTATGTCGGTATGTAGTGGATATAAGTGGGTAAGACTGACTTTGTGAAATTGTAACCGATTAGGATCGAGCAGACAACCAACCGACTTTCCGTGAAAGATGGTTCCGTGCTATGGACGTTAAGCCTTCGGTCCAGGTTGCTGTGTTTGATTAGGTACATTAGTCGACTTACCTTATTGTCCCACGAAAAGAATCTCAGTACTCTCTTAACACCCTGTTTACGAAACGAATGCCATTTTCTTAGGCCGTTAAACGAAATCTCGGAATGCAGGTAAATATTCAAATGGTGAACTCTTGGTTTTGTTTTTGCAAAAACTTAACCGACGTGATCTAAGAATAGAAGTGGGTTAGTGAGATCGTTGGGAAACGTGATCTCACTGTGTTTACTGGGAATTAATCAATGAACTTGTGATACCTATGCAATGATAATACTACAGAGCAAATATTAATCATGTTAGGGATTCACGTTACTTAATGATTTATTCATTTTTAACCGACGAAAAAAAAAACGGAGGAGGTTCTCAATTCATCGCGAACTTTTATTTTTATTTTTATTTTTTTTATTTTTTATGTATGTTCACCGATTAATCAGAGACGCCTGGACCGATTTGGAAAAATCTTTTTTTGTTTGAAAGGGTGCACTGTCCAGGTGGTCCCATAGTCATCACGTCAGGATCTGATAGAAGGATCTTGAGAAATAAACAAATTCTTCATATTTTGCGACACGTTTGAAGCAAAATGTACTTGTGTTTACATACACGACTGACGTCTGCCCGTTGTTGACTGTCTGCCAAACATCTGCCAAAGATGTACATCAAAAAAGGAGGTTGCTTTTATATTAGTCATGTACGTTTAAGCCCCAAGCTCCACAGAGAGGACAAGGAAAGGACATAGGGCGTAGGGCATGACGCTTGACGTTTGACATCGCGACGTTTCCATACAAAATGTACGAAAAAGTATTGACAAAGGCACACACAAGCGTCGCCAAAGCGTCGCATCCATGACAGCTAGCGTCAAAAACTAAGAAGAATATTTGACGATCACTTGTCTGTCAACTGTCATTCTTACGTCCTATGCCCTCGTCTTTTTGGTGGAGTTTGCGCCTTTGTATTTCATGAAGTTCTATGTGCGCTTGAAACTCCTTTGAAACAGTAAGCTAGGTCGTGTAAATGGTTATTTTGAATGTAATCAAACTTGAAAAGTAACCACTAAAAATTATAAAATAAAAGCTTTTTAGCAAAAATATCACAAAACTGAAAAGCATAAAATAATAACTATTGTTACTATATTGGAACTTAGGAATTTTGAGTCGGGCGTCATGCCAATGAAGCGTGTTAATATGTAAAAAATTAAGACGCCGACTTAGAATTTCTAAGTTCCAATATAGTAACAATAGTTATTATTTTATGCTTTTCAGTTTTCGGCGGTGATATTTTTTGCTAAAAAGCTTTTTGTAACTTATAGATGTAAAAGATAGGTACAGATACCTACAACACTTGTGTATTAATTCAAATTAAGATAAGTTGTAGTAAATGATTTTTCTCAAACATGCTAGAAAATATGTCAATTTCTTTCAAAAAAACAATCCAGAAAGTTTGACATTGTCTGTGATTTTGTAATTTCTGAACGATTTCTTTTTTACACACCAGCAATGAATTCCAATACAACTTTTCTGGCGCGATATCGAAATCGTTCAGAAATTACAAAATAAAAAAGAATAACTCCAAATCCACATCTTGACTTAGTAATCAGTAAAACAACTTTTTATATCAAATTACTATAAAATAAATTAATATCTTTATAATTTCCTAGCATTTTTTTGAGAAAAGCACTATGTAAGCCTCGGGGAAAATGACTTTGCTAGACTCGTATTTTTAAAGTCCTCGCCTGCGGCTCGGACTTCAAACTCTACTCGTCAGTCAACGTCTTATTTTTCCATCCTCGTCAACAACCTACTATTGAGAGTCCTTAAGTAAGTTGGTAGGTCAGTCTCGTCAAGAACGAAGACCTTTTTTCGAATAAGTGGCATGGATTGGAATGTATGAAATAAACTCGCCAACCAACCACCCCGTCCCGAAACTGTTCGTTTTCTTTCAGGAAAGTGTCACAATGTTTTTAGTATTTTGAGAAGAGATAGAAGAAACATTTATGAAGAGGTCTGTGCTTCCCTTCGGGGATGTTTTCTCTACCCATATTCCATGTTCAACCTAACAGACGACGACGTTACGAGTCCAAGCAAGCCTATCATATTGTTTCAGCCTTCCGGACAGAAAATTTTGTGTTTGCTATTCTATGTAGGTACCTTCTTACACAGGTAGTATAGATAGTGTTTCGGTATGTACCTATCTACAGTATTCGCTACCCTCTTGGCACGATAGAAACTAGGAATTCTACAATATGATGAGATGACTTACACAAAGTAAATATTGGCTAGCGCCAATGTTGTTTTTTTTATTCAAGGCAGAATGTTGTAATCCAAAGCAGATATCTCCCGATGTCCGGCGCACTGGAGGATGTTCCCACGGTTAACTATCGCTGTTCCGCTACCTACGGGCCGCGTTACAACCGCGTCACATGCATTACTTTTAAATACCTACTTTATCCTTTACGGGGCAAGCAGAGCGTCAACGGCCGTTATTACCATTGTGCAAGGTTGACCCAATAGCCTAAAATTGCAATACACACATTAGAGTTCTTTATTTTTTTAAATATTTTAATATCGCGACGATACGTGCTAATTAAGTAGAAGAAGAAGAAGAATATTTAATATGTCTTCTACTTGCAGCGGAAAATACAAAGATGCATGATCTATTTCTTAAATGAACAATTAAATTACCACCGTTTTGCCGTGTGGTGCCGGCTTAGAATAGCATCACCCCTTATCGGTTTCATAGTAAGAAGTGACTAAGGGATTTGAGAGTTGATGTCTTCTTCTTCTTGGTTAGCCTATAATTATATTTTTGATTCCCAATACCGCAATGGCGTTCTCTGACAAAGTTCAGTGGTTTAGCTCCTCCTGCTGCAAGAGACGGGCAGAAGAGGGCACGAGTTGATGTGTATTGCAATTTTAGGCATCAGTCTGACAACCTGTTACTATGGTGATACACAGTCTTCTGAATGACTCGCAAACTTTTGTTAGACGTGGTGTAATTGGCCGTTTCATACAGCCTTTAATGCTCTGCCTACCCCGCAAGGAATATAGGCGTGATATATGTACCTATGTACATATGTTAAATTACCACCTACGCCGATATCTATTTATTATCAACAATTTTGAAACATCACCCCATTTCTTAACAGTGGGTGTCGTAAGAAGCGACTAAGGCACTTGAGGATTTCATGTGTATTGCAATTTTAGGCGACAGGCTGACAACCTGTCACTATAGTGATACACGAAAATAGCTAAGACTGCCCTGAAATGATTTTCAGGCGTGGCGATAACGCCCGTATGTTCTACGGCCATTGACGCTCTGCCTACCCCGCAAGGGATAAAGGCGTGATTTATGTACCTATGCATTTTCCTTGCATTGATTTCTGCGCACTGTTCTCCAGTCTCTCTCTCTCTCTCTCTCTTCGTATGGGACACCGAGTCGTTCAACGACCCGATGAACCCTGGTGTCAGAGTTTTTCAACCGCCTACTGCATGCAAGTAGCAGGCCAGTAATAAACAAGTTAAAAGAATTTGGTTAATATTTTTACAGAACCCTACAATCGGTAGAAATCAAAGTAGATAAATGTATCTATGTATCTAGGCCTACGCCCTGCAATGGGCTAGTATAGGCTAAATGAAGGCTTAAATAGATAGATGTATCTAAACAGATAAGAAGGTTGCCTCCGGAATAATGAACTTACAATAATAAATTATAACCATACAGAAATATCTGAATATGTAAGCCTGAGTGACAAATCTAAGACATAAGAATTTATGAAAATTCGTATATTATTTATGAAAAAAATATGGATTTTAAATTGTATATTATGATTTGCATGGTTGTAAAACTGTAATAATTTGTTTTTCTTTTTTTTGCACTTTGCAATAAATAAAACAAGTATCTGAATCTGAAGTTATACAGGGAAATCCGTAAATCAGTTCTCCTGATTTATTAAAATACTAAAAGTTGAGATACCTCTTTCATTTTGCGTAGTCGGCCAAATTATATGATGGCAACACTTGAAGGAATTGTCATATTGACAGTTAATACCTGTGCTTTATAAGCTAGCTGCATCTACATCAAGTAACTACACCAACGCTAACAGGAGAAAGATGTGCTTTGCTTTTCTATGCGTCAAGTGGCTGTGTAGTTTACTAGTGATACCATTTACAACGATAAAATGTTGATTGAAGCTAAATAAACATCAGCTATGTGTCAAACGTAACGTGAACGTATACACTTCGGTCCGTACAGTTTTGTGATAAAAATCAGCGTTGCCGGCGCGGATCTTTGGATGCGATTTCGGATCTTTTCGGGTCTGATCGGATCCTCGGCGGATCCTCATTTCCAGCGGATAATTTCGGATAATTATGAAAAAACATAGTCAAACCATTGTAGATACTCTTATTTAACAACTCGCAGTAAAAGAGAAGCAGGAGCGGAAAATGGATCGCACCGCAAAAATATCTTCCATTGTCTTTAAGGACAGCACGACCAGTGCGCCGCGTGACGTGCACGGCTACGTGAGTAACAGGCTAGCATAGACCGGACGCGCCGCGAGGCGTGCACGTCTACGTGCATGAGTAACAGGCTAGCATAGACCGGACGCGCCGCGAGGCGTGCACGTCTACGTGCATGAGTAACAGGCTAGCATAGACCGGACGCGCCGTGAGGCGTGCACGTCTACGTGCGTGAGTAACAGGCTAGCATAGACCGGACGCGCCGCGAGGCGTGCACGTCTACGTGCATGAGTAACAGGCTAGCATAGACCGGACGCGCCGCGAGGCGTGCACGTCTACGTGCATGAGTAACAGGCTAGCATAGACCGGACGCGCCGCGAGGCGTGCACGTCTACGTGCATGAGTAACAGGCTAGCATAGACCGGATGCGCCGCGAGGCGTGCACCGCATCTATCTTAGGTTTAATTTATGTACATACGACTCTACACTAGGTAAAACCTTTGGGTAAAACAAAGCAAATTAGGAAAAAATGCAGCTCGCTTTTGTAAGTGTAGGAAAATGGTTCACAAAAACACGGGCGAAAATAGCAAAATTTTAAGCGCCGTTTTTGGGTAAAATCGGATCCAATCGGATCCTGCCGGACTAGGTTTCGGATCTTTTGATTTTCGAGTGCCGGCAACACTGATAAAAATGTTCAGCTTTTAGCTAATTGATAACTAATTAAAGCATAATGGAGGAGGGAAATTCAATTATCTACGGTCTAGAACATCAGGTAATGCAAGAACTGCTCTATAACTTTGAATAATCGGTGTTTTTAGGATGACCGAAATCGGTCCCACAAAACAATGTTTTTCTTAATTATTCTATTATTTTTCACCTCAGTCTTCTATGCACCTCACAGTTAGCATTGTCCTGACATTATCCATGCAATGTCCTAAACTATGGGTGTATTTCGTTTAAATAATCTTAAAATTACAGTGTTTGTATGAATCTAGTAGCATCACATTCCGCGATATGTTTCTTGCTTTTTAAGTACTTAATTTACATTTCGACAATTGAATTGAACACACAAAAGATCAGTTGGAGTGCCAGTTTGTTTCGCCACAGTAAAGTTCATAGGTCAAATCCCAATTACCTTTTTTTAAATTGTTTACTTTCTTGTACTATCATATCCCACTTTCTCATTCTTCCCTTTAGTTGCCTGGCAGAGAATGCTACTTAGCATTAAAACCATCTTGTTGTACTGTTTCTTCTGTCTCTGTTTTCCCACTTCTGTATTGTTTTACTGTGTTGTTATTATTATTCTTTGTATTGTGCAATGTTATGATAAGTTAGCTGCTATTTTGCTTGCAGACACGTGCCCTAAGCCCACAGTATGGGGAAGGAGAGGCAATCCGGTTCCTGATCGGCACACAAAGCCTCAAGCCGAGAGCCAATCAAGTTCATGTTGTAGAATTGGAAGAGGACACTGGGGCACTACATACTAAGGCAAGTTTATAGGTTGGTCAGATTCTATTCATTTTAACCTTTTTTGCAGGGTTTATCAGACTGTTCAAAAACACATCATAAACATAGTGTGCTTCTGTTGTCTAGGTCCTAAGTGAAAAAGTTTAAATTTAAGTTCTTGCAGAAGATTATAAAGCAGATTTTAAGACAACTTTAATATTAAACCTCCAATAGAACTAAAATAAATAATAAAATGATTTATCGTTTTCATTACATACAGTTACATTTTACAATCACAAAAGAAACAACAGGTTTATTCAGAAAAGAAATTTCTTACAGAAAACGTACGCCAGTTATTATTTTCATTAACAGAAATATTATTGCCTTTTACAGGTGTTCAAGCATGAGCTTGGCGAGATCTGGCACCTCCGCTGCTCTCCTCATGACGCTGCTACCCTGGTCACCACACATAATGCATATGATCCTGATGCAGCCCAGTGCTACATGGGAGTGTCGTGTATAAGCTACCCACGCTTGATGTAAGAGTTTGTGTAATTTTGGGCAAGAGTGATTGAATAATCCTGATGATAGAAGAAAGAGACCTAAATGGCAACATAATTGTATGCGTCTTTTTCATATTACATGATATGTTCAAGTCTCCATTAAAGTAATCAATCACTATCTTAGTCTTCTTACAGTCTATGCAAGAAGGATTTATTTAGAACATTATTGAAACCAAAAATTTAATTCTTGTTAAGTTACATATAGCCCCGTCAATATCGACATAAAAATAAATAAACATTGCAAACGCGCATGTAACTACGATTTTTTTATATCGGGTGAAATTTTACTAGTGACCGATAGCAAAACTCAGAATCGGTGATAGGAACATAGTTCGAAATACAAAAAAAAATTTGGATCTCCCATACAAACTTGCCGATCAGCTGATTTCAGTTACTATGGGAGGTTCAAAATCTTTTTTCGTATTTCGACCTATGTTCCTTGGGGAAAGTTGTTCCTTATCACTAGCCGGTTCTGAGTTTTCGCTATCGGTCACTAGTAAAATTTCACCCTATATGTTGTAAGGTCCCTTGAGAGTAGTTAATACCCAAGTTTGCAACACTGAAAACCTTGTGCTGCCTCCACGGTGCTCAATAAACTGCGAAATTTTGGCCCATATTTCAGTTTTTATAAAAATCTACCATAACGAAGATTTTTCAAGTACGTTTCATAAAACTTTATTAAAGATAACTAAATTTGCTACAATTTCAGGGAAACCTGAGCACACTATGTCTTTTGGTTGCAAAGATACAGCAAGTCAAAGATGGGCAATTCTTCCGCAGTGCTAAGAAAGCTGTGAAATTACAGAATTTCCGATGTAACAGCTATTGTTACATTTTTTTCAAAAGTCATATTATGTTGTCCGACTTGCACTTAGCCAGTTTTTAGGTTCCGTACCCAATAGGGTAAAAACGGGACCCTATTACTAAGATTTCGCTGTCTGTTCGTCCATCCGTCTGTCACCAGGCTGTATCTCATGAATCGTGATAGCTACAGAGTTGAAATTTTCGAAGATGATGCATATCAAAATCCGTTCCGTAGTTTTTCGCGTGTATCTCATAAACCGTGATAGCAAGAGAGTTGAAATTTTCACAGGTGATGTATTTCTGTTGCCGCTATTACAAAAATAGAATACAATAAATAGTAAGGGGCTCCCATACAAGAAACGTGTTTTTGTTGGTTTTGTAAATAATGTTTCGAGGCTGTTTCATGAACCGTGACAGTTAGATCTTTTAAATTTTCACAGATGATGTATGTTTATTGCCGCTATAACAACAAATACAAAAACTGGCCAAGTGCTAGTCGTACTCGCGAACAAATGATTCCGAACCATCATTTATAAAAATGACAGAAATATCATATCTGTTGCCCGACTTGCACTTGACTAGTTTTAGTTGTTGTAATAGTGGTAATAGACATACATCATCTGTGAAAATTTCAACCATCTAACTATCACGGTTCACGAGAAACAGCCTTCGAAACATTATCCACAAAAATGAGCAAAAAAATCAGGTTTCTTGTATGGGAGCCCCCCTTAATATTTATTGTATTCTGGTTTTTAGTATTTGTTGTTATAGCAGCAATAGACATACATCACCTGTAAAAATTTCAACTCTGTAGCTATCACGGTTCATGAGATACACGCGCAAAAACTTTTGAACAAATTTTGATTTGACGTTGACATTGGCAGCACAGGGTTTTCAGTGTTGCAAACTTGGGTGTTAACTACTCTCAAGGGACCTAACAATATATAACAAAACCGTAGTTACATGCGCGTTTGCAATGTTTGATGTCGAAATTGACCGGGCTAATATTATAGAAGCCAAAAACATTCTTGTTTAATTCAAATTCAGATTCAAACCCACAGCTTTTGGTATATCTGCCATAACTGCAGTCTAACCACAGATCTGTTATTTGTAATTGTTATGTTTCCTTTTACAATATAATAAATAAATATTTCAGACTAAGTCTATTGATTGGGAACCATTTCATTTAGAATAAAAACCACCATCCATCTTCTCAAGAGCTTATTCCACGATGATGATAAGTATGATAACTTATTGTTCCAGGTGATACCGAAAGATCTGGATGACCTGAGCGCGATCCAGGGCAGGAACCCTGAGGATATGGAGCTGCTCCGGACCATCACTCCTGAGGTAAGAAGGAATTTTCAATTACATCTATAAAAAGTATGAAAACCAAAACAATGTGTACTGCAAATATCAATTTTGTAAAAATTTTACTCACCCCACAGAGAGAAAACACTTATTAATAAGCCCAAAATTAGGAACTATACTATCTGATTCACAGAAGAAAGGGATTACAAATGGCAGCTGAATGTCAGTTTTCTTGCTCGAACTAAGGCTCGTACATACACCATATTGTTATGAAGCCTGTGGTGACTTCTAAATGGGCATTTGATTTAAGTTATTCGAAAAATTAAGCTGTACTTACATATAGCCAACATAGACTAATTCAGCATAACTCTCAAAATTTGCATCTAATCTGGCATAGTCTATGATGGATGACATATCATATAGCAGGCTGCAGGATCTTCAGGACAAGTTTCTTCAAAAACTCCCATTAGATAATTCCGAAACTAACTAAAACTTGCGCTATATGTTGAAATACTTTCTGTAAATTAACAGACAAGCTTAATTTACAGACAGTAAATCGCTTGAAGACGAGCATCAAGATATAGAAAATTTGCGTTGCATTGACCGGTGAATAGATAGCTCAGCGGGGCATGGACTCAGCGGCTCGGGTTCGATCGAGCCCGGTCGAAGCTTGTCATTTTTTCAATTTCTCATTTTCATTTATATGTAATTAACAGAAACCGGAAGAAGAGGTCCGTTGCGCGGAGTGGCACTGCTCGGAGCCGTCCCGCCTCGGCGTGGTGTACTCCAGCCAGCTGTGCGTGCACGATGTGGGCACCGGCGCGGTCATTGCAAGGGCCAAGCCCGAGGGCCGCGCCAGGGCACTGGGGGGCAAGTGGAGCCCACACCCCCCGGGGCAGGTGAGGGGGGGGACATAGATACATACAGGAACCAGGGCGTGGTGTACTCCAGCCAGCTGTGAGGTCATTGCAAGGGCCAAGCCCGAGGGCCGCGCCAGGGCAATGGGGGGCAAGTGGAGCCCGCACCCCCCGGGGCAGGTGAGGGGGACACAGGTACATACAGGAACCAGGGCGTGGTGTTCTCCACCCAGCTGTGCGTGCACGACGTGGGCACCGGCGAGGTCATTGCAAGGGCCAAGCCCGAGGGCCGCGCCAGGGCACAGGGGGGCAAGTGGAGCCCGCACCCCCCGGGGCAGGTGAGGGGGGGGCAGATACATACAGGGACCAGGGCGTGGTGTACTCCAGCCAGCTGTGCGTGCACGACGTCGGCACCGGCGAGGTCATTGCAAGGGCCAAGCCCGAGGGGCGCGCCAGGGCACAGGGGGGCAAGTGGAGCCCGCACCCCCCGGGGCAGGTGAGGGGGGGGTAGAGATACATACAGGAACCAGAGCGTGGTGTACTCCAGCCAGGGACAGGTGAGGGAGGGGACAGATACATACAGAGACCAGGGCGTGGTGTACTCCACACAGCTGTGCGTGCTCGACGTCGGCACCGGCGAGGTCATTGCAAGGGCCAAGCCCGAGGGGCGCGCCAGGGCACAGGGGGGCAAGTGGAGCCCGCACCCCCCGGGGCAGGTGAGGCAAATCGCTTTGACCACATTCAATCTGTAAAGAATGAATTAGTCGCTGGGAATTAGTTGCAAAAGCTATCCCGGTAGATGGATCCACGCGTTAGTGGACAAGATATACTTGCTTATTTCGCAGGTTGGATTGAAACCGCGGTAGCCCAGTTGGTTAGGGCGTCGGCAGTACAGATGCCGAAGGTCGCAGGCTCAATTCCTGCCTGCAGTGGAAAATTTTGCAAGTTCTCAAAAAAATAAAATTTACTTTTTAAGTTACCACCACCGCCGTTTACACTTAAATCTACCCTTATTTACCTACACTTATGTCTAGTATGGTAGTCCAAATTATACTTATCACCACCGCCATTTACACTTAAACAAACCTCCGCTTATTTACCTACACTTATGTCTCTCTTATGTACTTTTAAACTCACTCTATGTTTATATTTACTCCTATCTTTACTTACACTTATAATTACTAAAGGAGTTACTCATTTTTTGTTTTAATTACACTCATTCCTGCATTTACTTTACCATGAAGCCTTCGCTAGTATACACTTAACCCCACCTTCGTTTACGCCTATCAATCAGTACCGTCAGCAGTTTTCAGCGTTAATTTTATTTTACCAAATATATGGTGAAATTTTACTATCGATAGCAAAAACTCAGAACCGGCAGGTGATAAGGAACAACTTTCCCCAAGAAACGTAGGTCAAAATATGAAAAATTAATTTGGACCTCCCATTCAAAATTTTCGATCAGCTGATTACAGTTACTATGAGAGGTCCAAAATTATTTTCATATTTCGACCTTTGTTCCTTGGGAAAAGTTGTTCCTTATCACCAGCCGGTTCTTAGTTTTCGCTATCGGTCACTAGTAAAATTTCACGCAGTAATAATTTGAATTAATTTGTGAATGAACATGATTTCTCATTGATGTCTCGATCAGTGCAAAAGCACAAATGGGTACCACAGAATACCTGCGCTGTAATACCTACTACATATTACAGCACACTGCTGAGTGGTTACCTTTTTCATTGTACTTACAACTAATATTTAAGATTTAATTGTGTACTATCTTGTATTTTATGTCACTTGTTTTGTACATTGAAATAAATGTTTTCTATTTCTATTTTTATTTCAGTTCGCGATCCTGCAAGACATGCACATCAAGTGCTACGACACCCGCACCGACTGCGCCCAGACCGCGTGGAGCATAGACAACGCTCATAGGCAACTGGTCCGGGATATAGACTTCAATCCTAACAGGTAAGTGTTTTGATATAAGGTTGGTCGAGTGTGTCTTCGAATTGAGATAAGTGTGTAGAAAAATTGTGAATGTAAATACAAAAAGTAAATTGGGATAAGTGTGTCTATAAATAAATAAATCAAGGTAAATGTGTTCACAAATACAAAATTGAGATAAGCGTGTCTGAAAATAAGTTAATAGGTAAAAGTGTGTCTACAAATAAGTAAATAAGAAAAAGCGGCCAAGAGCGTGTCAGACACGCTCACAAATAGGGTTTCGTAGTCAACGTTTAAATATCAGGTCTTTCAGCGTTACAAAGTTAATTTTGTTGCTGGTTTGCTTGCAGCTGTATGATTACCAACCGCAAATTGAAGAACTTTAATATATCCTTAATCTTAAGTGCTACAGTATTCGTTATAGTTTTCATGGTAACTTCATATTAAGAACAATATTCCATATTTTTTTAAATCTTTTTGCATGCATACTTTAGAAGTTACAGCTGGAACAAATGATGGCTCAAAAACGCCCCTTTTAAAAGCAAATATCTCGAGACTGAAACATTTTACAGAGTTTGTTTCAAAGCAACCTCCCTTTAGTTTTAAAAGACCTATTCAACGATACCCTACTCAATATTACAGGAGAAAAAAAAATGTTGAAATATTTTTTCTCAACATTTCTAAATTTGGGTCAACACGATCTATCTTCACACCAAATTTGATGTCGATAGCTCTAAAACTGACGAAGTTATTAGGGCGCGGCATACAGAAATGATAAGGGTTTCTAGTAGACTACGAAACCCTAAAAAGTGTGTCTACAAAGAAGTTATTAATAGGAATGAGGTTGTCTACAAAGAAGTTATTAATAGGAATGAGGTTGTCTACAAATAAGTAATGAGGGATATGTGTTATGATATAAGTACGATAGTACTATTAATTATACTGTGATATAAGTGTGTTTAGAAAATACGTAAATTCGGATAAGTGGTATGTCTGATGTGCTTTTATTTTGAGAGTCACGTACGTTCGTATTTTTCCATTTCCAGGCAGTTCCAACTGGCGTCAGTGGGTGATGATGCGGCATTGAATATCTGGGACTATCGCAACAGCAAGCAGCCCATATTCACACGGACCGACCATTCACATTGGTAAGATATATCGTATTGTATTACTAGATGTAACCCATAGCTGTTTTTCGTTCTTCCCGTGGGAATAGTAACTAAGTAAAAGTAATCTTCGTTATTTCAGGTTATTTGTGTATCATATTTCAGCCAAATCCGATCGTTTTCATTTGGGAACATTTTGAGTGACATTGTTTCGCGACCGCTTTATTGTCGCTGTGAATCAATGTGAAGTTTTTGCGAGTCAATATCGTGATACAAATGTTAACAGCCGATGTGGCGCAGTGGTTAGTACGACTGCCTGTGACGCAGAAGGTTCCGGGTTCAACTCCTAGTGGAGTCACTCACAAAGTTGATGTTTATCACTATGTGAATTTGTTCCCAGTCTGCTTAGGACATTGCAGGCTGAACCACCTGATTGTCCGAAAAGCAAGATGGTTCCGTGTTTCAGATGGGCACGTCGGTCCCGGTTGCTGTCAATGATAGCGGTTGTTACCTGCTACTTGCAGTACCACCAGGGTTCGTCGGGTATTTAAACGACTTGGTGTCCCACTCGAAGAAGAAGAAGAATGTTAACACACCCTAAGTGTTAAGAATGGAAATATGTCTTTACAGCTTAAGTTTTGATATATTCTGCTTTTACGTTACATATACTAAGTTTTGCATTCTGTAATTCCCTAGGGTGTGGACGGTCCGCTACAACACGTACCACGAGCAGCTGATTCTGACAGGCAGCAGCGACGCGCGCGCGCTCCTCACCGCCGCCGCGTCTGTTTGTAGCGACCCCAACGACAGCGGGACTGAACACAAGTGAGTTGATAAATTAAGTGCAGATTTTTTGTTCAATGTAATTTTTGATAATCCTCATACGAGTATAAGATCTTGTACCGTTGCTTGTACCTAAATTTATTACGTTGCTCACTCTCATGGATAGCTTCAACCCTATGTACTAAATTTTAATATTTGCAATGAAGTTTTTTATGTACTGTATATTAATAATACTATTTGTTATCCGATTTATTTCAATATCCACGACATCCCAATACCAGGAATTTCCCCTTCTTCCTCATGGCCAAACTATTTCCTCTAACTGATTTGGCTACGAAGAACTTTAGTGGAAGCTAAGTGTGACATGTATTTTCTAGGTTAGAGGATGGTGTGCTCCAATCCTATGAGCAGCACGAAGACTCCGTGTACTGCTGCGAGTGGAGCGCGGCGGAGCCCTGGACCTTCGCCTCCCTGTCTTACGATGCGAGGCTCGTCATATCCAGGGTGCCCCGACACTTCAAGTATAAGATACTGCTGTGAAGTGTCACTCATTTTTGTATATTTATGTTTGGAAATTATATGAAAGATCTTGTAAATAAACACAGTACTAAATTGTAATAAAATAAAACAATTTGTGAACGATAAATACTTTTATTATTACAACTAAAATCTCTCCGCAACTCTGTTAGCTACGTTCCTCAAGTTTCCATACACTTTCGAAGGAGGTGATCCCATGATCAGGTTACAGATAGCTCTCCGTGCCAATGCAATGTTCTGATAACTTCCTAAAATATGAATCTTTGAATCCGCAAGGACTATCCTAGTTTTCGTCACATTTTCTATTGTGAATTTAGTCCGGCCAGCCTTTCCTGCGAGACGGCCAATTGCTCGGCCTAAATGGTCTCCCTGCAGTGTCTTTACGTCCTTGATTTCAAATGACTCAACAAATAGATCGTCTAACCGGAGCAGGGCCAGAGCGTCTTCCACATCAAATCCATAGATGAATGCCTGAAATACAAGATAATTGTAGAAATAATGTGCCAGTGTCTGTTGTCATTGTTGGTGGCAATAAAATTGATGTAATACAGTCTAATCATTTTTAATTTAATTTATTCTGTAGGTCTGCACACAACTTCTTTTGGGTTAGCTTATTTTTTCTTGTTTTCTGACTACCCAGCATTCTCAATAAAAACTACTTGTTCAATTTCAATTGTTTATTGCATTCCCATAGATAAAGATGCTTTTTCACTGAGAATTTATAATGAAATAGAAAATGATGAAGCTGTCCTCTATTCTACTATCAATAAGTTACAAATGCATCTTTTACTATGTACCTTGACAAAATCAGCTGCCTTCTGTAAGTTGGCAACATCCTTGGTCTCTGGTCCGACGCGGATCTCAACATTCCGTGACTTTGTGTTGAACCGCACTTGCAGCAGCAGGTGCTCCACGATCGGGGTGAAGATCTTCAGCCAACTCTCTTTTAGTGGAGTGTATCTGCAAAAAGAGGATACTCTATAACATCTTATAAAATGAATGTAGGTAGGTTATAAGAGTAATTCTATCAATCTCAATGCTCAACTGCTGACGCGGTTGATAACAGACATTCTTTTGATATGTCTATAAATAAAACTACAATCACAGATTTAACAGTAAAGAAGATAGGTTATATTTAGAGGTTATACCTGTGAGCTGGTACTGGCACTTTTCTCATGTTAACTTTGCTCTCGTTGGGTTCAGCGTTTTTCTTATTCCTCTTGGCCCTCGGTCGGCTGTGTTTCGCTGTGCCTTGGATACCATTGTGCTCCTCAATTTCCATAACATTGCCAGATTCTGAGACGGCTCTTCGCTTGATATTTTTCAGCTTTACAGGGTTTTTCGCTGGCAGGAATTCATCGACACTTATGTTTTCGACCTCCATTGTTCACTTTTTTTCAATTGCACTGATAAAATTAGTAATTAAGTGCCTGAAATTCAATATTTTTGTTGCAAAATAAATCCACACATGGTTTTCATGTGGACCACAGAACGTCAGCTGTCAAAATTCAATGCTACCAACGTGATTGTAAGATTGGCCCATATTTGGCCCATGCCCTTAGGTACGATGGGCCAACTTTGGGCCAATAATACAAAAAAAATGCGTTCAGAAAAAATAATCTAAACATTATTTTTGTAATAATAAATAATGAAGTAAATTCCTTTCATCTAATACTTTGATATTTGCTCGTGGTATTACCCCATTTCTTTTTGTATTTTTATTATTATTTTCATTTAGTTTCCCGTTCCCGATCCTAAAGAGAAGAGAGTTATGGGCAAAGTTATAGGAATAGGTTATGAACGCAGCTGTTCCCCTTGTTATGTCACAGATCTCGATTCGAATTTTACATTGAAAATAAATTGATTTGAGGTAAAGAATTAGCTTTATTTTAATATATTTAACAGTGTTGAAACAATACAATTAATAATCAAATACTCCGTAGGTACCGGACAACCGAGAGGTACCTCATATCAAGATGTCCTCACTAATCAGAACCGCTGTGATAAAAGTGTCTGTCGCGGGCCAGACCGGGAAGATAGCGGCATGCACCGTCGTGCAGCGCCGCAGCATCATGGGGCGCGCGCTGCGGGAGTCGCTCCCGCCGCCGCCGCCCAAGCCTGCGCCCTTCGACTACGTCAACAAAGACTACACCTACCTGAGGAGTCTGTTCGACCGCACGACGCACAGGCTCGACGACAACTCCAAAGTGGTGGTGGTGGAGGGCCCCGTGGCCGCCGGCAAGACGCAGTTCGCGAAGGCGCTCGCCGACGACCTCGGGATGATGCACTTTCCCGAAGCCAACATGGACATCCACTACGTTCGTCCCAACGGCGTCGACTTGCGTTGCTTCAACAACCAAGTGCCCGAGAACACCAGGACCTTCGACCACGTCGACTTCAACCTGAACCCGTCACACACTCTAGCTGGGAACTACCAGATCATGATGTACATTGCGCGGTACGGGCAGTACATTGATGCATTGGCTCACTTGATGAACACCGGTCAGGGTGTTGTGTTGGAACGTTCTCCATACTCTGACTTTGTGTTCCTGGAGGCCATGTTCAAGGAGAAGCACATTTCTCGGGGCGTCCGCTCGGTCTACTACGAGCTGAGGAACAACACCATTGAGGAGCTGCTCCGGCCTCACCTGGTGGTCTACCTGGATGTTCCTGCTGATAAGGTATGTCAAGCAATTTAAATTATTTATTTGTTTAGACAAAAAAACAAAATAATAAATTTTTTGTAATTAGATAAAAAGCTATTTTGGTGAACCTAAAAGTGGCTGGCAGACTTCTATTCTCTATAATAATTTCTAATATTTATTGCAAATCACAGATAAAAATTACTATTGCCAGCAAATCAATGTTTCCTATCCATTTAAGTCAACCTACCCTACTAACATCATAGTCTAATAAAACATGGTCTTTCCTTCCCAGAGAAACACAAGTCAACGTCACTTAGTATTGCCACTTTATTTCAATAAAATACGTTATGGGGTAAATTCAATCTCAGAACAATGGGTTAAAATATTTCTTAATAATTTTATAATTTAGATTTACATGTGTATTAACTTTAACTTTACAGCAACACTTCAATTTTATTTATTAGTTAACAGTATCTTATATGATTTACAAAAAACATCATAAGAGTGGGTAATTCTGGTAACCCACAAGCATGATGACATAGTCTTGTGTTGGTCACATGGTTCACGAGTCTCGGAAAGAAATACCAGGTGGAGTATCTTATTATACCATGACTAACATAAACTGCTTTTTCATACAGAAGGCATATCAGAAAAATTTGGGTACATTTTTTATTTTTTATTATGCCATTCCAAATAGCCATATCAAAAAAATTTGGGTATTTTTTTTTATTTTTTATTATTCCACACCATGCTTCTAATGTATTATGAGAAAACAGGCAATACTCACCTACCTAACCTCATAATATGAGCCGCCATACCTACATTGATTTCCCTAAGTTCCCCAACTGTACTCCGCGCGCGATCTGATTGCATTCGGAGGCGAAAGCATGTGGCTGAATTCAGATCGCGCGTGGACTATACAATGGCAGTGCATTCACAAACAAGTAATGCGCGCACAACTTTAACCTTTTAACCGCCGGAGTCGTATATATCCGACTGCGCAGGTCGGTGCCCCTGCCGCCGAAGTCGGAAATATCCGACTATTTTTATTTTTGATTCTATTTAGCTAGACAGACATAATTAGCGATAATGACAATAAATGCAAAATAAAGGAAAAAAACAACAGATTTTCTTAACGCTTCCACCGCCGCAGCCGTATAAATCCGACAATAGTGTTGTGACAATAATTAGTTATCATCCAAAAGGCTAATGCTTCTATATCCATTCATTAATGTAAAATTTTAAAATAATCTCTACTAATCACAAAGTAGGTAAAACATAGCAAAACTTACTATTGTTTAACACGTTTTTTTCTATTTAAAACTAAACTAAACTGAATTAACAAATGTGTTTAAAATTTTTAAAAAGGTTAATATTTCCATACACTGCACAGCTCTAATCATTTGAAAATTGCCTGAAATGTCAGCGCCGGAGTCGTATATATCCGACCGCCTGTGACGTCATAAGCGCGAACAGCATTGAATTAGGGAGGGTACGTTGATAAAAAATTGTCGATGGTTTTATATTTTGAGATAATGTTTTCCATTCTACCTAGACGTGTAGACGTGTTTCACGCACCCACGCACGCACGGTTGTAATTAGAGATTTAATATACGGCTGAATACCGAATACATGATTTATGAAAAAACACACTTATTAGCAAAATTTATTTAGTTAAATGTTGAGTTAAATAACATAAATTTAGTTCCCCCGCGCTCATTGCGCCTTCGGTGCGGTGACTGGTTCGTGTGCAACAAAATCGCATATAAACACCCCTTGCAACAAGCCAAGTATTCGGCTGTTGCCTCAAATGAAATGAATACTTGCGGCATCTCTAGTTTTAGTCTATGCCACCATAACAGCCACAACAGTCCACTGCTGGACATGGGCCTCCCCCTATCGGGGGGTATTGCCATACTCACCACGCTTGGCAGGCGGATTGGCGAGCGCAGTGCATGATGCTGCATTGAGAGGGAATGCTGCTTCCCATTCCCTGGATGAGTATCCCTTAGTCGCTTTTTACGACACCCACGGGTATAATTGGGGTGATGCTATTCTAAGCCGGCATCACACGGCTGGGCGGGCCGCGTTAGTCTATGCGATTGTATGATATGATGGCCTTAGTTTTGACGCACGAATTCTCGTCTAAAGAACGTTCGAATTCGCTTCGAACGTTCTTCTGATGCAACGTCGTGCGACGTCGCAATTATGTGTGGGCAGCCTTAAAACTCTGTGGAGTCCATCACTAGTTCTTTATAAAAATGATCGGGGTCCCAACGCCGGAGTCGCATATATCCGTCATAAGGGATTCCAAAAGTCGATGTTTTGGCTCGAATGGATTGTATAGTCAAAAATATTTTCTGGTATATTTAACACACTAGCGGCCCGCCCAGCGGTTTCACCCGCTGCTACTTACCTGTTTCCCCGTAGAAATTGGATCTTTGCCATTACCGTATCTCTTATAGTTTAGATGGGATGCTGGTGGTCTACATCGGGTACTCCAGACCCTCGTGACCATGACCAGCAGAAGTGGCCCGTCATGCTGTATAACTTAGGTATACTTTGAAACCATTACCCTATCACTTATCAGATGATGGTGGTCTGCATCAGGTACTCCAGATCCTCGATAACTATGTGCCAGCAGAAGCGGCCCGTCATGGTGAACAACTTTTTCTATGAAGCCATGACCGTATCACTTATAGTTTAGATGGGATGCTGGTGGTCTTCATCAGGTACTTCAGATTCTCAATGACCATGTGCCAGCAGAAACGGCCCGTCATTGTGAACAACTTTTTCTATGAAGCCATGACCGTATCCCTTTTAGTTTAGATGGGATGCTGGTGGTCTTCATCAGGTACTCCAGATCCTCGATGACCATGTGCCAGCAGAAGCGCCCCGTCATGGTGAACAACTTTTTCTATGAAGCCATGACCGTATCTCTTATAGTTTAGATGGGATGCTGGTGGTCTTCATCAGGTATTCCAGATCCTCGATGAACATGTGCCAGCAGAAGCGGCCCGTCATGGTAAACAACTTTTGTATGAAGCCATGACCGTATCTCCTATAGTTTAGATGGGATGCTGGTGGTCTTCATCAGGTACTCCAGATCCTCGATGACCATGTGCCAGCAGAAGCGGCCCGTCAAGGTAAACAACTTTTGTATGAAGCCATGACCGTATCTCCTATAGTTTAGACGGGATGCTGGTGATCTTCATCAGGTTCTTCAGATCCTCGAGGGCTGTCAAAAAGTAGTCCATGTCCATCTTTAATATGCTAGTAATATTAGTGCCAAATTTCGCGAAGATCGGTAAAGAGATTTGGCTAATTTGGGTAATATCCGCTGTATTTCCCGGTTTTCCTGCTGATAACCGTTTTCCCATGGGAATGAGGAATTTTCCCGTGATAAAAGTTGCCTATGTTACTCAGGAATGTTGTAGCTTTCTAATGGTGAAAGAATTTTGGAAATCGGTCAAGTAGTTTCGGAGTTTATCGATTACATACATACAAAAAAACAAACAAACAAACAAAAAAACAAACAAAGGTTTCCTCTTTATTATATTAGTGTAGATGTAGATGTAGATAATATGCTAGTAATATTAGTGCCAAATTTCGCGAAGATCGGTAAAGAGATTTGGCTAATTTGGGTAATATCCGCTGTATTTCCCGGTTTTCCTGCTGATAACCGTTTTCCCATGGGAATGAGGAATTTTCCCGTGATAAAAAGTTGCCTATGTTACTCAGGAATGTTGTAGCTTTCTAATGGTGAAAGAATTTTGGAAATCGGTCAAGTAGTTTCGGAGTTTATCGATTACATACATACAAAAAAACAAACAAACAAACAAAAAAACAAACAAAGGTTTCCTCTTTATTATATTAGTGTAGATGTAGATGTAGATGTAGATAATATGCTAGTAATATTAGTGCCAAATTTCGCGAAGATCGGTAAAGAGATTTGGCTAATTTGGGTAATATCCGCTGTATTTCCCGGTTTTCCTGCTGATAACCGTTTTCCCATGGAATGAGGAATTTTCCGTGATAAAAAGTTGCCTATGTTACTCAGGAATGTTGTAGCTTTCTAATGGTGAAAGAATTTTGGAAATCGGTCAAGTAGTTTCGGAGTTTATCGATTACATACATACAAAAAAACAAACAAACAAACAAAAAAACAAACAAAGGTTTCCTCTTTATTATATTAGTGTAGATTTATACAACATAAGTCTGTCTTTATAAGTATTAACTTAATACGTAGTATTCCAAATACATCGTTTCTTATTAAGGAAATTCAATTATTTCTTCTAAGAAGCGTTCATTAATAGCATTATCGTGGATGTAGTTGACAGCACTTGACCTTGAGCGAAAACTAACCACGGCGGTAGGGGCACTTTTATTTTTTATATGCGCGGCGGTTAAAAGGTTAATTTTGCACACCACAATAATGTCCGACACTGTACTAAATGTTGTGCATTACTGGGACTTTTTCAATCAATGCAATCTATGAAATATCTATTTGGGATTTTATTGCACTCACAGTGCCATATTATACTCACAAGTGAAAATAAGAAATAGAAAAAATGACATGCATAGATGGGAATCGGGCATGAGATTTTTTCTATTTCTTATATTCACATCCGGGTAAATCCACGAAAACATAACGCAAGTTACTGAAAAGAAAATTTCTAGTAATTCGTACCATGGGCGAAAAAATTTGGATTTACGGCTATGGAAGGCAATTTCCCAAAACTATCATTAAATCTATAATATCATATTAAATGTAATTGTTGTCTATTTTATTTTGGTAACTTGCGTTACACATTGCCATGGATTTACCCATCCATAAAATAGTTACTGTTAGAAAGATTCAGATTTTAATCTGTTCTGTAGTGCTGCAAAGGCCCAAGTTCTGTGTAAAAAGTAAAAAAAGGGCAATTTCCAACTTTTTTTCTATTGTTGCAGGTAGCGCAGGCGGTAAAGGCGCGCGGCCTCGAGCACGAGGTGAAGGGCAAAGCCCTAACGCCGAGCTTCCTGTCGGAGGTGGAGCGCCAGTACAAGAACAAGTACCTGCGCGACATCGCCACGCACGCCGAGCTGCTCGTCTACGACTGGAGCGGCGGCGGCGAGGTCGAAGTGGTCAGTACCAAATAGAAAATACATAGGACAAAGTAAAAATAATAAATAAATTAATATCCTGGACATTTCACACAACGCCATCTAGCCCCAAACTAAGCAAAGCTTGTACTATGTAGCTGATATCAATTCTTATATCCTTATTTTTTGTAAGTACATAAATAATTATACATTAAAAACACCCAGACTAAATACAAATATTTGAACATCGACTTAAGAGCGCATTCAATTTTTTCTAGCAAATTTGCAAATATTGGCTTTATAAACATGCGAGTTTCTCGAAAACCGTTATGTAAAATTAATATGTTACTTGTACATATAATCAAGCATATCTTCATCTAAAAAATGTACAATGTAAATATTAACATTTTGGTTTTAAACATGTTACAAACAGCGATATCTAAAGCGACAAAACCAAAATTCAGGAAAAGACCTCAAATCAAGCGTGAGTTTTAGAGTTTTGGTTCACTGTAAAAAAATATCAATTATACAAAAAAATAGAGTATTTATTTGAGAACAAAGTCTACAGTGAACATTTTACAATTTTATTCAGAAATATAGAATAATACCACGTTTTTATTTACGAATTTTTGCAAAATAATGCGCCATTATAACAGCTTCTATATGAATAAATAACAGTTGTAAAGATTTAAAAAACATATATGTTATTTAAGAAGATGTACTTAATCTAATTGCAGAAAAATATATTAATTTTTCTTCATAATATCACTGTAAAAAATATTCAAACATTCCCATGTTTTTCGCAAAACGACGCTCCGAGCGGTCTGGCAGGGAAAATTGTATGGGCTTCGTGAAAACCTCTATAGCGGCCTTAACAATCATTTGTGTCGATGGGGATCGAACTCACACTCTCACACTATACACTACACCATCGGGCCAAAGTGGTAGATATATGAGCCAAAGTGACGAATAATTAAACCAAAACAATTAATACTTAAAGAAAAGTGGTCATTACATGAGCTAAAAGGGTTTTTACTCTTACCCTTCTTCTTCTTCTTTTCGTGTGGGACACCTACTCACACACACACTCTAATATGAGTAGTTCCATGTCCACCCGTGGACCGTTGTTACAGCAGCGTGTGAATGGCCATTGTTACAGCAGTTTGCGCTCTGCCTACCTTGCAAGGGTTATAAGCGTGATATATGTATGTACGTATGTAATACATTTGTGTTATTTATCCCATGTAGGTGGTTGAGGACATCGAGCGTCTGAACTTCGACCAGTACACAGAGCGAGAGGACCCCAAGATGAAGGACTGGAGGTTCCCCAGAGAGGTATCACGCAAAACGACACTATTATAAAGTTTTAACTGTGTAGTATTGGCTTAAAATTGCATCAGCCCTATATCAGCCCATGTTTTCTGTCGTGTCGTAAGAGGCAACTAAGAGACTTATAGGGATTCATCTGTGCAACAATTTTCAGGCGACAAGCTGACAACCTGTCAATATAGTGATGCGGGAATTTTCTGAAAAGGCTTACATATATTTGTCAGACGTAGAGATAGCGCTCTATTTTTATAAAAGTTCTGCTTACCCAGCAAGAGATAACGGTTTGTGATGTCAATTTAAAAGCTTTTTCAATTTCTTATTTTCACTTAAGATTATGAATGAGTCATGTGAATAAAATCCCACTATACCCAACATATCCCAATCCGCAGGTGGAGTGGAGCGACCAGCGCATGAAGTTCACGAACAGCAAGCACTACCTGATGAACCTATTCTCCATCCCGCGGCTCGACGTGCCCGAGCTCATCACCTCGCCCGATGACGCCTACGAGCGGGAGCAGGTATGTACATGCTGCAATGTGACAGATGTGACAGGTGACAGCAGCAAGCACTACCTGATGAACCTGTTCTCCATCCCGCGGCTCGACGTGCCCGAGCTCATCACCTCGCCCGATGACGCCTACGAGAGGGAGCAGGTATGTACATGCTGCAATGTGACAGGTGACAGGTGACAGGTGACAGCAGCAAGCACTACCTGATGAACCTGTTCTCCATCCCGCGGCTCGACGTGCCCGAGCTCATCACCTCGCCCGACGACGCCTACGAGAGGAGCAGGTATGTACATGCTGCAATGTGACAGGTGACAGGTGACAGGTGACAGCAGCAAGCACTACCTGATGAACCTGTTCTCCATCCCGCGGCTCGACGTGCCCGAGCTCATCACCTCGCCCGATGACGCCTACGAGAGGGAGCAGGTATGTACATGCTGCAATGTGACAGATGTGACAGGTGACAGCAGCAAGCACTACCTGATGAACCTGTTCTCCATCCCGCGGCTCGACGTGCCCGAGCTCATCACCTCGCCCGATGACGCATACAAGAGGGAGCAGGTAACAATTTAGACAAAAACCAACTTAAGGCAGAAACATGCCTTCATTCTGTCATGGTTCCAAATACTTAGATCTAGTAGTTCGGCCAAATTCGTAAGAGATACTACTCCCATGTTCTACTCTTAAAACATGTCTATTCAATTTCTCACATAAGTCAATAAACATTGACTGCCTCAGAGAGAGAGTTATATTTTCCGAGATGCTTACTTCATGTGTATGTAGATTTTGTATGTATATAGGGGTATGTATGTAGACAAGACATTCTTTTTCAAGCGTTACAGCCTAAACGGCTGGACAGATCTTGACAATTGATTTTATGGTAATAACACCTATGATAATACATCTGGTTGTTGTGAATTCGCAGGTGATCTACAACCACCCCGAGTTCGAGTACGAGACAGGCTACACGAGCGGCAACACTCTCACCAAGAACAAGATGCCCAAATACACCGAGTACTTGTAACCTGCGTACGGAGGGGAATGTGTAGAAACGAATATTATTGTGTTATAAAGTTTATTTAATTCGTAACTTGTGTTGTTTCATTTTATTATCATTTTATATTTTCTCAGCATAATTTGTTAACAACCGATAATAAACAAATCGCCATAGAGCAATTCCCTCGAGAATCCCTGTTGTATGTGTTGGCCGTGTGATGCCGGCTTAGAATAGCGTCATCCCATTTCTTTCCTGTGGGTGTCGTAAGAAGCGACTAAAGGACTCAAGGGTTTCATGTGTATTGCAATTTTAGGCAACAGGCTGACAACCTGTCACTACAGCGATACCCGAGCACAGCTAAAACGGCCCTCAAATATTTGTCAGAAGTGGTGATAACTAATGTATTTTGACGCTCTGCCTACCCCGCAAGGGATACAGGCGAGATGTATGTATGTGTTAAAGGTGATACCGTACTGGAATTCCACTGCAGCCAAGCAACTTTTGTCATACTTGAGTAAATATTGATTTTATTATTTAATAGCGGCCCTATTAACCATAGCCGGCAAAAGTCAGCAGTTTCACTCGCTGCATGGAACTCTTAGAGTATGGAACTCAATTACCCGGCGTATGTTATATACCTTTATCTTGAATCATCCTATCTATTACAATAAACCGCATCAAAATTCGTTGTGTGGTTTAAGAGTAATACGACAGGCAAACAGAAACACAAAAAGACTTTATTTATCTTTATTACTATGTATGTAGTTATTGGTTTCACCTTTGGAGTTATTGAAATAACACTGCGGTGGGGGCCAGAAGACCTTCAAGTATTGCTGGTCAGCGGGTATACTGGCCTGGATGGTAGGCCTGTCGTCACAGCCGTCGTTGATCGTTGCAGAAGGAATCATCATCGAAATACTATGTTGTGCAATATCCAATATCAGCCATAATGTCAGGCATTATAATCAATTATAATGTTGCGCGTTGTGGCTCGCTTCCTAACATCTTCCTAATCTTCCCATATACCGAAAAAAGAAAAATAATGTCAGAACTGAAAAAAAAATAGCTCAAAATGCAAAACCAAAACAAAATATTTTATATAAAAATAATAGTAGAATTTTGACCCTGTATCAGTGTTATGCTACAGTTATGGAAATGGAAAGCTGCGGAAATGTATTTGAAACTATTTGTCGACTGTGTCTTTCTCACGGGAACACTGGAAACATGGTGTGTCTGAGTGATATTACTGACGAAGATGAAGATGGGTTGAGTGGCTACGATACCTACGGTAAAGCTGTATGCACTATTACTGGTATTTCTATTAAGAACACCTCTTTAGCTTTACCAGACAAGATGTGCGCGAGGTGCTTGCAGGACCTCAAGCGAGCAACAACATTCAGAAAGAGGTGTGAGAGTAGCAACAAGAAACTAATAAAATTTGTGCACAATTATTTTACTTTTACGACTACAACTTTGGATTTCAAAGACAAATTATGTGAATATGTGTTGTTTTTGAACAACAATCAAAACAGCTGTTCACCAGAGGCATGTAAAAGTCCTCGCAGCTCCCCAACATTTGATAACTTGGCAAGAGAAACAGTGGTTCATGATGATGATGACCATGTTAGTGGCGATGATATTAGGAATGAATTCTCTGATGATTATGAAGAAATTGAATATTTAAGTTCTGAGTATTTGCTGAACAAGCAGAAAGAAGATAATGAAAAGAAAAACACAGATGAACCAAAAGATGCTGAGCATAATGAACACTTGGACAAAGATTCTGAAGAGGAAGATGGTACTGAGAAAGAAATATGTGCTGATAAACCAACCGCTCAGGAAAGTGACAAAAAACAAGTTGATGACAAAGTTTGTGGTGATAGAAATTCAGATAGTGACTTCTACTGGCCTGACCCAGATGATGAATTAGCTAAGGCTGAACATTTACAGGAGCTGGCTGAAAGTTTAAATAGAAAAGAAAGACAAAAAAAAGCAGCAATAAAGAAGATATCGAGTTTTGATATCATCACTGACTCTGAAAGTGAAGGAGTGGACGAATACCAGCCCGATGAAGATTCCAGTGCTGCGAGCAACTACACAGACGAGGACGATGATGGCACAGGCAAAAACAAAAGAAGAAAGAAATACAAACCACGACCAAGCACTACAGCTTATCAATGCAATATTTGTATGAAATATTTATCCACCAAATCAAGTTTGAGAAATCATATACAGCATTTTCACACAAATTTACCTCTAAAACATATATGCGACAAATGTGCGAAAAAATTTTGGACGAAAGCAGAACTAGAACAACACTTGGCTCGTGTACATGAATCACCAAGATATGAGTGTGAGACATGCGAGTACAAATGTGCCACTAAACCTCAACTCGTGGAGCATATGAGAAGACATACAGGAAACGCCCTTACAAATGTGACAAATGTGAAATGACATTTTATAGAAGTACTTCCCTAGCATCACATAAAAACTTCATTTAGACAGAACCATACAATGCCCTCAGTGTCCAAAGAGGTGTCACACCAAGTACGCTATGATCAGTCATTTCAACAGCATACATCACAGAATGTATAGATATGACTGCAGCCTCTGTGATGCCACGTATGCCCTAAGTTTCTCATTGAGGAAGCATCTGACTGAGAAGCACGGCATTGCCAGGAAAGATCAAGGAACCATCAAAAAAATACAACTAGGTAACAAATTTATATTACCTACTAGAAATTAGAGATGTACTGACAACAGTTTCGGCCGACCGGATGACTACTGACTCAAATGTCGCCTAATTGACGACATTTTAGACGCCTTATTATTATTATTCTTGAGCAGGCAGGCAGCATCATCTTCCTGCCCTTATCCCAATTATTTATTGATTAAAGTATGAAGAGCTAAATACACAATGAATCAAAGTAAGACTTAAAGAGCTATACAGGGGTCAGTCGAATATCCCGCCCCGTGACATTCCCGGCGCAAAGGTGCCCATCACACTCGCCGCGTTACCACGTTGAATGGCAATGGACAGCCTCTGCACCAGGAACGACCCGGAGCAGGGGTCGCAACCTCTCTCCCTCATCCAATATCCTTGATAAAGTCTTTAGCCTCACTGCCCCAGCACCCGGTCGTCTCCACGGCAGGCAGTCGATGTACGACTAATAATGCCTGTAACCGGTTATTTATACCTAGTAAGTTTTCATTTGTTTAATTTTCATTTATTTTGTTTTGTATGTTCATCAAGAAACAAATGCTCAGAAAGTTTATCCCCGCAACAGTTCGGATTTAGAGCAGGTATGGGAACGAGGGAGGCTATCTTTGCCGTAAATACTATAGCAGAACGAGCACTCGAAAACCAGCAGGAAGTGTATCTATGTTTTATAGACTACGAGAAAGCATTTGACCGCGTCCAACATATCAAGCTTATGGAAGTTCTCCGAAAAAGAGGGTTGGATGATAAGGATCTACGAGTTACTGGCAATCTCTACTGGCATCAAGAGGCTGCAGTGAGAGTAGAAGGAAAGCTTACTGATTATAAACCGATAACCAGAGGTGTCAGACAGGGATGTATACTTTCTCCCCTTCTTTTCAACTTGTATTCGGAGGACATCCTAACAGAGGTACTACGCGACAAACGAGAGGGTATACGCGTTAATGGACAGATGGTCAACAACATCAGATACGCTGATGATACAGTCCTGATTGCGAGCTCGGAAGCTGGATTACAGATACTCCTGAACGAGGTGGCCGCTGCAGGTGAAGCAATGGGACTATCAATCAACTCTAATAAAACTAAAGCCATGGTAATTGCTAAAACCGACCTGCCAGCTCCAAATATCCAGCTACTTGGTAATAATATCGAAGGCGTCAAGAAATTTAAGTATCTAGGTAGATACTTTACATCTGATTTAGACCATCAAGCTGAAATAAGATGCCGGATTGGACAAGCTAAAGCAGCTTTCTTCAAAATGTCCAAAGTTTTATGTGACCCGAAGATTTCATTCCCTACAAGACACCGCGTAATGAAATGCTATGTTTGGTCGACTCTAATGTACGGTTGTGAGACGTGGGTCCTACGAAAAGATAGCTGCAATCGACTACAGGCTTTTGAGATGTGGTTATTGCGCAGAATATTTAAAATACCGTGGACCAGTTTTACCTCAAACGTCAAAGTACTGCAAATGGGCAAAGTGCAAAAGAGAACTGATGACGTCTATTGCAAAAAGGAAAGTTGCTTTCTTTGGCCATGTGCAAAGAGAATCTCAGTACGAGTTTTTGAGGCTGATTCTAGAAGGCAAAATTCCTGGCAAAAGATCACCAGGCCGCCCTTGGAGGAAATGGATCTTTCTTTCTCGTCGAATCCTCATGCATGACTGAGGGTCGTGACCACCACAAGTTGTGTTGTGTACTGAGTCTCTCCAGGCTGGCCGATCTTCTGCCATTTGAATGGCTCCCTGGAGGTTGGTACGTGTGACATTTTTTATTGCGTCAGACCACCGAGTTGGAATTCTGCCTCTGCTCCGTTTCCCATTCACATGACCGACGATAATAAGCTTCTCTAGATTCTCGGGCTCTCGCCGAGCCACGTGGCCGGAAATGGATAGATGACATCAAAGACTGGACCGGACTCCGTTACAACCAACTGAAAAAGGCGGCTCAAGACCGCGTGGGTTTCCACATGCTGACCTCCAAACTTCAATTTGAAGATGGCACCCCATGATGATGATGTTCATCAAGTCCATTTTTAACCGACGAAAAAACAAAAGAGGAGGAGGTTCTCAATTCGTCCCGTTTCAGGCTATAAAAATGGCTGACTTGTTAGTGCATCTCTTCTATAAAGTGTTAGCCTATAAGGTATAATTTATTATTTTAAGCAAGCACCAAAAACATCATATTTGGTGTATTTAGCTTGCTTAGCTTTATGAAGGGGTGAAAAGTGGCCTCAAATGTTTTGTGTAGTAATATAATAAGAATAACACACGATGCGGACCACCAGTTCTTCGCTTGAACTTGAACTGGGCTGGCCGCGCTACCGCATGTCTAGATTTTTAGGAGCTATCATCAAAACTGCTTTAAATAGAGTAGGTAAAACATACTCCTCCCCATTGACATTTGGGTTGTTTTGGGATTACGGCTTGTTTTTATTGTACCTATTATTTTGTTTCCAGGTATCCCAGACCATATTATGGAGAATTTCAAAAATGCTGAAAATGATTAGGACGGTCAAATCAAGGTCAAATATTTGAATCATTATTTACTCTGCCTGCCTACCATCTAAAGCTCAGTAAAGAATTTTAATATTGTTTCAATTGAAAAATAAATGAAAGTACCTGCCAACATATTATTTTATATTTTTCCCTTACGACTATTACCCACCTATAGCCTAAAAACCAGCCAAGAGCGTGTCAGACACGCCCACTAATGGGGTTTCGTTTAAATATGAAGTTTTTCAGCGTTACGAAGCTAATTTTGTTGCTGGTTCGTTTGGTCCCTTTTCCGCATTTAGACTCAACTTCTTTAGGGGTACCTACAGTATCCGTTATAGTTTTTATTGTAACTTTAGGTTGTAACCTATTCCTTATTTTTTTTTATTTTATGTTTTAGAACTTTAGAAAATACTTACAGCTTGAACAAATTATGGCTCAAAAACGCCCCTTTTAAAAGCAAATTTTCTCGAAACAGAAACATTTAGTGACTTTGTTTCAAAGAAACCTCTCATTAGTTTTAAATGACCTATTTAACGATACCCTACTCAATATCACAGTAGTAAAAAAAATTCTTTGCTTCCCTTTCATTTGTATGGGAAAAAGAAACTACACTTGTAGGGGTCCAAAAAACATTTAATATAATTTTTCCTCAACATTCCTATATTTGGGTCAACATGATCCCACCAAAAACATTATGTAAAAAACCTAGCCAAGTCTCCGCAGAGCTGCATGTTTATCTCTAAAAAGTAATGAAATCTAGACAAAGTTATGCCAAGTCTTAAGGTTCCTTGATGCTATTTCTTTAAATATTATTGTAGTTAAAGTGATACGACTGGCCGTTGACTTGTATCTACAAAAGTATAAAGAATGTTCAACGGCCAGTCATATCACTTTAACTACAATAATAAAGAAATAGCATCAAGGAACCTTAAGACTTGGCATAACTTTGTCTAGATTTCATTAGGTACTTTTTAGAGATAAACATGCAGCTCTGCCGAGACTTGGCTAGGTTTTTTACATAATGTTTTGGTGGGATTTCACTTATTTTTGTAGAAGCGTCCCATCAAACTGAACAACTTTTGCTTTGAAGTCATATCTGTATCTCGTATGGTTTAGCCGGGCTCTTAGTTGTGTGTCTGGTGTGTCATCAGGTACTCCAAACCTACGATATCTAATCGCCAGCAAGCTTAACAACTTTTGCTTCGGTGTCATATCTGTATCTCCTATGGCTAAGCTGGGCTCCTTGTGGTCTGCTTCAGGTACTCCAAACTTTCAATTATTCTACTTTTTATAGTTTTCCCTTTATATAGCCATAGCCAACTCTAACTCTGTACCAAATTTCAGCTCTCTGAGTTAATGGGAAGTACTAGTTCTATTTTGATGATCATGAGTGAGTGAGTGTGTGAGTGTCTGTCTAAATGCGAAACTTTGCTTTCGCTTAACTTCGGAACTAAATGACCTTTTTTAAGTATGTGATTATAGCTTATTAGATTACGAAAATTTCTGCGTTCTGGTCTTATCCAAAGGTTCTCAAATAAGGGCTTGAAAATGCGGCGAAATGGTTCCAGTAAAGGATGGTACGGCAGTGTTTGCTTCGCGCTCGACTTGGCGGGGGCACTGCCGTGCCCCCAGATCTATCTTCTCAACAAACATGTCGATAGGTCTAAAACTGACGAAAATATGAGGGCGCAGCATTCAGACAGACAGACAAACAGACTTGACGAAATGATAAGGGAAACCCTAGGTACAGTCCAGCAAAAAAGAGTAGACAAAAAATGAGGGCGTCACTTTGTATGAAATTTCAAAATGAAATTGACTTTGAACATGCATAGAAAACTAAAGTTAAAACATAAATAACTCTAAACCAATAGCACTTCTCCCCATACAAACCTCAACAAACAAAAAAAAAATGTGACCTAACATAACCTAAACTAACCGGCCTCCTAACAGTCTCTCACCAGCCTCCGAAGGGCGATACACGGTGACACGGAGCTCGTGACTTGCGGTCAACTTGCGGACGGCAGTGGACGGCACTTGCCAAGTGGTCAGCCGGTCGACGGCGAGTGGACGACGTGTGGACGGCGTGTGGTCAGCTTGCTGACGTCTGCCGGCGGATTGTTGTGGCCAGCTTGCTGACACCGGTGGATGGCTTGTTGACGCCGGTGGACGACTTGCTGGCGAGGGTGGACAGCGGTCACAGGTGGACGACTTGCTGACGACTTGTGGACGGCGTGTTGACTGCGGTGGACGGCGTGTTGACTGCGGTGGACGGTGTGTTGACTGCGGTGGACGGCGTGCCGACTGCAGTGGACGGCGGTTGCCGACTTGCTGACGACTTGCGGACGGCATTGGACCGCGGTCGCCGTGTGGTCTGGTGGTGGACGACTCATCAAACAAGCAACTGAGTGTAGACTATAGATGACATGGCTGGTGACACGTCTTCCCAGGTTTCCGGCGCTGCTGGTGTTAACCTGGACGATCCGGAATTTGACGATTCCCCGATGAGCACTGTTGACAATTACTCTCATCAAGGACATAGTGACAACAATTAAATCAGAAAAAAGTGTCAAACGAGATATGAAGAACTCAATCGTTGATACAGATACAGATACAGATATTTATTGATAAAATTATAAATTTTACACGTCAAATGTATATGATATGGCTCAAGAAATTGAAAAATTATGCAAAGAACTTGTGATCACAACTGAAACAAACTTCTGTATCGCCGATGCCAAGGCAAGTATTGAAAACACTGTAAGAAAAGAAATTTCAAAATTATCAATCCCCCTCACAACTACTCAAAGCAAGCCATCCTTCTCTGCAGCCGTTAAGTCGGTACCAAAATCTACCCCAAAATCTCCGGAAGTGCCAAAAACAAAGCCATATTTGATTGTTTCACCTGTCTCAGAAGAACAGACCAGGCAAGAAGTCTCTCAAAGCTGGAAAAAGAGTGTCTCTTTCAAAACCGTCACGTATGCTCCGATGAAAGTCTACCCGGTTCCCGGAAACAAACTTAAAGTTGAATTTGAAACTACAGAGCAAAGAGACGACACTCTTAAGCGTCTAACATCAAACACAGATATAAGAGTAGAACCGGAACAAAAACTTAAACCCATGCTATTATTAAATGGGATTTCAAAAGAGATACCAACCAGCGAGCTCATAGACATAATCATTAACCAGAATGAGCAAGTCAAAGGCCTTTCCAATCCAACAGAAGACGAAATAAAGTTACGATTCACCAAAAATAATCGCAATGCAAACCTCTACAATATGCAGTTCTTCTCGTCGCGCCGCAAATTTGGAAGCTGGTTATGCGTATAGGACGCATAAACATCGACCATCAAAAGGTACATGTAGAAAACTTTGTTCCTCTGCTGCAATGCTATAAATGCCTACAGTAGGGCACACGCAAAAGCACTGCTCCGCTGAACGTACGGTGTGCTCATATTGTTCTGCTGCCAATCATCGATTTTCTGCGTGCCCAGTGAAAGCCGACAAAGCAAATTTTGCGTGCTACCTGTGCGTGCCCTATTAGCAGCCATCATCAGCTTCTCTCTTGGGCGCACTTCATAGATTAGATAGTACAAATAATAATTTAGTGATAATGTAGTTTTAGATATCTATGTAAGATAGTCTTAGGTTAGGTTAGGTTAGGTTTTTTTTTTAATTTTAATACTTGCTCCTCCAACATAATCGGAGACTGTATTTACAAAATGATTTTAGAAAACTTAACTAATTGTTGCAGGGAAGGAAAAATCCTCATAGGACGCCTGGGAAGGGAGGACCCAGGCAGTGCCGGACTTTTACCGGCTAAAACCCCCCCGACATCAATTTACAATTGCTTATTTACTAGACTTATATTTACGTCTTATTTCTACTTATTTTGCTACTTTTCAGGGATTGGTTTTATCTTGGTCACAGAATAATAACTAGTAACTAGCGTTACAGAAGCTTTTCTTCGCAATGGTTTTCAAAGAAATATGTACTCAATCTGATAGACAATATGGTTTAATTTAGCTCGCGTTCCAATCGAGCACGTGTTCATTTAAATACCTTCAAATTTGTTTCGAGGGAATATGGGCCTTAATTCATTGGACTACGGTTCATAATAAGTTAGACGTGGTTATACGGGTAACATATCTTTGATCCGAATTGTTACTTCTCGAATTTTGATATCCCGAAAATGGTTCCTAGAATGCTTTGTTTCCAGATATATTGGTTTATAGAATGACATAATTTCGGACCTACAGTTTACAGAAGTATCATTTTCCAGAAAAACTCTTAACAAATTTTCAAAACTAAACTTTGTCTTTTGTCAACCATTTCGTATGACACCAGTTTCACTCTACCAAAACTTATATTTCCAAGTTTTCTCTTCTCATAGTATCATTTGCCAAAAGTTTCAATTTCAATAACTAACAATACTCAGAAAAAGTGTGGTGGAGGTTCGTTTCGTATTCACGTGTAGATGAACATGGGAGAAGGACCTGGAGAGGCTCGTGCGGGTGCGAGCGAAGAGAGCACGGAAATTTGCGGCACCCCGATATCTGTCATTAACTTTCGAACTACTAAGGCGAAAGCCAGAGGAGGGGCGATACTAGACAAACCGGGTGCGAGCGCAGCGAGCACGGGACTTCTGGGCACCCCGACTTCGGATAGGTTAGGTTCAGAAGGCTATGGCGGAAGCGAGCAGGCGAGCGTAGCGAGCGCTCGCTTCTGCCATAGCCTTCGGGTTAGGTTGACATGTATGCATGCCTGCTCGTGCTTGTCTGCATGCATGCTTGTGGTTGTTTGCATACATGCATGCTCTCTTGCTTGTTTGTTTGCTTGTATGCATGCTTGTTTGTGTGCTTGCATGCATGCTTGCTTGCTTGCATGCATGCATGCATGCTAGCATGTTTGCATGCTTGCTTATTTACATGCATGCATGCTTGCTTGCTTGCTTGCTTGCATGCTTGCTTGCTTGTTTGCTTGCATGGACATGAACTTTTAAGTTGTTGCGTGTTACAGCGTGTTTGTAATAAGATATATCTGGATTTTAAAATTTTGAGAAATGTAGCATATGGGTCAATAATATTTGGAGAAGAAAGTTGATGGATTAAGTTACATATGGATTTCGTTACTGCGGTATTTAGTTGATCTGGAATTTAAATCAATAGTCAAATGAAAAAACAGGAAAATAGATTATGGGATTTACAAAAGTTGGAAAACGTTACTTTGGCAAATTATAACGGGGAAAGTAAAAAAAAGGCGAACTGTTTTCGGGAATATCATATTCGGGTTTCAAATTTTCGGAAGTACAATATGTAACCGGTTATACGTATTGAGAAAGCCGCGGAGTAGGGTTGCTTACTTCGAGAAATTTCTTACGCCATCTAGCGCACAGCACGAGCGTTTACTCCTACTTTTGGCGGGCAAAGCTCAGCAGGCAGCGCCGAGTACGTTATGTTCATGTAGTTTAAGTTCATAACTGAATTGCTACTCGAATGATACAAATAAAATGTCTTTTATTTTACTTTTAAATACTTCTAGGGTTTTGGTACTAGTATATTAGGGTAATAGTACTTTGTTCAACAAAAAAAGAAAGGGTTTGTAGTTTGAATTAATTTCAAAGTAGATTTTACCTACATGTCAGCGTCTTTAGGCAAGCAAAAAAAAGTTAAATTCTGATCATGATCTGTATTTAAACAATTAAATACAGTACAGTATTTTTTTTGCTTTTTTTCGCGTATCCATTCCATCTTGCAAAAAAATTGTCGAGAAAGTTGAACAGTTGAACGCGGTCGAACAAATAGCGCGCGTGTTAGATTTATATATGTAGAAATGGCTATGTGTTATAATTATATAATTTTATGTAAAATCTAAAAGCTATAAGCTACTTGTGTGAATATAAGCTTTGATATATTTATTTGAGTTATTATTTAAATGTCAGGATAGAACTTATAAATGTGACAATATTATATGTAAATTATTTATTGGGAAGTTAGTCTAACAAATTAGAAACAGACAAAATAAGAACATATTGATTTTATTAGACCATACGTCATCCACATCTTACATATGAATCTACCAATATGTTCACCAGGTTCAGCTATATGCTACCAGGGAGAAGAACCCGGCTAAGAAACTCCTCTGGCACTTATTCTTTTCAAATGTACAATGTATAATACAATATAACAATATTTAGCACAAAATAGCTAAAGCCTAACTATACAAACTAGGTTATCAGCAATTAAATGGACATTAATTAGCTTGCAGCGATAATTATGTACAATATAATAAAATATAACCATATTTAACACAGAAAAGCTGAAGACTAATTATACAAACTAGCTTCAGCAATTAAATGGACGTTAATTAGCTTTCAGCAATAATTATGTACAATATAATAAAATATTTAACACAGAAAAGCTAAAGACTAATTATACAAACTAGTAACAGCAAATAATCCTACTAATATTATAAAGGCGGATGTTTGTGTGTGTGTTTGTTACGACATCACGCAAAAACGGCTGATTAGATTGACATGAAACTTTGCAGAAATATAAAGGGCATCTGGAATAACACATAGGATACTTTTTACCACGGAAAAATGTCTCATTCCCACGGGATCACGCATTTTCCAATATTTTTGAAATAGGTGGCGTGACTGAGCCGATTCGCGTTATAAACGTTTTCGCCGAAAACTAACAGCGACATCTCTTGGCGAATAATGCTTTTATCCCGCGGAATAATAGGTTGCAGCGGGTGAAACCGCTGACGGGCAGCTAGTAAGATATAAATTAGCATAAGCAGTTAAATATTTGCAAGTTAGCTGAAGACTAGTCAATAGAAACGACTTTCAACAAATAATTAGATATTAATTAGCTTTAAATAGCAATTGAAATTCTACAAAAATTGCTGAAAGCTAGTTACAGAAACTAGTTTCAGCCAATAATTGGACATAAATTAGCGTTATCAATTATTTCGTTACAAAATAGCTGAAAACTAATTATAGAAAATAGTTTCAGCAAATAAATGGACATAGTGACAGCATAGTATAAATTATAGAAAAGTACTTAACTTTGCACTTCCGAAACTCCAGCACAAACTGAGCATTAATTGAAAAACGTTGCATTTATATTATCGTCAACCATTTGCCACCACGATTCGTCACTGTCCAAACAACCAATCGAAGCAGGTTTTATCACGTCATCAGCAACGAATCAGATGGGGCCAAATAGTATTATCACGTCATGGGGGACGAATCAGAATGCACCGTAATCGGAAGTTATCACAATATTATAAAACTAATTCTAATTCGCACAAAAGTGCAACGAATACGACCCATAAATCATTATACGAATTATCAATAGCTATTTACATTTTACTATTTGGATTTAAGACAATTTTCTATGAATAACATGTGACCACGCCGTGCTAGAAAACATTCTGCCGGAAGTTATCATTAAACTATTTCTAATCTATCTTAATACACGTTACTTACAATTCATTATTTTATATATGATTTATCAACACCTTTCCATATTTTACAACTCAAGTTTCATACAATAATTTATGACAAACATTGTAGTAAACAAACACGTTGTACCTGAAGATCTTATCACAACTTAATTATTAAAACAATGAGCAAGTATCAAACTATCAATGATATTCATCATTGTAAATATAAACACTATTTATCATATCCTAACTATATCATAATATTGTTATTTAACACCATAATATATCGTTACAATTTCATTGAGTGACCAAACTTGACCCAAGATCATTGCGATACTTAATTATTGAAAACAGCTACTAATCAGCCATCTTATAATGACATACGTCATTTTAATTATATTTACTAACTAGCTGCCCGTCAGCGGTTTCACCCGCTGCAACCTATTATTCCGCGGGAAAAAAGCATTACTTGCCAAGAGATGTCGCTGTTAGTTTTCGGCGAAAACATTTAAAACGCGAATCGGCTCAGTCACGCCACCTTTGCAAAAATATTGGAATATGCGTGATCCCATAGGAATAAGACATTTTCCCGTGGTAAAAAGTAGCCTATGTGTTATTCTAGATACTCTTCTATATTTGTGCAAAATTTCATGTCAATCTAATCAGCCGTTTTAGCGTGATGTCGTAACAAACACACACACAAACATCCGCCTTTATAATATTAGTAGGATTATCACATACATATACCCTATGCTATCACGCGCGTGTGTCTTCTTTCGCTTGTGGCAGCATGGTGGCAGCCTACTAAATTGGCCTTTGCGCAGTGGCCGGCGCCTGGAGGTATGTTTTTAGTACCTACACGCGGACACAGAATAGACAATAGTATGTAGTATAGTACTACATACAGAACGGACACTCCCCGCACCCGCGCCGCTTACCCGCCCCCGCCCGCGAAATGTCAAAAAATTTGTGAAGACTTAAGTGAACCAAAGTGCTAGGTATGGTGCTGGACTTGTTGCATGTTCGTTTCATCCAAGAAGGTTTCATCGTGGTTTCTTGTAGATATTAGACTGAAACGAAGGAGGTGCCGGCCATATTCATGTCCATAAAAAAAAGGCGCGAACATTTGAACTGAGTTCGCCTTAGATTCGCGGACGGATAAAAGTATTTCTTAATAAAATTGTTGGATAAAATAAAAAATGGTGCGATATTGTGCCGTGTACGGCAGTATGTCCACAAACAGAGACCCAAACAGGAGATATTTTCGTTTTTGGCGGGAAGAAAAGAGGCATGAACCTACCTACCTAAGAAGTAATCGGTTTGTATTCTTAACTACTTTCGACTCACATTTAATCGTAATAGATCGATGTAGGCCCCTAAACAATGTTAAATTAGCAGCAACTAGTCGGTACATTATTTTATTTATTACATACTCTTTGGTAGGTAATGTACGTAGTCATTAGTTGTATCAAAATTAACCCGAATGTCAATCCTGCACTCACACGCCTGTCGTCACGCACACAAACATAAGTAAAAATGACAGTTGTCTATAACGAGCCCGTTGTATGGAAGTGTCCGAGGTGTGACGCGGAGTGACCCAGGCCTGTCTTGGTTGTACATTTTACTTGCTGGCAAATTTACAACTGTTAATCCAGATGGGATTTTACAATTTTCTTATTTCATTATTTCGTCTTATGTAGTATTTTAATCAAACATATTTTATTGTCTGCTTATATCTATAATAATTATGACTATCATAATATATATCAATATATTGTATAATCATCTTTCTTACACTATTTTGTTTTGTTTTCCTTATTTACTATTTTTACTATCTCTACTATATATTCTATGAACGATTTTCTTAATTTTTTATTTGCTAGAAATTCAGACAGATTATCTGCCACTACATCTAATTTAAATTTCTTTTCCAGCTCATATCGCTGTTTACCAAAGATTGGGCAATCCAAAAGCAAGTGAGGTACCGTTTGTAGTTTGTCTGGGTCGCAGGTACATGAAGGGTTCTCTTTGCATCTGAATCGAGTCAGGTACTCAGAGAACCCTCCGTGTCCTGTAAGTGCTTGTGTCAATTCTTTTGTTATGGTTATTTTTCTTATAATATTATATGCTTCGAAAGCGCTTGGGAAAAACATTTTAGTGGTGGAGGCCGTTTCGCCGTCTCGATATCGCCGGTCCCACTCATCAAGCGATTCCATACGGATTGTTCGCTTGATGAATGAATCCGGACACAGGTTGTAGTTGGGTTTCTTTTTCGACTTCAGGGCAACCTCCTTTGCTAATGCGTCCGCCCTCTCGTTGCCCTCCAGTCCCACGTGGGCCTTTATCCAGAACAAGGAAACGCTCTTGTTTTGGGTGTTGCAGTTTCGTATGGCGTTCCTAGTTTCCACTGCTAAGGGATGAAGGGCATCGGGGTTAGCGACTGTCTGGAGAGCTGCCATGGAGTCGCTAAAGATCGCGAATTCGGTCTCCTTTCTCAAAGGAACTTCTCCCATTGCATAGCAGAGGGCCAAGAGCTCCGCCTGATAGACGGTGCTAAATGACGGTAATGCAAGTTTGAGGGTTTTAACTTCGACATCTCCTCTCCATATGGAAAGTGCTGCCCCTACCTTGCCCTTAAAACTGAGCTACCCAAAGAGCACTGCACCGAGGTTTTTTCGGCGGAAGCTTTTGATGTGGTTAAGGGAAGAAACAACAAGATTGCTGAGTTTCAGAAGGTAAATACGACGTTAAATAACAGCTGTTGTTGGGAGGAGATCATCGTATTCGTTAAGTATCGAGATCCTGTCATAAAAAAGGACCGAAACACCACTAAAGTGCGATTTAAGCGGTTTGTTGCAAGGAGGGGGTACGGTTTGGACACATTTTCATATTTATCATTGCAACAAACCACTTTTCGGATAACATGTGTTCGCCCAAACCAGGATAATTTTTAGTTTTTTGTTGATTTGTTCAATTGTTTATATTTAATTTGTTTTTATGAAACATGTTTTATGTACTAAGGTTCAGGTTGATTCATTTGAGTTCAAAATTTGTCTAACTGATATTTAGGTTTTAGTATTTTGTAAACAGGGTTATAAGAAGGTAACAGGGTTTTTGTAAAGGTAGTAATTAATTATCAATCTATTAAGTTTGAGGTTTCGGTTCTTATGTTGTTTATGTTACTTTTATCAAATCAAATTGTAAAAGGACAAATTACCATTTCTAATGGCACTTTGTCCTTGGTGGGCGGTATGTTAACGTCTTGACGACAATAGATGTCGTTAGCGTCGTTTTAGAACGCGGTATGACGTTGTTCACGGCAATACTATATAAGAACCAAATGAATCCATGTTTGTTATTACAGTCCAATATAAAGAGTTCATTTCTACCCAGTGAATACAGTGTGTTATTTAGTAGTATAGCCAAAGATAATACAGTGTTAGTGTAGGATGGACTTATTCAGCTACCGTCAGTGAAAATGCGAACTTCGTAATTGCAGTGGTTCAGATATTGCTCCTCGTCTATCAGGTTCCCCAATTCTATGCTGGTTTGTTCTGCTGGATGAGGTTTTTCCAGGGCCGATGCCATCCGCTCGACCTCTCGATCTCCAAGCTCTGACCGGGGCATACCCCTTTTGGCCTCGTATAGCGAAGCCATTTCACGGATCCGGAGGTCAAGAGGGAGCACTCCAGCCAGGATCAGTGCTGAGTTTAAGGATGTCGTTTTGTAGGCTCGACACAACTTTTGTGCGATGCTCCGTTGGATTGTGTCAAGTTGCTTTCGCACTCCCAGTTTATTTGATGTAGGGGCCCATGCTGCTGACGAGTAGAGGATGATTGGCTCTACTACCGCGGTGTAGATACATCTTATGACGTCTGGATGTAAGCCCCAACTGACTTTGGCTGCTCTCGAAAGTTGTTTATAGATCGCCGTTGCTTTGGCACATACGTTTGTGACGTGCTTATTTAAAGTCAGTTTATGGTCGATTGTGAGGCCCAATAGTTTTATTTCCTCACACAAACAAATGTCAACACCGCCCATGCTGAGGTGTGGCCTGTCATGTTTCAGCTTACGTGTCAGAACCATGGCGCAAGTTTTGTGTGGCGCAAACTTAAGCTTGTTCATGATTAGGAACTTAGGAAATTAGGATATGATGAACTTAAGCGTGTCCAACTCACTATCACTGAAATCCTCGTATAGCACTTAAACACCTTCAAACGCGGAATGCTTTTGCGCAACTTTTGAGGTATCACACTTGAAAATCGGAGCACTTTTTCCGGTTTTTTTTCAAAACTGATCCGGTCGCGACGGAGGGAGGGACGCAACTGGGTTAGGTAAGGTTGGGTTAGGTTAGGTTAGGTTAGGTTAGGTTAGGTTAGGTTAGGTTAGGTTAGGTTAGGTTAGGTTAGGTTAGGTTAGGTTAGGTTAGGTTAGGTTAGGTTTTTTTTTTTTTTTTTTGTTTTCGTGGAAGGAGGTAATCTTCATAGATACCATAGGCCCGGGCGTTATGGCATGCCCGATTCCGCTGGGAAGGTTACCCAGCGACCTACGGACTAAACCCTCCTCCCTTTACATTATCGCTAGTGTTAAGTCCAGCGCTTTAGCCTAGTTTTACATATTATTTTACAAACTAAAAACAATTCTACTATAATGCTTTGTTTTTTGACCTATGTACTACAATTTGTGCTGGTAATTACAATTTGATTGTTAGTAGATTATTATATTAGGTTAGTATTTAAGGTTTTTTTTTTTTTTTTTTTTTTTTTTTTTTTTATATATAGTTTATTAAAATTAGGTTATACATACATAGATTATTTTTAATCCTCCCTCGTTATTTACATTGGCGGGAGCCATTTTCCTTACACATTTGTAAATCTTATGCACTATTTTTGTTTAGACTGCCTGGAGCCATTCTCTTGACCAGCTCTTCGCACACATTTTTCGGCGAACTCAAGAAAATGCTTCCGACAGCTTTTCTCCTCTATTATTATATTAAGGTTACTTAAATCTAGAGTAGCCTCCATTCTGTACTCACATTCTGCTCTTAGAAGTCCGTATTTCGGGCAGTCTAGGATAATGTGCTCTATCGTTTCTCCGGTTTCATTATCGCAAGTACAGAATGGAGTCTGCAACAACTTAAATCTATGGAGATAAGCTCTAAAAGATCCGTGGCCAGTAAAGATCTGGGATCTGATATTGTTCAATTTAATTTTTCTTAGGATGCTATAAGCTATTTTTGAGTCGGGAAAAAATCTTTTCGTGACCGCTCCTGTTGTTGCTGTGGCGTACCTCTCTTGCCACGCTAAACAGGATGAGTCTCTAATGAGCCGCTTTGCATATGAGATCGGAAAATTATCATATACTGGTCTGCGTTTGTTAGTGAGGGCTGCTTTCTTGGCTAGTTCGTCAGCCCTTTCATTGCCAACAACTCCAACATGGGCTCTTATCCAGTAAAGACTTAATTCTCCGCCCAAGCTGTTGAGTTCTGCGATCCTTGCTTGGATGGTGTGGACCAGTGGATGAAGGCAGTTTGGGTTAACTAAACTCTCTAGAGCCGATCTGGAATCGCAGAATAGGCTTGCTCTTCGAAGCTTCGTGCTTTTAATCATTAACTCCAGGGCCTTTAGCACAGCCGCGAGTTCCGCTTGATATACGCTGCAGAAACTTTCCAGTCTAAAGGAAGTCTGGGTTTGTTCTAGGCCATCTATCCAAGCGGTTACAGCTGCGCCTACCTTTCCCTCAAGTTTGCTGCCATCGGTGTAGATACATGGGGAAGATAGAGCAATCTTATCGACTTGGTCTTGGGTCTCCACAAGTTCAAAACTAAGTTTTCCCTGTCCGCAGGGTGTGGTAAGTCGAATGGACTTATGTTCTTCTCCAGTTCTCTTCCTGGTAACTCCGGGATTGGCCTTCCTCTTTTGACCTCGTACAGTTGCTTGTTTTCAGACGCTCTTATGTCTAGTGGAAAGACTCTAGCTAGTGTGACGCACGAGGTCAATGAGACTGTCCGGTGCGACTTTGTGATCAGCAGGCAAAACATTCTTGTAATCCTGTCCAGTCTTTCCCGGATATACTTTTTCTCAACCACAGTGCCCCATATGCTTGATGCGTACAGTAGTATGGGTTCTATCACTGCGATGTATATCGTTCTGACTATCTCAGAGTTTAGTCCCCACTGCGCCCGAGCCGTTCTAGAAATCATTTTGTATAGGCCTATCACTTTTTTGGTAGCTTCGTCTAAATGTTTTGTGAACGTCAGCTTGTTATCTATTGTGACTCCTAATAGGCGCAAGTTGTCCGTGAGCTTGATTGGGACACTGTTCATTTCGATGTTGGGCTCATCAAACTTTATTTTCCTAGTAATAAGAATGGCTTGAGTTTTATGGGGAGCAAATGTCAATTTGTATCCTTTGCCCCATTCTGCTATTATGTTTAGTATTTCATTGGTTTTCCTTTCTAATTCCTGGCCGGTTTTAGCTCTTGTTATCACAAGAATGTCGTCGGCAAAGGCTTGCACGTGTGCGTCCGCTTTTGATGTTTCTTGTAAAAGTGGATCAAGTAAAACATTCCACAGAAGGGGGCCGCAGGTGGGCCTTGTATGCAGCCTTTGTTTGTGGACTTGGTGACTTCTTCTCCAGCGTATTTAACCGTTACTTTTCTTTGGGACAAGTAGCTCATTATGAGTTTTAGTATGTGTGACTGCGTGTTTTTCACGGATAGCTGACTCAGGATCGCCGGCCACCAAGCATTATCAAATGCCCCTTCAATGTCCAGGGACACCAACATTGTAAGCTCCTTCTTTTTGAGGCCTATGTTTATTTCTGAGATTGCGTCATACAGAGCATCCTCTGTACTTTTTTGGGGCAGAAATCCGTACTGGCGGCTACTTAAAAGCCTCCGACTGCCAAGATGCCACAAGAGTCTGTTGACAAACATTTTTTCAAGGACCTTTCCGAAAATGGGCAAGAGTCCTATTGGTCTGTACGATTTCGGAATTAGATAGTCCTCTTTGTGTGGTTTTGGGATGATACAGATTGTCGCCATTTTCCATATCTTTGGGAAGTATCCCAGGTCCAGGCATTTGTTGTATATGGCGAGAAGTGTTTCCTTTGAAGTGTAGTACGCTCTGTTGCATATGTCAGATGTTAAACCATCTCCTCCTGGCGCTTTTTTGGGATTCATTTTACTAAAGACGGCCTCAAGTTCTTGGTGGGTAAATGGTGTTATGTCTTCGTTGGGGTTTTGTCTTAGGTTCTGTTCTAATTCATAAACTGTACTTCTTAGTCTGTGTTGTTCTTCCGTATCAGTGCTTGGGTCGTCAGCCGGATAAAATGTGTCTAGCAACAGTGTGGCGGAGTCTCTAGGAGAAAGGATGTCACCTGATGGAGATCGAAGTAGTTTTCGTCCCGTGATTTTGCACACCTTCTTATAACTCTGTAGATACTGTCCCACATACTTTCCTTATCTTGTTTAGAACAGAAATCCTTCCAACTGCTAGTAAGAGTCGTTACGATAGCTGCCTTATACTCTTCGGCTGCCTTAAGGTATTCCTGAACTACAAACGGTTTTCTGCGGGGATTTGCCTTGCGAATTCTGCGACGAAGTCTTTTCATCTCCGATTTCATGGTTTCCAATTCTTTTGTCCACCAGGTTATAATATTCTTGAAAGTCCTTGAAATTAGTTTAATGGCTTTTCACTTGCAGTAATTACACTTTTCACGTATTTTCACAGATCAATTCTAAATCTGAAGGTGTATTCATTTTGGCAACCTCTTCAATTGTTACATCATTTTTGGAAAGTTCATCTTGCAATGCCGCTCTAAACTCTGTCCAATCTGCTTTGGCCGTGTTGAATCGTCTCGTAGATGATCTGTTTCTGGATTCAATTGTCTTTTTTCCAATATTTATTTGGTAAGTTATCGCCTTGTGGTCCGATAAGTGGACGAAGTCTTCGTCTACTTTCCACTCGGTGACTTTGTCCAGCAGTCTGGTTGTGCAGGCACTTACGTCAACTATGCTGGAGTATAGACGATTACCCCTGTACACACTAAATGTTTTGGTTTGACCCTGGTTGAGTATATGCATATCCATTTGTGCCAGGGCTTCTGTTATAAGTGTGCCTCTATCGTCCTCTGTATCACAACCCCACCAGGGCTCTTCGCATTGAAATCTCCAGCAAATAGTACATCATCAATACTCATTAAGTCTAGTATTTCAATGATTTTGCTAAGGTCCTGTGTGAGATTACCGTCTCCTTCCAAATAGACATTAATGATTCCCAATTTGAAGTTACCATGGCAAATGATTAGACCCACGATATTTTCTGTGATCATGTTAGGGTTTTCTATTATTACAATGCTCGGGTCTAAAATTAATACAGCTGCTTTAACCGGCTTCTCGCTTGAGGCTGATCCTTTCTGTACTGTTTTGTAGCTTGAGGTTACGAATCCATTAGCTCCAATATAGGGCTCCTGCCAAAGCAAAACAGAAACGTCGTTGGCAATCGCTCCCTGTATACATTCTTTAGTCGCAGCGAACCCTCGACCTAGATTTACTTGTGCGATTTTCAATACTTTATTAGTATCTGTAAGAGTCTTGGGGGTGCCTTTGACTAGCAATATGAGATCGTTGACCGTGCCAGCCTGTCCCACTTTTGCCATACTGGGCATTCGGGCGAGTACGCTGGATGATTTCTGTCGCCTTCGTTACAGTTAATGCACAGAGGCGCACTGTTTCTGTTGCAGCACTGTCGCGTGTCGTGGTTCTCGGTGCAGTAGCCACAGCAGACTCCTTTGCTTTGGCAGTCTCGGGCCTTGTGTCCAAAGTCGAGGCACCTATAGCACTGGAGAATAGGTGACTGGTCTATTGCGGATACGATTTGGTACCCTATTCTAAGTTTCTGGTCCCTAAGTTTATTCCATAGAGCCGGGGTAACCTCTACAATGACGTTATTCAGGTTTTGGATTCGGCCTTTTACTCGTCTTACCACCTTCACTTTTCTATCTTCTGGGTGTACCCCTTTAACTATCCTGTCGTTTTGTTTCAGAACTGCCTCTTCGATCCTTTTGTCGTTCAGATCCTGAGCAACTCCTTGCAGTCTTATCAAAGGATTTTTTGTGGCCGGCTGTGTGACGGTAAGCTTTTCTCCAGCATTCTTTATCGCTTCACCAAGAATATCACGGTCATTGCCTGTGTCACAGGTGATAAGTACTTTTTGGTGTCGCATTTTTCGGAAACCGTTCACCCCGACACCCAGTTGGACTACGTCGACTTTTTCTTTGATCTTTTGGGCGACGTCGTTGCTTGTATGCCTCGGGTCCGCAGACTCTATTATTAGGGATATCTCGGTCTATTCAGGACTTCAGCGAACGTACGTGTATGCTCGTCTTGCCTTGCCTTCGCTAGTGGAGGCTCATATTTCTCCTTCTCATGCGTCGATGGGATTGTTTGTGGATTGTAGGATTTGTGGTATTGCAGGTCTTTGGGTGATATTAAGTTGCATACACCCTCTTTCTCCTGCAGTTCCTGGATCTGTGTGTCGTGGTACTCATAAAGGGCTTTCAATATCTCATCCCTTACAGGGCCCGATTTTACGTTCGAGTTTACGTTCGATTTCAACTCTTTGCGCAGTTCCTCGAGTGCTGTTCTTGTGGGAGTGTTAACCTCGATCATCGTATCTTTGAGGATGCTCACCTCTTCTCTTAATTTGTCGACACTCGACTTATGGGGCTTTGTGGCCTTGGTAACCTCTTGTTGTATTATAGTTGGCAGTTTTTTGTCCAGATCGGTAGTCAATTCAATATTTTTCAGTCCCAGTGAAATCAGTGGAGAGAGGTCCAGATCTGGTGTCGGCCGCGTAGTGGCTAGCACATCACGGAATGCCTCCCTTATACCTTCAGGTTCCAGGGTCGGTACGTCTAAGACCTTCTGCGTATAGGTGTTGTTCTGTACAGTTCTTTCCAGCCGTGCAAGATCCTGGTGTATCATGCGCAGTTCCTGAATCATGGCCTCTTCCCTAGATGTCTGAATATTGTCTTCGCCTATTGGTTTTCTTTGCATAACTGCTATTTCTGACACAAGTGTGGGTGTGTTTTCAGGTCCTGTAGACGGGATGACACCGAGTTCATTATTGCCCCATTGTCGATGGTTCGTTTTCGAAGTTCGGTTAGAGGTTCACAGAGGTCTCTTGCTAATATTGCTCTAATTGCCTCCTGATTATTCGAGAGCTTTTGTAATTCGGACTTGAAAGAATGAAATTCCTTTAGGTTCTTCTGGAGCATTTTGGAGTGGTGAATAGCCTGGCTCTTAATATGGGTGGCTTGTTCATTTTTCGCTCTTTGTGCCTCCATCATGTGCAAAGCTCTCGAGTCCGATAGTCGTAAGACCATTTCGTACAGCGTATGCAGAGCGGTTACTACGGTATCTCTTATTTCCCTTTTCAAGTTCCCAGACTTTTCAAGCTCTGTCTTAGCTGTCTGAAGAACCCTTCCCGCGTTCCGTGGAAAATCGCTAAGGGCCATGCGATCGCCAGCTATTGTTCTTGTTGTGCTGTTGTGCGAGTCGTCTGTGTCGTAGCCCGTGCCTGATTCGTTAGTGGCAGTGTCGTCTGCTTGCAACCCCTCCTCGTTACCTATTTCCGCAGTGGCCCTAGCAGCCTCAGCCGCTTTGGCTTGCTTGATTTGGGTTCTGATACGTAATAGGGGGGAGTCCTGCTTTGGGTATTTTGCCATTTCATCCTCCGAGTACTTATCCGTTGCTTCCTGGGCTATGGGCGAAACTCCTGTAGGCTGCGAACAAGCGAGACTTTCACTGCTGCCTTCACAAGTGAATGCTATGTCTGATTCTCCTATATTTCCTGCGTTTATGGGTTCTTCTGTCTGGTTCTGGTGTTCCTCGCCCTTTGTGGTGACGGTATTTTTAGGAAACGGCGTGGAGGTGAGTGGTGTGTTCATCATCATAGGATCGGAGTGGCTTGTTTCGCTTTCGCATTTCGATGAAGAGCCCAATTCTGCCTGCAGTACGCTGTCGCTCACTTCTTCTGGCGTCAGCCGATCCATGTTACTACGGCTGTCTTGTTGGGTATCACTGGATTGCGGGTGGTTCTGCGGTTGCACCCTCTTTGGTTCACTTTCAAGGTCCAAGCTGGCTTTGTTGACGATCGGAGCCTCTAAGGCTACCTTGCTCCCGTTGGACCTTTTTGGCGCTATCTGTGCTGGGCGAACACTGGTGTATAAGTTAATCTTATGTGTTGGCGGTTTGTTTTTTGCCGGAGGGGCGTTCGATTTTTTCTTGGTCTTTCCCCCTCTATTGTTGGCTGAGGTAGAGCTTGTGGATGACATCGTGAGCTATATTACAGCGGAATGTAGAGATGGTATACGGTGGAAGAGAAATGCCTCTCAGATTGCAGACTCTATGCACATGGACAAAAACATTCGTAGATGTAGTTTGGTAAAAGAATTTTTTAGCTAGGTCATCCGGTTACGGAGATACGGGGATTCTTTGGATTGACTCTAGGTAGAGCAGTTTAAATATAATTTACAGGAAGTACTTAACAGGACCTTTCATATGACACCTCTCTTGGTTCGCTAGCACCTCTGGTTCAGGCGCTAGACCAAAATGGTTAGGTTAGGTTAGGTTAGGTTAGGTTAGGTTAGGTTAGGTTAGGTTAGGTTAGGTTAGGTTAGGTTAGGTTAGGTTAGGTTAGGTTAGGTTAGGTTAGGTTAGGTTAGGTTATGTTAGGTTAGGTTAGGTTAGGTTAGGTTTTTTTTTTTTTTTTGTATGTTTTGCTGTTAACTTCTGACATGGTGGTCAGAAACTTTATATAGCCAAACACGGACTTCGACGACTCTTTTTTATTTATTTATAACATAGTCCTTAATCGGATGTTGTTGGAGCAGGACTCCGGGTTTTAAGTTCGGGAGTCCTGGCTTCATCTTAACATGCACTGTTGGTTAGGTTTGGGTTAGTGACTTATTTTATTTACGTTTTACATCTATTACAAATCTTAGCAAGCAGAATACATTGCACATTATGTTATTATTTTTAACATTGTTCTTAATACTTATTGATCTTACATTGTTATTCTTAATAAATAATACATATTGAAAGCAATATGCAAATTTATAACTTTCTTATTCTTAAGTTAATTTCCATCTAGTTTTGTTGGTATACTTATAATATATAGCTCAGTATATACATGCATATACATTCTTTATTTAGTTTTATTTCTAAGATTTGCGTCTTTTACAATTGTTAGGCAAAACTCTATTAACTTACATCTATTTTTCTTATTCTCTAGGATATCAGATACCACGCTTTTATCCATTCTACAGTCAATTTCCTTCTCTAGGTCAAAACGTTTTCGATCATACTTTGGACACTCAAACATTAGATGCTCCACAATTTCCTCCTTTTGAGGATCGCAGACGCACGCTGAGCTATCTTTTAGCTTGAATCTGTGCAGGTACTCCGAAAAGCCTCCATGTCCCGTCAGAGCCTGCACTAGCTTTGGTGTTGTTTTTATCTTTCCCAGTGTTCGATATGCTCGCGATGCATCTGGAAGGAACATTTTCGTTACTGCTGCGGTATTTCCTTGTTCGTATCTGTCGTTCCATATTCGCAATGTCTCCATTCTTATGTGGCGCTTTATGTATGAGGTCGGACACTTGTCGTAGTCGGGCGCAGTTTTCTTGTGAAGTGCCGCCTGTTTAGCCAGTTCGTCGGCTCGCTCATTTCCGGCTGCACCCACATGTGCTCTTATCCAGAACATACGCAGCGACTTACCTTGTTCTATTATGGTTGACAGGTTCTTCCGAATGTCCAGTACGATGGGGTGAAATGAGTCCCTGTTCTGCAGTAATTGCAGTGCCGACCTCGAGTCACTTAATATGTTTGTGATGCTTTTGTTGTTTTTAATCACCTCCGCTGTAGCCTCGCGCAACGCGTATAGTTCCGCTTGGAAGACTGTACAGAACGGTTCGAGTCTAAATTTCTTGGCTTTGGTTTCGCTGCCATCTTCCCAACAAGAAAACGCAGCGCCTACTTTGCCTTGAATTTTACTCCCGTCTGTATATATCTGGTTCCCCGTAATGTTATGCCTAGTGACAGTTTCAGGCTCTGTGTCTTCTAGGCATTCATAGGTCACGTCTACTATGTCTGCTGGATGTTGAGCTTTTAGGAAGCAGACTCTTCCTTCCAGTTTTCTTCCTCCTATGGCAGCTTGTGGCTTTCCCCTCCTTGCTTCATAAAGGAGTGCTGCTTCTTGTACCCGAAGGTCCAGAGGAAGCAGCCTCGCCAATATGAGAGCCGCGTTGAGGGAGACTGTCCGGTATGCTTTGCTTATTTTCTGCGCGAAGCCTCTCTGGATGGTGTTCAGTTGTTTCTGAATAGATATTTTCCGCGCCGCTGGAGCCCATGCGCTTGCTGCGTACAACATTATCGGTTCGATGCATGCTATGTAGATTGTCCTGATAATATCTTGATTCAGGCCCCATGTTATTTTTGCCGCTTTGGATAACTGTTTATAAATATTTGCTGCTTTTCGACACACCAGTGCCACATGCTTGTGGAAGGTAAGCTTTTTGTCGATTGTTAGACCGAGTATTTTTATGTCATCCACGATATTTATCGGTGTTCCTCCCATTTGTATGCTTGGTGTGTCGAACTTCAGCTTCTTCGTTATTATCATGGCAAATGTTTTGTGTGGAGCAAATCGTAGTTTGTTTTTGTGACCCCATTCGTGGATATACGCCAAAGTATCGTTCGCCTGCTCTTCTATGATTGTCGCTGACCTTCCGGAGAAGACCAGGACGACATCATCGGCAAACGCTTGGCAGTATATTCCTCTTCTTTCCAACCCATCCAACAGTGGATCCAACAACAGGTTCCAAAATGTTGGTCCCGCTATCGAGCCCTGTACGCACCCCTTTGTTGTGTTCTTGACATACTCCTCGCCCGCATATCGCACTCGGACTCTTCTGTCTTCTAGATAGCTACTTACTAATCTCCGCAAGTTGTGTGGACACCGCTTCTCTAATAGTTGACAGCGCACTGCTGGCCACCAGGCGCTGTCAAATGCCCCCTCGATGTCTAGGGACACTACTGTGGAGATTAGTTTTCGTTCAGTATTTTCTTTGATCTGTTGTATGAGATCATACAGAGAATCCTCCGTACTTCTCTGCGGGACGAAACCGTACTGTCGTGGGTTTGCTTTGGGAAGCAGGTGCCACCTCAGCCTCTTTACCAACATCTTTTCGAGTATCTTACCCATCACCGAGAGGAGGCCTATTGGTCTATGAGATTTAGGCTGAGTATAGTCCTCTTTTCCAGGTTTCCTCAAGATAATGACGACGGCTTCTTTCCATATTTTGGGGAAGTGAGAGAGCTCTAGACACTTGTTACAGATCGCCAAAAAGACCTCCATGTCCTGCGATATGGCCTCTACGCAGATATCAGCCGTGAACCCATCGAGACCTGGTGCCTTTTTAGGGTTGAAGCTGATCATGGCATGCCTTAGTTCTGATTTTGTGAATGGTATGTCATTTTGATCGTTTGGTAGGATATTATTCGAGTCTTCTGCTCTCCGTCTCACTGCCTGATGTTCCTCGTCATCACCTTCAGGTCTGTCGTCCGGAAAGAATGTTTCTGCTAGCAGCTGTGCGGATTCTGTCGAGTCTACTATTTTGCCATCTTTTACTAGTGGCTGGTCTTCATAAGGTGTAGATGTTTTCCTAATTGCCCTGTAGACTCCTTCCCACACGCTTTCGCGGTCTTGTTTCGAGCAGAAATCTTTCCAGCTGCTGGTTTGAGCCTCCATAGCCTTCTCTTCATAAATCAGTTTTGCGTTTAGGTACTCCTGAACCACACCTTCCCGCCGACGGGGGCTGCGCATGTAATTCTTCGTTTCTTTGTATTCATTTCCTGCTTGAGTCTCTCCAGCTCGTCACTCCACCATGGTAATTTGAAAGTAGGATTTGACTTTATTTTAGGGATTGCTTCGTTGCAAGCTTCGGTAATACTGTTTGAGTATAAATTCACTGTACTTTCTAATACTTCTGCTATTGCTATCTTGTTAATTTCTGCTATAAAGATATCTTTTTCTATAAGTTTATTTTTGAATTCTGTCCGGAAAGTTGTCCAATTTGCTTTCTTCGTATTATAGACTTTGGTTGTTTTCTTTAGTCTTGTTACCTCGCTTTTTTGTAGATAGATGGTAAATATTATGGCGTTGTGATCTGAACTGGTGAGATCTTTATCAACTTTCCAGTCGTTGACTACTTGCAGCATGTCTTCTGAGCACGCCGTGATGTCCACGTGGCTCATGTATCTCTTCCCGCCCCTAATTGTGTCGAAGGTAGGTTCATTTCCCGTATTCAGTATGTGGAGAGCCATATCTTCCAGTACTCCCGCCAAGGTTTCTCCTCTCTGATCTTCCGACACGCTACCCCACCAGGGGCTCCACGCGTTCGCATCTCCCCCAATGATTAAGTTTTTAACCTTAAGTTTCTCCGTTATAGTTCTTACACTATCTAGGTAAGGTTCTATTGGCAGTTGGTCCTCGAAATATATGGAGATTACACCTACTTCCCATTTTTCTGTCTTAATTATGGCCACCGCTATGTTTTCAGTGGTCAGCATGGGTTGTTCTAAGATTGACACACTGTTGTCAAAAACTATTATCGCTGACTTAACAGGTTTTGTTCTGTTCCGGGAACACTGAATGACGCGGGTGCCTACCAAGCATTTTAGTTCTCCAGTAGCTCCGATGTATGGTTCTTGGACGAGTGCAAATGTCGCTTTCCTTTTCTGTGCCTCTATATGTAGCTCCTGTGTAGCCAGTTTCTTTCTTTGGAGATTGGCTTGTATCCCCATATATGACCTCATTTTGGGAGCATTCTGCGTCGTCTGTTTCCCCGGGGAGCCCTTAGCAATATGCCACGCTATACCTGGCCAATCTGTCCCACTTTTTCCTGACGGGACATTCGGTGTCAAAAGCATTATGATCCGTTTTTTCAAGTTTCGCGTGTACACAGTTTCGACACGTCGGCTGGGTGTTCGCTATCCAGTCTGGACACTGAGCTCTAAGGTGTGTTCCGCCGCAATGGCTACAGGCACTTTCCGTTTCTGTGCAGTACTTGCGGCCATGGCCATAGCCAAGGCATTGGGAGCACTGCACCAACGGAGACTGGTCCTCTACCCTTACTCTTTGTAGGTCGACGTGTATTTTTCCCGCATCCACAAACTGCGTCCACACTTGTGGTGAAACTTGCATGATTATCTGACACATGTGCTCATTTCTGGTTCTGCGTCTATATTTGACTGTCATTCTCTGCTCTTCCTGCTTTATTTTGCCAAGGAGATGTTTGTTTTGGCTTTTGATAAACTCGATGATGCTTTCGTCGGAATTGTGGGCTAGTACGTCTCTGAGTATTATTAAGGGATCCTTATTCTTGACTCCCTCAACTTCCAACTGTTGGCCGGAGTTTTTTATGCGACTTGTGATCTGATCTAGCTCATCTTTCGTGCTACAGCCGAGAATCACCTTTTGGTCTCTGGCCTTACGGAGTCGCTCTACTCGAAGTCCGCTCGTCTTGGCGTCAACAGCTGTTCTTATCTTATCGATAACCCCCGAGCTCGTGATGTTCTCTTCACTGGTGGACGAGATGATCACTGAGTGTAAGGGCTGCCGCACTTGATGTTTTTGTTTTGGGACTTGGGCACTTTCGTTTTGTACCCGCGGTGTCGCGGCCATTTCAGCATAAGTCGGCAGCTTCCTGATTTCATGACCTAATTCGTCGATGTTGTTCCCTAGCTCTGTAAGTTGCCCCTTTGTTTCGATAATCAATTTCTGATTATCGATAACATTCCTTTTGATTTCCTCCAGCTTGACGTTCTGGGCAGCTTGAGGAGTACTTCTCAGCTTCTCAACTACGTCGTGTACAATCAAGCCACGCAACGTGCCAAGCTCCTGAAGGACTTTTTTATTATCGCACGTTTTTTGTCCTTTGGGGGACAACGAAGGGGAGCGTGAAGTGAGCTTCTTTAATTCAATGACTTCCGCGGACATTGCGTCTCTAGTTGCGCGGAGCTCTCCAAGGATGCTTTCTAGTCTGTTTTCCGGTTCATGAGAGCCTTCCCCCTGTGTTGGTTCAACAGCCTTAGGTGCATTAAGCTGTTCCTGTAGCTGTTTTTTCTCTGCTAGTAGCCTTCCCACCATTGCGTAAAGGCCGTTAAGGCTATTAGTCACAGTAGCTTTGATTGTCGTTTTGATGTTACCCGACAATTCAAGTTGTTGTATTGCGTCCTTGTAAAGTTTTGACGCATTTGGTGCTGTGGAAATAGAGGCAGAGGGTGGCGTGTCGATTTTTGTCGGTAGCGTGGTTTTGATGTTTCCCTGTTTGGTGGTTTTTGGAGCTGTGCCACCAAATTTTTCAACGTTCTCTTTTACACTTGGTGTCGACTTAGCATCCATTGGAGCTTTCGGGGGCGTCTTGGTGGGATTCATTATAAAGTTTAACACTAGAGAAAGAAAATGAAGATTTGTCAAGTGGAAAAACCGTGGTCAAACTTAAATCTATTTTGTCCTGTCCGTATAGGGCAGGGCAATGTCTTAATAAGCTAAATAAAAACTAAAATAAGTATAGCCAAAATAAGTATGCTCTGTGTAGAGCAAGTTGTTAGTTAATGTCTAATTATATTGGCTCCGCCAATGTCTTAAGCCTAAGTCTAAAAGCTATTTTTTACAGTCTAACTATAGCTAATAATCAAAATGACACACGTCAGTATGACCTATGTAGTGTAATGGGTCCAAAATGTATATTACAATTTTTCGACTCTATATAGAGTTCCAAATAATAAATTTTTAAAGAGCTCAATATTCTGTTGCGTATATCGAAATCCGCATGAAAATCGGACAATCAGGGGCTGAGTACGCCGGGTTTAAAGTTTTTCAAAATGGCGTCTGACTGTCAAAGTCAAACTTTGATCATCGATTGCGCCAGTCCTGGTTGTCCGATTCGGCTGAAAATTGATATCTGGGTCAAGCTCGACCTTATATGTCAGTTTTTGCCAAAAAATATTACGTGACCCTGACTGCTCGGAAAGCCGCAAAAGTTGTGCGCCTTGATAAAGTGTCCAAAAATATAAGGAAATGTGAAAACCGCAAGTCTCTAGGACAAGCAGATCGGAAATGGCAGCACTACAAACTTTCCCAAGATGGCGTCCGAACTGTCAAAGTCAGGGTGTGCACTGCGATTGCGTCGGTTCTAGTGGTCCGATTGGGCCCAAAATCGATATCTGGCCTAATCTCCACGTTCTCTACCCAAATCCGTTGAAAAAATGCAAAAATTTTGGAAAAATTTTTTTAGTCTGAATCCGTGCTCTAGTCTCTTACTTGCCCGAATGTGAAATAAAAATTTTGAAATCTCAACTACTTTCCGCGTGAGAGCGTTCCAAAGTGAAATCAAGATGGCGGCCGAAATTTTCAAATCGACGTGACGGTCGATCGGGTAGAGCTTCAGGGTTGTGCTTAGTGTCAGAAAACGTGGAATCAGCCCAGCTATCATACAGCATTATAAAGATACATGATTTATGTTTAGTTTTTGAATAATTCGATATAATTTAATAATTAATAAGACAATTTTTTGAAAAATAAAATGACATTACCAAAAATAATCTAAATTTATGTTCGAACAGGTAGTGTGAAAGGAAATTGTAGAAAAAATAAATTTCCTAGTTAAAAGTACAAAAAACAAAAATTTCGAAAAAATACAGTTTTTTCCCTTGGGGGGGTATATTTCTTTGCAACAAAAATCCAATTTTTTGCATGAACGTTCCTGAGATAAGCGCGCAACCGAATCTTCTTTAAAAAATGGGTGTACTCGATCTCGTTTTTGAGTTATAAAAATCCAAAGTTTTGTCACTTTTATATTTTTAATTAAGTATGTAGAGCACTTAAAAATTTTTTGAAGGAGGGGTAATGTTTATATGGTGTAGATGTACCTTAAGTCCAAATTTAGTGGTCGTAGCCTGACTCCTTCTCATGGCGACATAACCTCCAAAACCACGTGGAAGTTGTTTTTTTGGCTGCTGTGACGTCACCGCTGCCCCGAAAATTCCGGAAAAATTCACAGAGCTGGTCCTCGTAGATGCCGTGTGGGAGCCGAAAAAACCTTTTGGATTCGTTGGTTAACCTGCGAGTTATCCATCGGTCAATGTGCAAAATTTTGAAAAAACTGGTTTTCACTAAGTAAAAGCACTAAGACGTAACTTTTAACACTTGCACTGGCTTCCGTAGCATTAGCCTCGGTATTCCGCACAAAACGACACTATTTACGCGACAATCGGACAAGTATTTCTATTTTTTTCGAATTTTATAAGCGCGGAGCTGTTTACTTTTGCTGCTTACGCTCTGAGGGTCAGCGCGAGACTGGTTAGGTTAGGTTAGGTTAGGTTAGGTTAGGTTTGGTTAGGTTAGGTTAGGTTAGGTTAGGTTAGGTTAGGTTTTTTTTTTTGTATGTTTTACTGCTTTTCCTCTGACATGGAGATCAGAGACTGTATTCAGCTCAACACGGACTTCGACGACTCTTTTTTAATTATATTCAGTCCTTGATCGGAATAGGTTGGTACAGAACTCCGGGTTTTCGTTCGGGAGATCTGCGTCCTTTCTATTTTGGGGTTTTCTAATTAACAACATACACAGTTTCTTTTATTGAAATAAAGTTGTTACAGTACACATATTCTTAGGCTATTAACAAATTATTCTAATGGCTAGTTTATTTTACGACTTATAAATATTAGACATTTCCTTGCTTAAAACTACTTTTTTATTTGACAATCTTTAATTTACAGTGTATGATGTACAATATATTTCATAATATGTTGTCATCATACTTTACGTCTTGTTTCTTTTATTTACAATATCTATTATTTTTAAACAGTAGATCATAAATTGTTTGCGTCTTTTATCGAGCATTATATTA